>VYXF01005266.1:1281311-1404526 GCA_013397295.1 Polioptila caerulea | reverse complement strand
CCCGACACAGCCACACGCGGTCTGTGGGCGCAGCAGCTCTAGAGATGGGTTGTACTGCAGGTCCCTGACAGAATTCAGGGTGGGGAAAGCACCCCTTTTTTGAAGGAGTCTTTTAGCTAAAACAAGAAAGCATGCTGTAAACCTACTGTTGTATTGTTCCTTGGAAACGGAGTGCCAGCAGCTACATGGGCTAGGCAGGGCCAGTTTAAAGAGGCAAACGGAGAGCTGATGTTATGTACCTCATTCAGTGAGAGCAGAACGGCGTCTAAACTAATGCTGGTGTAAAAAATGCAGCCTTCTGTTGAGGAAATTCCTTGAAAAAGCCAAACAAGTGAAAAAAACCCCAACTAACCCAGAAAAGCTTACAGGCCAGCCAACAGGGAACTTCACTAAATTGTGGAAATACTAAATGACAAGAAAACTGCTTTTCTGTATAATGAAAGCTGGTTATTTTGCATCTCTTACCATTATCTTTCAAGATAAGACAGTCTTTAAGAGTGATTAAGTTCCAAATTGCCTACCATTTAATGCCTAGCTTCAATACCAGTCAATTAATGATTTAATCCCAGGTTTCTAGTAATATCATAAATCTTGTTCACACCCAAAGCTTATAACACTGGTTTCTTGCTTCATGAGTGGTGATATGACTTTCCCTACACAACTAATGGGCAGCAGAAGCAACATTTGTCTGTAGAGTGGTGACTGTACTTGTGAACCTGTTGGTGTTCTTGTCAGGTAATCTTTACAGCAGGCACATCCAGGTAGATGGAGAGATGTTGGCCATCCAAGTGCAAGATACTCCAGGAGTTCAGGTGAGCTAGATGCAACCATGATACCAGAGTAGCTCAAAATGTTTGTGTGCTTGCATCCCTCTGTGCAGCATCTTGTTATGGTCTTTCTGTAAAATATTTTGCTGTCCATTTCACTTTGGTGTTCTGTGTGGGAGAGTGGTAACTTGTTTTAACCAGTCAAGCCAGCTGTGTTGAGAGACTGTTTCAATGAATCATTTGTTCATTGGAGGCCCATAACTTTTGAGTGGCTGAATTACTGAAGTGCCTCGTTCCTGTATATAGGAAACACTAGGCACAAACCCAGAAACAATTCAAACTGGTATATGTGAAATATGGTATATAAGAAAATAAATGTCATGACCACTGCTCAACAAGCTTCATAAATGTGTGTGACAAAGTGAAGTCTGCTACATTGTGACTGTGCTCATTAGTGTGTCACAAGTTAAACTTTTGAATGTATAGACCTGAGTAATTCTGGATTGTTGCCTTTTTGAACTGGGCAACACTCCAGGTCTAAATGCTTCCAGCTCATATCTTTGCTTCCCCAGACTTACTGTCTAGCCAGTTAATTTCCCATTCTGTGGAACTACAAAGTCTTTCTCTGCATGCAGAACTACTCAGGTCAATTTTCCATTTGAGTATAGCAAACTCCAGTGTTAAATTCCAGCTTTTTGCAGCTGAATCAACATCTGCATTTACTCGCTATGCTCAGATTAAGTTCATACTTACTGTGTGAAATCCAAATATATGTCTGAAGCTGTAAAATGCTATTTGGCTTTACAGACTCTTGAAGACAGGTTCCTTTAATCTTTTATGACTTCAGCTATCTAATTTGAGACCATTCATTTTTCAGATCCACGAACACAGTCTGGATTGTAATGAGCAGCTGAACAGATGCGTTCGCTGGGCAGATGCCCTCGTGATTGTCTTCTCCATCACTGACTATAAGAGCTTTGAACTACTCAGTCACCTTTACCATCATGTTCGACAGCTGCATCCAGGGAACATGGTCCCAGTCGTCATTGTGGCAAACAAAGCTGATCTCTTGCATATCAAAGAGGTGGAGCCTCAGCAGGGACTTCAGCTGGCCAATATGCTGGGCTGTACTTTCTATGAAGTATCTGTCAGTGAAAACTATAATAACGTCTTCAATGCCTTCCATCTCCTCTGTAAAGAAGTTAATAAGCAGCAAATAACCAGCACCCCTGAGAGGAGGAGAACCTCCCTTATTCCACGGCCAAAATCACCCAACATGCAGGATCTGAAGAGAAGGTTTAAGCAAGCTTTGTCTGCCAAAGTGAGGACTGTCACTTCTGTTTGACAGCACAGCCCTTGGTCTACCCAACAATTAGCTTGAGATTGAAATCTGGGGTGTTTAACAGTGGCACATGTAAAATCCAAGGCATTGTGAAAGGAGGATGGTTTGAGTAGCCTTTTGCATGGTAGAAGTCTTTAAGCAGTTGCTTAAAAAAGGAACAATCAGATTAGAAAAGGAAAAAAAACCCTAAAACCTCCTGAAAAAGTTCCAGGATGTGACTTGCTGAACAGGTATTTTTGTTTGGAAAGGGAACTTTTCAGTAAATGAAACAATTTGCCTTTTCCTCAGTTGGACAGATTTGGCTTTCATTTGTGCAGAAACAACCTTTTTGCTGTAACTCAACTTGAGCAGGGAAATGCCCTGAACTGCAGGTCCCTGTTCAGAAGTAACCACTTGAGTTTTGTTCTCATATGGATGAAGGACAGCATGATGCAACTGTTTAATTTTATTGCGCAGTAGAACTGTTTTTTTCTGTGTATTTCAAAACGAATGAGCAAACATCAAATGGTTTTGTAAAAATAAGTGTAAAATAAGTGGACAGGACTAAGCATCAAGACTGTAAACAATGGTCCTTTATTTTTTACTAGCCATGTTATTGCTGACAATTTGACTGTACTCTTTGTATGCAAAGCCATTGTCCACAGGGTGTAAACATATCTAATTACAAACAACTCTTTTACTGTCTTAAAACACTTCTTTCCAGACTAAATGATCGAACATGGAGCTTCTGAGGAATGTGTGTGGAGTGATGGTCTGTTACAGATGCCATTCTAAGATGTCCTTTTTTCTCTCTGTCTCTCCTGTGTGCAGTAGGCACAAAAAAACCAAAAGGTGTGAAGCATGGCTGGCTCCAGGCAATGAAGCTGATGGCTTGTTCTGAGCTGAGCCAGATTCTCTTCTTTCTTAAACAAATGGCAGATTTATATAAATACTTTTTTTTTTCCCCTTAATATTGAGCCAATGGAGTTCAGAGCCTAAGGGCCTTATACACATGCACTTTAAAAAGCCAATCGTGCTTTTGTTTAAACAGTAACTTATTTATTTTGTGTACAGTTACTCCTCCTAAGGAGTGGACTTTTCATTCTTACTGCCTGGTACAACATTAAATTTTTGAATTGCATGTTTCCTTGTGTGTTCTTTGGGGGTGAGAAGCAAGGAGTAACAACCAGTGAGACAAAGTAATAGCTTTCTTAAGGTAGTTAACACACTACAGAAACAGCAAGGTGTCCTTTCCTGCCTAAGCTGTTGCTTTATTAGCATAAACCACAGGGGTTTTGCTCTCACAAGTGCTTTACAACTTCCTTTAGAGAAATTCTTTTAGGAGAGGAACTGAATAAGGCAAGGACTTTTCAAATTAAAATGAAATTCTTCATTTCCACTTGTCAAAAATACTTTGCTCTTTAGAGAGAAAGGAATGGTGTGAGGTAGGTCAAAACCTGGAAGAACATGAAGTCTAAGTGACTGTCACTTTCTTTAAGAAGAAAGATATTCATGCTTTGAGTATATCACCATGAAGAACTTAATCAAATTGCAAGTCTTAAACCACCTTTTTCATGTTTAAAGTAGCTTTACTAAAAGCCTTCCTGAGGAGGATGTTTGTGCTGGTACTAGGCTGATAGCCATACAGGCTCAGCTGGTCAGCACACAGCTGCAATAAGTGAGGCAGGAAAAGGGACAAGGTCCTGCTGATGGTAATCTTTTGGACCATGAGTCACTAGCCAAGTGACTTGGGATTGGAGTTGCAAACAAAATGGACCTTATTTTAAATAGTGCTTAGCTTATTAATAGAGAAGTAAATTAATTTCCCAAGGGTAGCTTTATGTTTTCTCTTCTTGCCTCTTGAATATTGCTTGGTGTTGTAGACAGAGGACTCAGACACTCTTTGGTGGTCTTGCACCTGCCCATGCAACTTTCTTCTGTGCTGTTTCTACTCATGTGGAACTGGCAGGAGATCCCTTGTCCCTTGACCTTTTCCCCAAGCACAGGGTCCCTGTAGCTGCTACAGCTATTTCCTACAAATAACCTTACTATTGCACTAGGGCCACTGGAAAGACTCCACTGTACTTTTGGTCTCTAAGTACTTAAGTATGAGATGGTGGCTGAGTTCCAGCATCAATTACCACAGCTGAGGCTCCCAAGTGTGTGTGGGCCTGGAAAACCAGTGTCTGTCTCAGTCAAAGGAGCTACTTGGCCCAGAGGAAGTGCAAGATCACCAGTGTCTGCTTAGACTCAGCCCCTGCCTGCTCAGTAGAGTAGGTCTTTAGATGGCCAAGTCAGAGACCTGAGGGCATTTGCTGAAAGAGAGGTGAGGGAGTGAAGACCACAACCAGCAGCCTCCATCAGCTCAGGAAAGCAGCAGCATCTACCTGAGCTCAGCAATGGCCACTGAACACAGGCAAGCCTTTCTGCTATGAGCAGAGGGTAGGAAATGTTCTAGCACCAAGATAGAAGGTCAAGACTCCTAGGGGCAATCAAATAACGTAAAAGGGGATGCAGGAATATGCAGTACTGGCACGTATAGCTCTGCATACTAGGAGAAAAGGAGAAGAGAGATAAGGTTTGGCATTGTGAGACCATTGCTTTATTGATTACAGAATTTATGAAACCATATTCTAAGAAAGATTGAACAGTACGGAATGACAGAAAAACCAAGAGACCAGCTACTTGCTTTCCAGTTGCTCTATTCAAACTATTCCTTGAGCTTTTAATATTGCAATCTCATAGCATTTCTCATTTTTTATAGCACAAAGTTCCATTCTATAGTCATTCTTATAAATTTCTCTTCCATAGAGGCAACATTGTCCATGCTTTATAATCAGTCCATTGTTTTCTTCCAGCCACTTGATGGAACAAAATTGAATTTAAACCAAAATGCACCCTTTTCTGTAGACCATTATAAACATTTAGGAGAACTAATGCTAGCAAGTGAACAAAATTTTAAAAGCTACTTCCCATTTAATCTACTCCTTTGGCATAATAAAGAATGCTATGATAGAGTGAATGTCAATTTGACATTCTCATCTCAGTGTAAGCTGTAGTTGTAGCATTACTTGGATGAAGCAAGAGGATGCAGCTTTAGAGCTCCACCATTTTATGTTGCAATTCGAAAATCTCGGTGCTATATGCAATTAAAATCTCTATTGGCTGCCGCTCTTCCATCACAGATTGTAGCAAATTTTTATAAAGACAAATTGCTTAACTGAATTTGATTGCAGCTCTTTCATGACCATAAATTAAAAAGAAAAGCTGTTTTTTAATCATGCTGTTCAGAAATCTAGCTCAAGAAAGACTCTGTGCTGTGGCCTCTTGAAAATGGGATCATGCCTTTTTCTTGTTCTTTCTTTTTTAAATACATGTGAGGGGAGGATCCTTTTGGGGTGATCATCAAACCATCACAGCCCATATGGCCTCCTGCATAATCTACAGAGAAGTGTGCCATCAGAAACTGTCTTTTCTTCTGGGACTGTGGGTGGAGGAACTAGAGCAGGAAACAGAAAAGCTGAGGGAGAAGCAGCCATGTAACCCAGCCCTTGAGTCTGGCTCTCTGCTTCCCCACCTCCAACAGCCCTGCTGAAAGAGCATCACCAGGCTGGGAGCTGCTGTGCCAGCAAAATCAGGGCTGTGTTCCATGATCTCTCTGGAGAGAGGGACAAAGTAAGAGTAGAGGCTGTTAACATTGTATAAGGCACACATTTTGCAAGGTAGGATGACAGAGGGTGGATTTTGCCAGCCTCTCACTCCCTCAGCAGCATTTCCCACCAGCTGCAATCCCAGCAAAACCATCAGGAAAATCGGTACTGCTTGGGGAGTGCAAATTGTGCATCACCTGGTTCTCAACTGCTCCTTTTCTAGGGAATTATTACAAACAGTCACCCTCACCATGCTGAGCGAGGCTGGGAGTGATTCAGCACTGCACAGTGCTATCGTCAAGGAGGAGAAATTTGTTGTTGGACAACTGGACCATTTTGAAGAGCTGCCCATGAGCTGCAGACGTTCCCTTGCAGCCAGATACCCAGCTGTTTCACCTGGAACTGTAATTGCAGCAGCTGACACGTCAGTTTTTGGAGGACTATTGAGAAGAGTGACAGAGCAGGGATTTGTTTCCAGGCAAGGCACTCATCTTCTCCACAGCCTCCCCCATCAGATATGAGTGCTAGGCTGGAGACGGTCTGGGGCAAACAACAACTCAACAGCACTGTGTGGCGTCAGGAGTACAGAGGAGAGCACAATTACCTGAAAGAAGGGAAACAAGAAGCAACAAGTCAAACTGAATGGGATTGAGACAGTACTAATGAGCCATAGATAGTAACTGTTTGCTTTACCCACCTCTAGGCAGGCTGTCTGTTTCTGGTGTTTACTGACAGGGCAATACAACTTGTCCAGTGAAACTGTCTGCTTGCTAATAACTGCAGTTAAATTGCTTTAAGGAGCATAATGACTGGTGGCATTGTGTGCTTACTGAATGTGTGCTTTGACACATTTCTACCCACATCTTACCTGGTGATTTATTGTGACTGCCAGTGCATTTACTGCAAGGCACTGGCTGATGAAGCCATGGTTTCCTTTCCCATAGCACAGATTTGAGTGATGTCTGTTTCCTCTCCGTGGAAGGAAGGTGAGCACCACAGAAGTGCCTGCTGCAGGGAGCCAGACTGCCTGTTCCAAAATGTCTTTTTGGACCAGGCACAGGTTGTTTTGCACATCAGGCTCAACCTTGAGTGCTTGGTTTCTTCCAGTTTTTAATCCCAGACGGGTCTGATGAATGAAACCATCGCTCACTACAACCATGATACACATCCTGCTAGGTGCAGCTATCTGTTTTCCCTAAGTGAAAACCAGTATACAACTATGTGGTGTGAAGGCTTCTCTGCAGAGCAGAGCTATCATCCAGGAGTGTAGTCTTGCTGTGAGGAGCTAACCCAGGGTTGAAATCATAGGACACTGCTGTTAGTGAGCCTGAAGTTTAGCAGCGTCCATAGGGTCAGGATTGCAGGCAGGGATCTGGGGGCAGATTTAATCATACTAGCTCACTTGAAAATGAATTTGCTTCTTCAGTGCAAAACTAAGGAGAAGAAGCCCAAACATCAACAACACAGTATGTCTTTGTGTCCCTCTACTGCAGCAGCTATCAAGTGCCTTGTGCTGTCCATCATGTGGCTTAAGTATGTGGTAATGTTGCATTTCAACTTTTTTTGCTGTTCTTTCTTTCATCTTTTTACTTCAGATACTGAAAAGATCCCTTCTGTATTGGTGATAGTCTCCCCTCACTTCTCCTCTTCCCTTGTCCTCCCACACAATCTGCAGCAAACTGACACTGATTCTCTCTTCCTTCATAAGCCTGAAAAACGCTCCCTAACTTGCAGATGTCAAAGGCTGACACTGTCTTACTTATGTTACACGAGAATCAGACTATAGCACAGTATGTGCTCATCTTGTTATCACGGAGCTTAAGTCTGAAAAACATGAAGGGACACGTTACCAAAGTTTTTTGAGTGTACAAGCCAATCATCAACAATAGCCACTGACAGATAAAAGCAATTTCTTCTTGGAGTCCTACCACTGAACCCTAAGGGGATTTGTGCAACAAACAGCAAGCCCAGAGAGAAAAATGAGATCTGCAACTTTAGTGTCTCAGAAAAGATGCTTCAATACAGCAGGACTTTTCTCCTTTCCCTCCAGTATCTCCAAGGGCTTGTTGAGGGGGATAAATGTGAATGTTTGTTCTTTCACTTTTACAGAGAAGAGAATTGTAATAGATAAGTAATGTCCATCTCTTCTCCAGGCAGCTCTCCTCATAGCTCTTCAGCTCTCTTCCTTTGCAGACCTTCTCCTTGTTCTGTACTCCACTCCTGTCTTGCACCATGCCTGTCTTTCATGTGTCACCTGAAGGGCTAGTCCCCTCCTAGTGGCAGCCAAGGTGGAAGAGCCAGGACCTCCCATCCTGACCCACTGAACTCCAATGGGAAGTTTCCCCCAGCACAGCAGAAGGCAGGGAAGGATGCAGCCAACATCTAAAGGTGCATCTGGAAGAGTTTATCAGTCTGCCTGCCTCAGCCACAACCACACAGATGGCTGTGCATGTTGGGAGAAGGGGGACGAAACATTCTCCCATGCTCTTTCCTCTTTATTACTCTCCTGATTAAAGTAGAAAAAGAGAAGTAATTTCTTCCTTCAAAAATAGTTCTTCTCACTAGTTGTGGGGAGCTATTTACCACCATCCAAAACCAAATGGTGCATAGGAAACGCTGTATTCCTTTGTGTTTCTCCATGAGAAATAAAATCGTCATTCACATTCTACAGACCAGTTCTGTGGATGGAAAAATGTGTCTCTTATTTCATATTTAAATGCCATTTGCCTCAACTCCAAACAGTTCCTGAAGTAATCAGTGCACCCTGTCAGTTTTTCTTCAATTACTTTACTCAGTTTTTGTACCTACACATTTCTCCATTTTTTCCAAGAGCCAGTAATTAGTCTAAATGTTAATGCTTTGTTTGACTGGAATGGTCTTGGAAGGCCAGTGTTTCCCTGAAGCCTGAACCTGACTGCCTGAACAGCACAAAAAGGCTCTGTTAAACCCTGGCTTGGGTTAGATAAATGCCTGGCTTTTTGAAAAGAGAATAATCCTAAACAGGTGGTGCATATTCACAGCTATAGTGCAGAAATCTAAGTAAAGCCAACAAACTTACAAACTTTTTTTTTGTGAGAGGCTTGCAAAACTGCTTAGTTTTTTCTTTCTCTTCCTCCTCCCGCCTCTCCCCCAAAGTTCTTTCACCTCTAACACAGAACATTTGGATAAAGGGCAAGATGCAGTAAAAGCTTAAAATGCTTTAGGAATCTGCCTCAGAGGGTGACCTGCTGCCAGGGTTAAGCCAAAGCAAAGCAACACCAGATCCCATGTCACCACTGTCAAGCCTTAAGTCCCTCTAGAAAGCCAGTTGAAAATCTCCCTGCATAGTTCTCAACCAACTCAGATGTTAACCCTCTGTTTGTCTTTCAGGGTGTCTTAATACACTTTGTGTGTGGATTAACTTGTCCATCAGTGTGTCACAACTCAATTCCCCTCCAAGAGGGAAAATTTAATTTGCTATTTTGAGGAGATTAGCAGTAGACTAATGGGGAAAAAACATGTTATCAGAACAAAAAAAAACTGCTAAAATGGTACTCCATCTTACAAAATACTGCTTGAGACTGCCTTGCAAAGACAACTGAAACATGGAAAACACATGTCAAACTGAGGGGCTGCTCTGCCTTTGGTTGGCTCCATTTTGCTAATGATTTCTCCCTAATCAAAACCACCTTCCATAGGAATTGAAAACAAGATGTTTACAAGCCACCCTGGAAACCAGAGTTATGTTTATGATGCAGCTGGTTACACAGCACTTTAGAGTTTTTGTATTGCCCTGTGTATCTGCAGTACTCAATAGACACCAGATTGGTCTTCCAAAATGAATGATAATTTTTTAACATCTCAAGTGCCACCAGAGCTCACCCATCCTCCTCCTCTCCCTCCTCCATTCAGATGACAATTACTGTAGTCAAGTTCTGCAGCCAGAGTGGATGAGGCAAAGATCAGCCACATGGACATTACTGAAGCTTCACTGTGGGAACCATCCTCCTTCCAGGAGTCTAACAGCACATTCAAGGGATGCAGAGACTCGGGGCTTTCTCCACACAACCTCCTTCAAGCTACTTAAGGTCCAGTGGTCAGGTATCTATCAGAGACACCTGGCCAGACACAGGAACAGTACACCTGGATACAGGCATGCCTGCAGGATTACCACTGGTAAGTCACCAGGTGGTACCCAGACTCCTGAGTATCCCTGCACTAAGTCCTGTAGATGGACTGCTGGACCCTCTAGCTTTTTGGACAGCAAATGTTTCTGTTTATAAAGAATACAAAGAAACTAATCTTTTGAGACATGATGGAAGCTACTTTGAATTAATGCCAGTCTGTTCTGAACTCTCCANCCAGACACAGGAACAGTACACCTGTATCCAGGTTAATTTATTTTGTTCCTCACCATTGCTAATTGGCATGCCTGCAGGATTACCACTGGTAAGTCACCAGGTGGTACCCAGACTCCTGAGTATCCCTGCACTAAGTCCTGTAGATGGACTGCTGGACCCTCTAGCTTTTTGGACAGCAAATGTTTCTGTTTATAAAGAATACAAAGAAACTAATCTTTTGAGACATGATGGAAGCTACTTTGAATTAATGCCAGTCTGTTCTGAACTCTCCAACCTGAGTTTGAACTTTTGTTGCTGACTATAACACAAAAAAAACAGACCCTTGGTGCCTGAATACTTGTTGCCTACAGATGTTTCACAGCAAAATCCTAACATAAGTCCTGCCCATTGGGCTGTGGCTTTCTGTAGGTTTGGTACCAATGCTATAGGGAACACTATTTGATGAATTTTCTTATTTTTCGTTCAGATAGGAACTGAATGCTTGGAGCTGTTTTTACCTGGGTACCAGGTTTGCGTGTTGCTACCAAATCCTTCACCATTTTGACCTCGGAGACTGACACTCCTCCAACCATAAAGATGATCAGAAGAGGATGATCACCAGGGTGAGGCCGATTCACCTGTAAAATGAAGAAAAGCACTATTTGTTCTTGCCTCATCCAGGTCCAAACCTATGGATTATCCCTGTGGATAGCTCCCTAAGTGGCTAGAGGAAGACCAAAGAGGAAGCTCAGAAAGAAATATTCATGGAATGCTGTAGCAGCTGAGAGGGAAATCAATGGGGATGATGCCCAGTTAGAACTAATTAACTGTTTCCAGGGAAATAAAGTCTCCATGGATTCCACTGAAACCTGAGGGAGTTTCCCCTGAAGTCTCAGCGTTTCCCCCTCCATTCCTTCTTCATTACTTTCCTCCCTTTCCCAGAGCAGGAGGAGAGTACTTGGGTGGATGTTTACTTTGGATACACATACACAGCAGACTTTAAGGAATGAGGGGTAAATTGCTACCCAGTAGAAGCAAGGAGTCCAGCCTAAACATGCTAGAATCCCTGCCTGAGGTCAACATGGAAAAGAATTTTATCCAATGTGTTTTCACCGGTGCAGTGAATAATCTTCTACAATTCATCCAATAAAAATAAGTCAGGTCCATTATAGTATAAATTCAGTTTCTAGCTTGTTTCAATTCAGGGTTTTCTATGTTTCTATGACTACCTTCTAACTAATAGAGATAAAATTTAGCTCCTACTTGTTTCATTTTCCCCCAATTATCTTTAAAGTGGCACAAACATCCCACTCCAGATAAGATTTTATAAAACTGCATTTTAATTTTAAACATGAAGGTGATGCTTTACATCAGTTTCCTCTTAGCCACTTCTAGAAGTTTCATGACTTTGCTGTTTCCTAACAAACTGTTTCCTTCTTGAGAAAACACACTCCCCTGACACTACCTTGATCCATTCTTTGGGAGAGATGTCAACAAAGCCATGCAATTCCTCTTGTCACATCACCCTGGAGCATGAAGCACTCCAAATGTTTGGCTCTGAAAAGTGACAAAATAGTTTAATTCCTTTTTAGACCCTCTGCCTCCTCTCCTTGCATGAGCGTAGGCTTTTAACAGCATTCACTCGACAGAATGAAAGTGGTGCCAACCCAGGTTTGGGCAGAGCAGGGTTCTTTTGCTTTCCCCACCACAGCAGCTTGCTTTGATCCTTGTGGCTCTAGCTCCTGGGTGTACAGCTCTTCTTCTTTTCCTTATTGTGGCTTTCCTATATTTAGTCTTTTGGCACTTTTTCATCCTGCAGGTCTGTCAGGCTTTCTGCCTGGTAACCCTCAGCAAGGACTTTTCCTTTTGAAGCCAACACAGGGAGATGCCATGTTCTTTCTTCAGGCTAGCTGGCTTTGATTACATGGGGCTCCCTGTTCAATGCTGCTCCCAGGCAAGGAGCTCTTGAATTCCTGAGTGTTTGAAACTAGTACAAAAGCCTTAGACAGATGTATTAGTGAGCTGAATATTTGCATACTGGGTATTTATTCTCATACTCACCCTGACTTTGCTGGCCATCTTCATTGAGCTGATGGCACAGATAGCATAAACACTACAGTTCCAGGGCACTGGAACAGGCTTGGCAGGAAAGTGGCCACAACACCATGCCTGCTTGGATAACACCCTTGGGCATATGGTGTGATACTTGGGACTGGGGTATTGCAGGGCCAGGAGCTGGACTCGATAATCCTTGTGGGTTCCTTCCAACTCAGAATATTCTGTGATTCTGGGATTCTATGATTCTTAATATCTTTCCTAGCAAAAACAAACTCATAATAAACATGCATGCCGAACACTGTGCACACAGAAAGGACACCCAGTATAAGAATTGGAAAACATGAGCTTTCAGGGTAATGTTAAAGAGAAAATGTCTTGACAAATCATTTCCTTCAGTCAAAACAAACCTAGATCCAAACACATGGTGCCTATATAAAACTTAATATTTTTCAGAAGACTAAAGTTCAAACCACAAATTCCAGAAATGCATAATAAAAATACTATTAGGCATGCAAACCCTAAATTAAATTAAAACAGAAATGAAAAGGGTCTTAGAATCTGTAATTTTGTTATGCTATGTGTAAGTGCTTTGAAGGAGGACAATACTTTGGGTACAAAATATTTGGCTGTGTTAAGAATGCAAGTTTCTGCCAATTTTTTTTTGTTGTTGTTGTTTGATAATACAACCACCCAAGACTCTCTCTTTTGAAGGAACTGGCTGCGTGTAGCTAAACACAACTCATTTCAGTGATACAGAAGAACTGAAATGGATTGCAACAAAAGCAATGTGTATCTTCTGGGATCTTTCTACAGTTTGGTTGATTTGGGACATTTCAACTGCCTCTAAATGTACTGAGAAATCTGAATTTTGCCAAAATCCCCAAGTGAAATTAACTTTTGATTCAAAATACCATACATTATAAAAAAAAAAAAAAATGGAGAGCTGTCTCAGGCAATTAGAAAGATTAACCAAAAACCCCTCAACACCATTATGTTGACATGAAAGAGCCCAAAGGAAAGGGAGATGGTGCCCTGAGCCAGCAGAGTGTCCCAGTAGGACATCAGGGCCTTCTCCCCAGCTCTGAGCTCACCATACAGAGTATGCTCAGGGTGCTGGTGGCCAAAGGGCTCTTTGCTGGGGCACATGTCTGTGAGGAGGAGAGAGAGAGGAGGAGGTGGTAAAACACGGTGGCAGTGGTCAATCAAACTCTATAACTGAAACTGGGTCAATAAAACTCTGAAACAGGAAGGCATTAGAGGACAGGTTTGTTCTCATGGCTCATGGCAGCTCACAAAACACAGATTTTTGCTGAGGAAAGTCAGCAAAAACAATCATTGTTCTGTAAATCACCCAACAAAAACAGCAGCACTGATGATTCTGGTATTTGTGACCAACCAGAAACTAATTAATTTAACTCAATAACTGGAAAAAAGAAAACATGCCAATCACCAGGAACTAGGCTGCTGTGCAGGGCACTTGGTATCAATGATAGCAAGCTCAGATCATCAAAAAACACGTTGGTTTAGAGCAGCAGTCAAAACAGGAGTCCTTGAGGCAAGGGGACTTTTTCCCTTCACCATTCCTTATCCTCAAAACAAACAAATCTGCCAGACAAACAACTTCTGGATGAGAGGTATCTTTAAAAGTCTCTTGAACTAACACACCTGAGGCAATAACCAAAGTATTTTTATGTGAGTTGGCCTTTATACTCAGGCATTGAGAATGAAACAAAAATAAGGAAGTTCACGAAGTAATTACTGTGCTGATGGTGTGATTGTGTCAGAAACACAGGCTGGTCAGACACTCGCTCATGCAGCAACTGAGCACATGCCAGCAAGCCAGGCTACAAACTAAGGGAGCAAGCATGGACACATATTTGTGCAGTATGTGATGATGCCTATGAAATGTTTATCCTACACAAAGTTCACTTGCTCATCTCTTAAATATTCCTTATAGTAAGATATTTGTCTCACCAGGAAAGATACACTTACAGTTACATATTGCCACAACTACTTACATCTTTCTTTTACACACATACCCACTCTAACACACACACCTTTTAAAAGGACAGATTATTCCTCAAACTAGTTAAAGGTGTCAATGTCTCCATCTAACCATTTAGACTTTCTGAAGTCCTTCTGTTCTTTTTTTTAAGACTAAGCTACATTTCAGCTTAAAAATTCTGCAATAAAAAAATACAATTAAATCTATAGAATTGTGAGAATCACTGGTAAATGAAACCAATAATATAAAAAAAATTACTTGGTTGTACCAGTTTGGTTACTTTGTTTGATAGAGGAATGTGTTTTTATTTGTACTACTTTTGAAGTGTTGGCATAAATTTTTCAGTTCTGTCACAAGAATGGAGATATATTGGGTCACTTCTTCTATACGTAACCTCTGCTGTCTTAGGGCTTTATCATGAGCTGTGAAGAGCTGAGAATTTCAATTTAGGAACCTAACTGAATGTATTTTGGAAATCCATTTCAAGTGTGGAAACAGATTCCTGAATACAAGCACTAGATTTTAGGCTTACTTGATTATGTGCTCAATACCAGCTTTCTTTGAGATAACAGAAAAATAACTTTGTTGATCTGATATTGAGTTCTAGAATAGTACCAACACAACAGTCAAAACTATTTTTGTCACCTGAATTTAAATGCAGGTCTAGCAGGAATTTTCCCAAAAGAGAAAAAACCTTTTTTTCCTTTCTATTACCACAGAATCACAAAATCAAGTAGGAAGGAGTTTTGTAGCTCATCTAGTTCACCTCCCTGCCTTAAGCAGGGCCAACTTCAAAATTATGTCAGGATGCTCAGGGCTTTGTTTGGCCAACATTTGAACGTGCCAGAGATGGAGAATTCTCTGTACTTAACCACTCTTACAGTTAGAATTTTTTCCTTTATTCAACTGGAATTTCTCTTGCTGCAACTTGAGCCCACTGCCTCACATAGTTTGCTGATGTCTCTTCCATGCGGAGGGGTGGTGGTAGTAAAACTGAAAGAAAAACACTGGGCACAGTACTGAAATGTACTGTACTCATAAGCATAGTATTGATGTGGCTTGATGTGAATTGAGGGTTGTTTTCAACAGAGAATTCAGGATATGCAGTAAGACAAAGCTGAAAGTGCAACATGCTGTCTGCTCCACACTTCAACTCTGTAAATATTTAGCGGACACTTAGCATGGGCTGACTTGCAAGGCAGAGTGAATTCTTGTCAAATTACTGTCTTAAAACATGCTAAGAGGATCCACAAAGAATTTTCTAACTTATGGGCTTCCTTCCTCCCCCTATGGTACAAGCTGAACCATATAAAATAATAGAAAAGGTCTTGAACATGGAGCTCCTCCTTCATCCCCTGTGAGACCAGATTGTTCATACTTCTCTCCTGTCTCAAGGCTGCTGAATGTCCTTGAAGTCCTTTGATGAGGTGCTATGAGGAATGCCTTTTGGAATGCCAGGTAGGTGATATGAACTGATACTTGCTTATCAATTTGTTTGTTGGGTGTCTCTGAAGAGCTCTAAAAGCTGTGTGAGTTAGGACTTCCCTTTAGCAAAGCCACATTGCCTCTTTCCTGATAGATCATCCTTATTTTGGTATCCATCATCACCTTTATTAAGATGTTCAGTCTGTTTGACTCCTGTTGTTTTGTTCTGCAGGTACTACCTGTCTGCACTGCACCTGCAATGTGGTACCTCAGGCTACTCCCAGCTCCTCTTCAAGGATTTAACTCTCCTAACCTCCCCTTAAGTTCTGCTGAACAGTATAAAAAAAACAGCTACTGCTGCATGATGCTCTGACCTCAGGAAAATCTTACAGATAAGCTTGGGAGGGCTGGTTTACCTTCATGAACATGCTGAATCCAGTTTTAAGGAGATCAGTGAGGCCTGATGAAATATGCTCAATATCAACAGGATCGGGCCGATCAGGATTACAGATCTCTTCCACTACCTGCTTCAGCAGAGGTTTGTAAGAAGCCTGCACAAAGACAACAACACATTGTGACCAAACCTGTTTAGACTCTGTGCAACCACGATTATAAATGTTTTATTTCTATTAAAGGTTACAGAAATAATTATCCCAGAAATGAAAGCATTCAGGGAGGTTGTGACCTTTACTGCAGATAGTGTGCACCAGCACAACATCAGACTGAAAAAACTGGAAAAAAGCTACACATTTACTCTGCCCCATGTGTATCATGTATCAGTAAAGAGAGACAAGGAAGAAAGGGGGGGGCTTTTACTTTCTCTGGAATATTTTTGGAGGTAATACAGAAATGGATAACCATACAGATGAGACTCTGTTGCCCACTGTGCACTCGGATCTCATTACCTTTTTTATAATTTTACAAACACGTAAACAGGGATTTCTTTTTTTAATTGACCACTCCTGCCTTATTCCAAGTGTTGTGTCCCAACTGAAGTCTGGATTCCAGTAGGGAAGGGAAGAGGCCAACCTGCCTGTTTGCCCCTCTTGGGAGAGCAGAGCTAAGGAGTTCCTGTTAGTCCTTTACTTCCATGGCCATGGCACTCCACATAATACTTCCACCTGTGGAAGACTTTTGAAAAACAGGCCAAAGAACCCCACCGTTGCCATGAATGGCAGAGCTTCAGAGAAGTTTGGGGCCAGGATAAGTGGAAAATGTAAAGTTACAAATGGTCAAGGTCTACTCCCAAAGGATCAACCTTGTATCCTCTTCAGGATCCACAAATCCAGCCTGAATATGAAGTAGTAGCCTAATAATCTCCACATTCCAATACCAAGGTTTAAACCACTCTAACATGCTCAAAAAATTTTTAGGATAAAACTTTTAGGAACCAATGGAAAGATCTTTAATGAAAATTCAAGCTTACTTGGTTTACAGATGGAGCTTTGTTTTACTGCTTTTAACGTTGCCCAAACTGCAACAGAACCACGATCATTTCAGAAAGTGCAAACATCTTAGAAAATGAGCAGCTTTAAAATTAGCACGCTTATTTGGCTTTGGGACTACCCCAGGTATATATCATCCCTTAGATTACCTAGGGGAATCAAGTTTTACATCATTAATTTTGCAAAGATGATATCTACAAGAGACATCTTGCAAGATAATAGTAAAAACGGATGGAAAATATAACACAAACCAGTTGGCTTGAAACAAAAATTTTCTGGAGTCATTAAAGAAATGTTTTTCATCCAACACTTCAGAGTGAGAAACAAAGCTTACAGTTTTTTAATACAATCCTGTCAACAAAGATTTATACAACTCATCTAGCTCTTCTCACAACATGTGCATAATTTTTAGTTGAGCCAACAAAGCAAATTACAGCAGACATGAGCTGCAGGATCTTTTAGAACATGTCAAGATTTCTGTCAAATCTAGTCACGCAATAAACAACTGTTTGAAAATACACATGCAGGCATGAAGTTCTATTTATAAAAATCTGTTTAATATCTTCATAGATGAGGAACAGAAAAACATTAGGAATGAAACATTTTTGGAGCAGAGATCAAATCACAGTTTAACAGAGAGGCTTACTCCACAAAATTAAAGCAAAAAGATCATTTGACTGAAATGAAAAATATCATTCAGACAAAACTATGTACTCAAAAGACACAAAAAATGTGCTGTGATTTTGCAGGTCTGAATTTTCAGCACCAAAACTCAGTGCCCTTCAAAAGGACCCAGTTAGACTACACAGATACTAAAATACAGTTGGTAATCACCTACCTTTCTTAAGTATAATGATTTTAAATATTTTTAAAAATCTTTTATGACTTAAAATTATTCTTCTATATTTTTAGTTGGTTGAGGTTTTTTTGTTTTGTTTCGTTGCCTTTTTGGTTTTTTTTTGGTAGAACCCCCAAGAGCTGCATTGGTTTCTATCTCATATAATGAAACTTTTATCAGCTTTAAATTTTGGCAGGCACAAATTTGTTTCAAATAGCTGTGAAAAACCTCAATAGCTATGGGACACAGTCCATACAAGATTATAAAGAGGAGAAGAGAGAGAAAGAGTGAGAGAGAAAGAATGAGAAAAGGAGAGTGAGGGATGGAAGAAAGAATAGAGGAAGGGAAGGAGGAAGGCAGAAATATACCTTCAGCAAGATCAAAGTAGTTTCAATAACAGGCAAAATTCTGTTCTTGTCACTACATGAACGAGTTTGATAACCTGATGAAAACATTTATCATTTTATGTAAGACATAAAAACTACAATGCTACAAAAAGTCCTCCTAAGAGGCTATCCAATTGCCAGTTACTTATCCATAGAAACCTTTTTATGAGTTTTAAGAAGAAATGGAGGCTTCACAGCTTTTAACAAAGTGAAAAAGTACATAGAGGCTAATCCCACTCCCACAGCACTAAGCAGGTTTGGCGATGAGTGTGGTCACAGGACAGGCACTACTTCTTCTGAGGAGCTGACCTGATCACACACAACACCTGCCAGTGAAGAGAGGCCCATTTCTAGGGAGCTGTAAATATCATGAACAATCACACACTGCCGGCTTATTTCTACTATTATAAATCTCCAAGACTTCCCTCAGCAGAAGGTTTGTCCTACTCAAGCAAGTAGATCCCTTGCATGGCTAGATTGAAGGACTGCAAGGTGTTAATATACCCCTTGCTGTATTCCAGCACTTATCCCTAAGCAAGAAAAGTGAATTACATCCAAAGGACATACTGATGCTAATAACACTTCAAAAAAACTTTTCTTATAATCTCACTGCCCCTGTACTGAACTGCATTAAATGTTAAACAATGTTCCCCATTTTGGACACCAGACTGGTCCAAACTGCTAGAAGACTTCAGGAAGAGGTTTTCTTCACCTTAGATTTCCAGTGACGTTTTGCAGTACTCGTGTTCTTACAAAGCAATGCTTAATTTGAACTACATCCTTTTGCTGGTCTACAGCATCATTAGGAGTTTGGAAGGATTTTTTTCTGGCTCAAGGCTAGAATCATGTTTTATGATCTCTCTCTAAATGACTACTTTCTGCTCTGTTTTTAACTGGGAAAGGTCTTCAGGGGAGACAGAGAGAAGGAAAACCCACTGTCTGTTAGTCCTGATGATCTAAAGCAGTACTGTAGATCATGTGTTCCTATTTCAGAAACAGAAGCTGCATTTGTCACCTATTTACAAACAAGTTTGTCTGTCATGCTTACAGGGATGGAAAAGAAAATAAAACAGGAATATAGTTGCAGTAAGGATGCAGACATTCTGCTTCACTCTGCCTTGGGCTGTCTCATTCGAGAGCCATCTTGACCTAGCCCTGCCTTTCACAGGCATTCATGTCATTCCACAGTGCTGCAGAGCAAAGCCCCAATTTCTTCCTCAGAGCTGACATTGATATGCATATGCCTGAATCAGCACAAAGGACTTGAGGAAATATTTGATGACTAGGTCAATTATAAAATCTATGCTTAAGCATCTTCTTCATAGGCAGAATGTGTATAGGATCAGCACATGCACAAAATTAGTGCTGTAATTTTGACAGCATGCTAGAGAAATAACAAACACAGTGAAAAGAAAGCTACACTTGCCTGGTGGGTGTTGCTGCCTGGATTATGTATAGAATTAAACTGTTTCATGTGCATTCGGACTCTGGCAACATCCCTGAGGGACCGAAAGATACCGTCCACTGCAGCTGTGGCTTTCTGAGATGTCAGGTTCAGGGACAAGTCACAGCCTAAAGAAATAAAGAAACACACAGCTGAGTGAGTGGAAAATATTCATGTATTTTGAATAATAAACAGTAGGAAAAGGATAACTGGGAGGAAATGTTAAATCATTTTCATCATATTATATTCTAGAAACTCAGGGGCTTGTTAGACAGCGTGTCCTCAGCATGGCACAAGTCTCTGCAGATAAGCAAGAAGGCAAAAATTCTGGACAGCTGGCAAAGTGAAGGGCGTCTCACTTTGTAACCTCAATCACATAGCATTTTCATCAGCACAGAGTACAATTTGCAATCCATAGCAAACAGAAGGTTCCATGCTAGCAGACCCCAAAGAAGAGCCCCCTGTTATATGGAAGCTGGTTTTCAGGTCTGCTTGGGTAAACAGCCACGAAGAGGGGAACTTCTCCCCCCATGGCTGGCAGCCTGCTGATTCCAAATACATTTCCTACTTTTGTGACAAGAAAAATGGAAGAGTTTGTGCTAAAAACAGCAGAAATGTCAGCCAGGCATTGGAAAGAGTTGCATTATCACAAAAAAAGTTCTTAGCCCTCGAAGTGACAGAGTTATTACTTCTAATATATTTTTCCAATGCACTTCTGCTAAGGTATAATGCTTATCTTCCACTAAGGCTAAATTCCAATTACAGGACCACCTAAAATGTCCCTCTGGGTGGCCGGACAGTGCCTTGGAAAAAAGGAATTCTTAGTCCTGGCTCCATCCCCCTCACCACAGAACCTATACTATGCAGAAGCATTGCAATAAATGCTTTCTCGGCTCCACTGTTGATGAGAATTAGCCAAGTGAGAGCTAAGTGATATTTTTATTGCCTTGTCAACACTGTTCTACTCCTTTCGAAATCTCTTCCTACCTCTCTTCTTGCTTGACTCTATATCCCTGTGGCAGAAGACCCATCACAAAATGACCCTTCTTGCCACGTGCTAGCACCAACACACTCACTCCTGCTTATTGCTATTTTCTTCTCCAGGAACACTGCTGTAGTGGTTTCTGTGTCCATCCTCCAGTTCAGGAACCAATCCTGCACCAGCAAACCTCTATGTCTATGCAGAATCCTGCTGAGAGGGCAGGGTCTCCCTGCAGGCCCAGCTTGCACTGTGATGCACCCATGGAGCCTGGCACTGGAAACAGGCATCCAGACTTAAGAAAGCACCTGGATTTTTGGGCAGGAGATCCTGAAGAAACTTTCCTCTGCAACTGATAAAGGACAGAATCTTTATGTACTAAAAAAATCCAGTCTGGCTGTTTATGGCTGACCCAGCAGAGGGAAAAGAGATGTACTTTCAAAGTTTCTCTAAAATGTGACTTCCTTGGCATTTTTCACCAAGAAATATCGTGTCTGAGGAAACCAGGGATATCTATTTCCAGTCTGACATCCAGAACTTCTTTCTTAAACATAAATGAAAAAATAAGTTTTCTTTACAATCCCTTATTGTTGAAATTCAAATCTCTGAAGACTGCTGTCTACCTTTTGCACTGCACTGGGGTTATAGAGGGGAGCCAGGTTTCTTTCCAGCCTGAAGAACAACAGAAGCTTGTTCTTTACAAGTGGCAGGCAGCTACAAATCAGCTCCCATTCACACCTTCCCTGCGAATGGGGCTCTGCAGCATATGGAGAGCAGAACACAATCCCTCTTCTCTGCTCGCTTCATGCTACCAAGAAATCTGCTCCTTTTACAACACTGAAGAGGTGGAATACATTAGCTGCTGCACAGCTCATGTACTAATTAAAACAAAACTTCCTGTTACTGTTTTTTCTTGGGAAGTTAAATGCCATTTGGAGAGCATGCTGAATGAATTCTTTTGAATCCCAAGTCCTATTATACATGGGGAAAAGGCATTTAAATAAAATTTGGGGATTTCCTGTTGGACTTGAAGAAGCCCAGTTGTGGAGAAATAGAAAATCACCACTAACCTGCAGAAGAATCAATACTTTAAAGAACACAACCTAGTTCTGCAGTAAGTGGTGCCTATCCTCACTGATACTCCTTCTGTTCTCCTCCTATCCACTTGTGCCAAATTTGAGGAAAATGAGTCTATCAAGAGCTGCATTCAGTGCCTACCAGGATGAGACTTTTGAACTTTTTCATGAGACAAAGTATATCTCCTCTTAAGCAACACATCTGCATAACCATTAGTACCACAATTAATCCATTTTCACAAGAAGTTTGAAAAAAGGAGAATAAATGAAGGTGCTGTTTTCTACAGTACCGAGTGACTCAGAAACCAAATAGGACCAGCTTTTCCACTGATTTCTGAAACTGGAAGAAAAATGTTTTAAGAAAAAGACATGGGCACTGTGAACCTTTCAGATCTATAATTATAGAGCAGCATGTAACACATGAGAATTTCAGACCTGAGTTCCAGGAAACCTTTCTCTGTGCTTAGTCTCTTCTGGTACACATAAAACAAATATGTTTTTTCTCTAAAGCCGTATAATAATTATCAACATTTTGTGAAGGACTTTGATAATTCAGAGACATCACTAGGCCTATGATTCTTACAAAGTTAAAAGTTTAGGAAAGCTGAAAGTTTACCGTTCCACTCTGTTTTATTGGTATTAACTTCTGCCCTCTCCACCTTAGGCTCTCTCTATAGCCCTTTTACAGAAATAAACCAATGTAAAGTCTGCAAACCCTGGAACAGAGCCAGCAGAATAACCAAGCCATTTTCACAGGCGTACACTGAATCATGGGCTAAACCAAAAAACTTGCACTTTGAGGGAGATAAAATCCAGTATCAGAATTTCATTATGCAGGATTTCATTATTTTCTAGATATGCAGAGTTAATATGCTTGTCAGCAAAAGACAGAAGAACAAGAGAGATAAAGGGTTCCTTGAAGGTCAGAACTCAAAATACACCACTAAGATATTAAATTAATTAAAATCTTCTCTTTTTACACTTTAGGTGATAGCATAGAAATGGGGGCCCTTTTTCTAGGAAATAAATCTAAGGACCTACATATGCATAGCCAGACCCATATGTTTTACAATAGTTTTGGTATATTTGTACATTAAGGTTTTTTTATGCAAAAGTAGGTACAAATGTGTACAGTGACACAGAAAATTGCTGGTTTTTGCAAGGTAAGAAAAAAAGTGTAAAACTCAAAATTAGGATGTAATTTGTATAATTCTCCTGTCACTTTTCTTCCCTATGGATTCTGCCATGCATTTAAATCTTTATTCTTCAATCTGATTTGTACTGAATTGTCTGATGCTCTCTGATGAATCTAAAAAGTGAAGCTGCTAAGTGAGTGTGACACTGCAGGACAAGGAAGGATGGCCAGAACACAAATCTGCCATTTCTCTATAGTTACATAAGCAGAAGGTGAAAAATTGGAATTGGTTCCATTTTGGTCTGGGGGATTTCAGAAGGAAGGTGTGTTCTACAGCCCTTGAGAAGAGAGTGTCCAGAAGAGACAGACACAGTGGTGCCTGTGAGAGCTTCCCTGCAGCACATCCATCCCTGGGGCTTGGAGGGGGTCCTGCTCTGTGCTCTCTCTGTCCTCTGCATCCCCAGCCAGAGCATGTGTGGTGCTGGATGGACAGCCAGGTGGCTGCTGCTGGCAGCTCACATAATAAAAAAAAATAACATGACCTTTTTGCTGAAGCCCTGGTAAAGCAGAGTGTTGGTGCTGCCGGCAGAGAAGGGAAGGAGCTCATCAGCTGGGGAAGGACAGGCACAGACCTACACGGATAACCTGTCCCTGTCCACAGCCTTGGGATGCTCTTTTCCCATCTCCTACCAGCAGCCAGAGCAGATTTCTATGGTATCATTCCAATTCAATCCCATTTCTCACCCTCCCTCTTCCCTCTGTCTTCTAGGATGGCTCCTTGCTCCAGTCATGCTTCATTCCTTTGTGGCTTTGGGAGGCTGAACTCAGCTTGGACCACACGGCTGCAAAACCACTCCAACCCCACAGAGGGCAAGTTATTTTTGCAATAGAAGTGAAGAGACACAAACTCTTCCAAGATGTCCAAGAGTTTAGCATCACTGCCAGACTGGGAATTTCCCAGTCCTGGACTTGACCCTTCTGCCAGTCCACACAGCACTGAATCACAAAATCATAGCATTTAAGGGGTGGAAATGGACCTTAAGGATCATCTAGTTCCAACTGCCCTGCCCTGGGCAAGGCCACCTTTTACTAGACCAGGTTGTACAAGACCTTATCCAACCTATCCTTTAACACTGTCAGGGGTGGGGCATCCACAACCTCCATAGCCAACCTGTTCCAGGGTCTAATCATGCTCACAGTAAAAATTTTCTCCCTAACATCTACCTTAAATTTCCCCTCTTTCAGTTTGTACCTGCTACTTTTGTCCTACCACTACAGTTCCTGATGAAGTGTTCTTCTCCAGCTTCCTCATAAGCCCTCTTCAGATTCTGGAAGGTTGCTAGGAGGTCTCCACACAACCTTCTCTTCTGCAGGCTGAACAGCTCTATCTTTCTCAGCCTGTCTTCACAGACAGGGGAGGTGCCCCAGTCCTCTTATCAACTTTGTGGCTCTCCTATGGACTTCTGTTTCAACAGTTCTAAATCCTTCTCAGGTTGGAGATCCTAGAGCTGGATGCAGCATTCCAGGAGGGGCTCACAAGAGCGGAACAGAAGGGGAGAATCACCTACTACAACCTGCTGGCCACGCTCCTTTTGGTGCAGCCCAGAATTTGGACTGCAAATGCTAGCAGGCAGAAAAGATAGAGAGCAGGAGGACAGCACAGAACAGCAGTATATGAGAAAAACATTAGAAAAGGGAGGAAAAATGCACACACTATCAAAAATCAAAGCTCTGTGTTTCTATAAATTTAATTTATGATCTGATTGGCACATGGAGAATGAAAATAGTGATGTGTTTCAGGGCAGTCACCAGCACCATGCAGTGCAAGTGATGGTGTGGATCTGGTGTCTAGGACAGGAGGAGAGTGCATCTGATCCACTTCCAAGGAAACCACGGAAGCCAGCATTGTGAGCAACAAAGATACAATGTGTAGTTTTATTCTCATCACAAGAAACATCTCCCATTTGGAAAAAAAACCCAGGATGGTTTTTTTAGTTTAGAATCCTATATCTCTGCTTCAGCTTTTAAGTATGCATCCACACTTCAGCAGTGCTGAGCATCCATGGATTGCACATGTCTGTCTCCAAGGGCATTTCAGCACATCATCTGATCTTCATTATATAGGGACACATCCTGCAAGCTCTGGAGTTTCCTCAGGAGCACTGCACTTGGAAAGGTTGTTTTTGGCATCAAGTCTTTGAACCCTCTTCTGGAAATTGCTCTTCAGTGTACAAGGGACACACAGCCCATGTGGATAAGTACTTTGCTGTATCTCAAAATCTAAAGCTGCGCATGTAAAAATCTGGCCACTTACCTGTGTGATTAAATATGGATTTAAGAGTTACCTTAAGAGAATAATTTTGAAAAAAAAATTTTGGCCTTAATATCTGTCATTTGGATATTTCTATTTTACAGGAATATTTTATTGCCTTCTTCTTGCCAAAATCCAACAGCTCAACATGTAATATCAACTTTTATGAAGCACTGCAAACTTGGTACTGCTGGTTCTCATGTTACAAGAAATTAAACCTGTCAATTCAGTGAACAATTACAGGGAAAAACCACAGAACTTACTACAATAAATTACATGAATTAATTGCAGGAGGAATTTAAGTTAGGCTCAGATGTGCTTTCTGAAGGAAATTAATGCAACAAATTCATTAGGGAACCATTCAGTTGCTCCCTCAAGCTGCCCATATCTTAATTAAAAAACCACAGACACAAATAAAGCTATGGTAAACGCTCTGTAAGTCCAATAAGGCCTCCCAATAATGTTCTTGTAAGAACTCAGGAAAACTCCATGTTTCACTAAACAACATAGAGCAGGCAATACCACCCCAGGACCCATATGATCAAAAGTCCTTGCTCAGTCTTCTGCAAATTATTCTCAGATACCCTCTTTTTGTCTTCAGACTGGTGGCTGCACTGTAGCAAGGACAGATTTTTACTCCCATCAAGGATGTCCTTTCCATTCAGGTGGGGCATTAGTCAATAACTTCCAGTGATGCTATAAAGTTTCACCCTCGGATCTGCTGCCTCCCACCTCGTCCACAAGGTACCCCAAGAGGTACCACGTACATGAAGGATGAGGGAGGACATTTGTGTCCAGGTAGCAGCAGGTGAGGCAGTCAGTACTACCAGTACTGGTGCTGCACAGCTGCCTTGACCAGAAGTCCACACACCCATTGGAGTCTAGATGCTTTACCCACTGTATTCAGAGGGGAACATCCAGAAAACATGGCAAGAACTGTACATGGTCTTATTTAAAAACAAACAACCAAACAAAAACAAACACTTTTTTCTTTATGTTGATTTAAATGAATCATACTTTTAAAACAATAACAAAGTAAAATAAATATTTCAGTATTTTTATTTGATTTTTTCCATATTTTTTTTTCCTTGGACAATGAAAATGAATACAATCAATGTTTTTTGCATTCTCAGTCCAATTTGTTTGTGTATTCCTTAAACTGCCAAATCAGGCTTCCAGACAGGACATAATTGGAAAATGTGTCCTTCTGAAAACAACAGCCATACCAAGAATTTCGAAAAATGCAGGAAACTCTTTTAACTCATGGATCTAAGAATGATGATAATGGAGAAATGTCCAAGAGACATTTTCTTTCCCAGTTTAGTTCTGAGCCAAATTCACAGGACTCACAGTTTTCATAAACTAGTGTAGGCAGCTTTATACAATAATGTAAATGTATAAAAACATAAGACTTTAAATTAAAACTAATTCTTGTAATCTATTTATGAGCTACTGAAACAAAACAATATTTTTAAGAGAAAGACAAAAAATAATCGCATTCTAATGCTAAGTATAATTATCTTTTCCAAAAGGCTTCTTCACCCAGTATACTATAGCACAGGTGATAAGCTGTCTGAAAACTGACAAAGACAATGGGCATAAAGACAAGGTTGCATTCAATGGGCAATATTTAATGACAGAAAAAAATGCTAGATTAGAATAATTGCAATTTAGACTTAGCTACACCAGATACTGCTACTGCCTAAATAAAAACCTAACTCCAGGCTCAGTTCAGAGCAGGTTTGCTGAGGGAGTTATGACTTCCTGCAGCCTGCTGAACATGAAAAGAGAAAAAATCAAGGGGCACATCTCCCAGGGGCTACAGGCATTATGAGGAGTAAAGAAGGCTTCCCTTTTTTCTTTACTATCAAAAACCTGCCAAGTCATTAGAGGGAACAATCTTCTACCTGGCAGATTGCACAAGACCTTCTCTTGTCCTTCCATTAAGTGGTGCAAGAATCATGACATGCTGTGCCTCTGCAAACGTAGCCCAAAGCTGACTAGGGTGTGTGAAACCTTTCATTATGCTGAAAAGCAGAGAAATGTGGCTTGTGATGCTCTGCTGGAGACCTAAAGACCAGGGGTTGTACTGGGCAAGGACCATTTTATACTTTTTTTGTTCCTGATGTTTCTTCTCCTGAAAATGGACATTAACACTTTGGACACGGAGGCGGAATACAGGGATAAAACAGAGTAAGGGCAGAACAACTGTTCTTTCATCCTGCAAGTGAGGATAACTGAAATATAAAACTTCCAGAGAAAAGCCAGAAATATTTATGATAAAGGGCTTAACTGCATAACTTAAAAAACCCCTTTTTTAACACATATTACTGAAAGCAACAGCCACAGTTCTCCATAATGAAATCAGAAATTCTACTTTTAATGGCAACCTGCCACATTGCAAGCCACACATGACCAAGGACAAAAGGACTAAGAACTGGAACACTGAAAATTTCTGCTCTCACACTGTAACAACACCTGTCCCTCACTGGAGCTGTTTTGTCCTGTCACTGTCAGTGGTACCATGCACACAAAGAACGGGCTACATTCTCCCTGGTGTCCCAGCCTTGCTGGGGAGTGCCTCCAGCAAGGAGCTGAGGCTGTAGAGAGCTGCAAAGAAGCCATGCACGAGTCCTTCTGCTGGTCACACGTGTCAGGGGTGAACAGAGGGCACACATGTCCCTATGCTGCAGACAGATGAGTTGTTAGGCTTAAGCACAGCTGTGTCAATCCCTTCCATCACAACGAATAGAGAATTTAATCCACACACAGCAACTACTCTGTGTTACCAGCTCAACCATATTGCATGCTGTGCATAAAACACAGCCTTGGGACACAAACCCCTGTCTCTGGTACTGTACTTGATCTACCAAATAAATGACCCAATATGAAGTTACCGTGTTTCAGATCTTTCTTTAAAGAAGACACTGAGAAAAACTATCACTGTTGGTACAGATATTCATCTATCTGTAAAGTACAACGTTGTACATGTGGGCTTGAGTCAATTTTTAGAGCTATGAATCATGAACAATTTAATTTTAGTATAAAAACAACATGTATTATCTGTTACCTACCAGAGTCTGATACTAAAATGCTTTGCATTTAGGTGAAAAGGTAAATGATAACTTAGCTTACAGTATAGGTGATTACATTATTTGGAATAAGCATTATATCTCTGATAAGATTAGGAAAATTGTGTTTTGTAGAGGCATTTGCTCTTCATGAATCTGAAAGAAATATTTAAGCAAAACCCATATTGCAGTTGGAGTCAGAAGAATAAACAGGAGAGGTCTTCACCTATTTCTCTCGCCAGTTTTGGTTTAAATAGTTGCTTGTATTTTTCATCACCTTCCATAAAATTATTTCATTTGAAATCATTGCGGTAGTACTGTCTCAAAAGAGAACTCTTCTTGTTTTAGGAATATGTCACATCTGATTGAGCATAACATCCTATAAAAAGTACCTTCACAGAAGACTTTTTTAGCTTTATGGAAGTATAAATTATCTAGAGGTCCTCCTATGTTCATATATACACTCATCACCCACTGAAACTGCACTGACCTTTGCAGAAATCATAAATACACAGCCCAGTCCAAACATTTTACAGTCGGTGGGTGAATAAGAAAAGGCAAGCAAGTAAAAAGCCAGGGAAGAACAAGAATAAAGCAATAAAAAATGCAAGTTAGAAAGAAAGCTCTGCATGAATTATCCCACTTCCTGTTAATTTTTAACTTGAAACTACTTTATACAAGAGACAAGACAGGCAGCATGAAGAACACTTTGGATGAAAAGCAAAATGAAAGAAGTGAGACTGTGGAAAGGATCTGAAGAGAAGGAGCCCTACTATGGGAAGATGGATCAATGCAGTGCCATTTTTTCCCTAAGAATGAACAACACAACCATGTGCCAAGCCACCCCTTCCTCTGAGTACATGAGGGTTGCAGCTGTCTTAAGATACAGCAAGATCCCCAGCTATGAATAACACAAAATTATACAATCAATGCTCTTTTTATTCTTCTTGTTATCTGTTAATTAGAAACCACATTGTAGTGCAGATGGCAAGTATCAGTCAATGAAGAAAATGATCAGCAGTACAAGCCTCAAGTGCATGTAGGAGTATCCTAGAGTATTAAGTGGAATGAACTCATATTCATAAAAGACAATTACTCATAATATGTGCAATAGATAAAAAAATATGCTGGCAGAGGTCTCAGTTTAACAGAAAATGTAAACACATTCAGCTTTGAAGGTGTGACATGATGGAGTTAGGGCAGTGGTTAAATGCCTTGTTGAATTACTCTCTGGTTTAAATCCAGAATTAATTGTGCTATTTTTATTAACAAGCAATTGAATGGCTTATGGAGTTGGTCTAAAATGTTTCTTAAGCACACAATAAATAGCATTTTTTGTCTTTAAAACCAATTGAAAAGGTCGGGTGCCTTAGTGAAAATACAGCTTTTAACAGAGATTTGAAGAAACAAGTAACTGACAGAAAATGCCTGAGATCTGTAGTCATTTCCATTTAGTACAAATTGTTAATGTTTTCAGGAAAAAGAAATAATGAAAAACACTAGTCATCTTGTAGTCAAGTTTCAATACCTGCTTATTTGTTGTGGCCAAAGGGATAAGGATAACTCAATTTACATTCCAAGTATGTGGCAGAAGCACAAGGTTTTTTTGCTTTGAATTGTGCCTGCCTAAAAATGAAAAAAGACATCCAATTTCAGAATTAACTGGAGGCTTTTTTGGTTGTTGATGTTGTTTAGGAGACAAAGACATTACTAAGTGCAAACAACCAGTCAAGTCTGATGGGCTGACAGCAGAAGTTTAATCATGAGGCTGGTTTGTGGCAGATGAATACTGTTTGCTATCCTGGGACTGGGCAGGGGCAGGGTGCTCACACAACGAAAATTGTGTAGCTACAATAGAAATATTAATATATAATATATCTAAACCAATAGGTACTCAAATGATCAGTAGACATAGATTCACTTCCATGGAAATGTAATGAAGCCTGTGGAGGGGAGGAGAGGAGACTCTGTAGACTCCTGCCATAACCATGTTTCATTTCAGATAGGGAAAATACTGATTCTGATCTGTTGAGTTTAGATGGAACTGCTTCTGAACAACAGAAAGCTGCTACCAAAACCTTTCCCTGTGCCATTGCTGGTTGATGGAAATCCTTCAGTTATTCCTTCTTCTTCCTCCTGCTATAAGGAGACTCCCCCACACACAGAGGGAGTTACAGAGGACATGCACAGTAGAGCAGCTCAGTCCTATCAGTGTTGCCACCAGAGCAGCCTCCATGGGCATCACTCCCCCCCTCCTGACAGTGATGTGCAGCCAGCCATGGGGCTTGGCAGCAGCAAATGTCACCTCGGAATTGAATCACCCTGGAGTAAGAAACGTTTACATTTTCAAGCAGTGAATAATATTAAATGAGAAATCTTCCCCATACACTTTATTACTATGGGGTTTTTCTGTCAGATAAGCAGAGCTGCTTACTGCAGATTCTGTGCAACCTTATAGTCTTGGTCTATGTCGTGGTGATGTTCCAGATCGTTTTAGTTGACCTCATTTTACCAACCTCAGATGTAAAATTATGACAGCCACCATTTTCTGTGATGCAATAATGTCTTATTTTCCTCATATTTGTGACCTACCTTTATTTTTTTTTTAAACAGATTTTTATTTTTACACCAAAGGATTAGAAATTAAGCAATTCTATATGGCATCTGAAAAATACACTGTTTTCTTGCACAGGTATTTCATCACTTCACTGGGTAAAACCTGAGAGTAGAGCCTGGAAATCATTACACAGTGATCTTTATGCTAGAGGGAGATGGCAGAAGACAGCACCATGCTCAAGCTCCTGGGTTGAGCTCAGCTTGTGCTGCAAAGCAGCAACACACCGTTTTCAGCTCCTAGGAAAACACTGACTCACAAGGATGGCACCTCATCCAAACCTACCCTTGCAAGACCAGAATGCTGCATTTTCTGGGCACAGCAGTTCTGCATCCAGTTCCTGAGCTGAAAAGACCCACCCCAGATGCCACCATTTGCACACAGCAAGCAAAGATTGCTCTGCATTAGGTGTAATAGGGTGTTAAAGCTACTACTGCAATGTCCCAGTCTTGAATTGTCCTGTCACAGCTTATTGTGCATTCCCAGAAATTCAAATAGGCCATTCATTGCTCTTGCAGAACAGCACTAGCACTCATTTTATGTTGATTATTTGTCATTAAAAAATGTTCTTAAGTGGGATTAATCTCTAACAATCAGACATTATAAAAACAGAAACCTAGTCCATATCCATTATCCCATCCCAAAAAATCTCCCGGAAAGGCCAATCTGTCTGCACTGACTAGAGGCAGACTTTTTAAAGTTTCACCTGCTAACATCAAAATCTGTGAAATAATTCCCACTTTCAACTAAAGGGCCAAATTATTAACATGGAATAAGCTAAAGAAATACAAATCTGAGACAAGAAAAAAGAAAAGAAGTATTAATCTGTTCACCAAAAGAACTATGACAAGCATAAAGAGGCGTGTATTGTTCATCTAAAAAACAGCTGTGAATAGATGCTACCGTCAGCCCCCAGCGCATTCAAAGGCAGAAACGCTTACTCTGCAGATATAAATAAACTGTCCTACTTTCTGCTTCCACCAACACTCCAGAAAGGAAAAAGGACAGAGATACAAGTTAGAATATACCTTGTCCCACAAATGATAAATGGAATGCGATCCATTCGTGAGGAATCTTTAATATGCATAATGCTTGCTTAATTTATTTGAGTTTTTTTACGTGGTCTTTTTCATAGCTTCTCCAGAGTGCTGACCACAAAATTCAGGGTCTGGCCTTCAAAAACATTACCTCAACCAACTCTTGTAGACAAAGGGAAACAAGTTATGGCAGAATGAAAGTAGAAAAGCAGTAGGATACAAAGCTCCAATGCATGGAGCCAAAATGGACATAGGTTGGCTTAAAAATCGAAGCACATTTTTGCAGAGATAGCAGCTAGAAAAACAGATTTGCAGTTGTAAGTTGAGCAAATTTGATATGAGTCACAGTGGCTGTAAACATGCAGCCCCCACAGAGCTGTTTGCAAATCGTTTCTCTCCATACATCCACTTGGTTCAACTGAAGACTGAATAACTGAGTAACTGCAGAACACTAAATACAGCACATAAATATAAGGGAAGAGGAAAAATTATACAGGAACCAACAGTTGAGTCACTCGCCTTTCAAACAGGCACAAAGTTCAACTAGATTTTGAGAAGAAAAAGTAAGTGTGAAAAATGAATGAGGAAGGAGGACAAAAGCTGACAAATGCAGGTGATAACCTAGCGTGCCTTACCCATATTTCAGGGTGAGATAAATGAGTGTTCGGCTGACAGAAATCTGATAGATGATTATTCTGATTTCAGGTAAACATTTGATACAATGCCACCTGGAGAATTAGTCTGGAGTGAAGAGATGGGACTTCACAAGAGTTGTAAGGAAAAGGCAGAAGGAGAGATGACAATGTTACACAGAATCTTAGTGATGTTCCTTGAGGATTGGTCTTACTATGTTTATTGATTACTTCTGCACAAAAACTAGGAATGTTGATGACAGAGCTATGAGGTATTGCTAAAGGTAGAAGCTGAAATATTATACAAGATATAAGTTCTGAAGAACCAAAAGTGAGACAAAAGAGACCAATCCAGCAATACAAAATGAGATAAACCTCACCCAGGCTGTGAACTTAGCGGGCAATAATAGAAAATCTCTCCAGCTCGGACTCTGTGATCAAAAACAACAGGATGAGAAGAATCTGGGTGGCATTAGTTGATTCAGGGACAGCTCTGGGCTATCAGCACTGCATGAGGCATGCAAAACTGATCAGATAATTTAATTACTGTAATAATATACTTCCTGTAAATACATAGATATGCTAGTTCTGTCCTAAAAATGGTAGAACTTCAACAGAAACAATTCTGGTCAATAGTGCTCAAATTCAAACTGCAACAGAGTTAAAGCAGATCTCTGAGCATGACTACAGAAATAAGAAAACATTCTTATCTAAAAAAAATGGGGCTTATTCAGCTCAACAATAGGAAAATTGAAGATAAGTAAGCTAAAAAGTTGAATGAAGTATCCAACAACTAAGTTGGAGCCTCAGTGTGAAAGTAGCTGGATTCATCTGGAAATAAAAGCAGTTTCAAGATGGATTTTGATAAGTTTATAAGTGAGCTTACACAATATATTTACCTTGGAAGGAGCAGAGGGTCTGGTTTGGTGGTGAGAGAAGCACCTCCTTGCCCTATCTTTCCACATACACTCCTGACCATTATGAACAATTTTCGTATTTCACAGAGTTAATATTACATCAAGGAGAAAACCATGCAAGAGCTCAAACTCTCTATAATGTTCTCATAAATGCTAATGTACGATTTTGACTATTAAAAGTGCAGCCGCATCTGGCAACCTTTTTGAAAGCCTGCTCAGTCTAGCTGCAGGCTGCCAGGGACCAATTTCACCAGGCACATTTTTCTGCCCTGACAAATGGCTCAGTAGATAGCTATGGGACAGCCTGTCTGAGAGGTTTACAACCCGCTAATGACGAAGGGCTCAAAGCTGGGAATCAGTCTCTAACAGAAATGAAAATATTTCTCCCCACAGAAAGTTATTACAGTTCTCCTTCCTTCTCTCAAAACATTAATGTTGAGTAAGTTGTCTAGCCATTGGAAAAGCCTGGTAGGAATAGTAATGCCATCAGAAAACACAGATGTGTAACTCTTTAACTTTCCTAAAAAACCAAGCTGCTTCTGCATTGAAATGTGGGAAGGTCATCAGAGAGGCAAAGTAATGAAACAGTCAAGGCTGAAAGGAAAACAGGTGGAGGAAAACACTTCAAACTAGTGTTATGTGATATGTTTCTAAAAGGCAGGAGAAGCAAGAGGTTTTGTGGTGTACATGGTGGGATTCTGTGGGATGTGCAATTTATTCTTGCAGGGAAGGACTTAAATCACATATTTCTGGGTAGAATGGCAAGGCAGACTGCACTTCCTTGCTATTTAGAAAACTTAGCTGAGGAGAGAAGGATATATCTGTTTAAAACTATATTTTAAACACCTCCTGCTGTCTGTACTCCAGAGAACAGGGAGGTGGCATTTAGCAATTGCCTGGTTCTACAGCCAGACATGCATTTCCTTGCTCCTCTGAAAGTCTGGGCAAGCTGTAAACCTCTGAAAGATCATCGCTCACACATGCTCAGCTAAGCCTTGCTGGATTTTCACCATTAAGATGTCTAAGGATGCTCTTGCCAAACATACTCCAGTCTTTCACAGGGCATAGTGCTAACAGAACAGTCCATCCATCACTCCTAAAGTGAAGCAAGCTGTGATCTGTTACTTCCCAGCTCCTAACTGTGATCAGACAGTTAAAAGTGTGTGATTCTCAAAAAACACTGTGAGCTTGGTGCATTTCCTGGGGTTTACCCACACGAAGGTGGCTCACCCACTGCACTGGTGCCGTGGGGTTATATCCACAGCTTCAGAAAGGAGCAGGCTACTAATGACACCCAGGCAATGATGAGGCTGTGTCTAAAGATAAAGTCCATATAGAAAATGAGTTATAGAAAGACAGTTTCTCTTTTTTTTTTTTTTAATGTTTAGTAAGCTGTAAAATTAGAGAGGAATTTAATAAAAAAACCAACTATATTTACCAATAAATCTATTTATTTTATTAAACCTATTCCTTGCCAGGTTAGCTCCACAATATTCAGCATCCTGTTTTTATAGAAGACTCAGGAAAAAGACATTCATACTTGAGATGCCTAAAGGGCTCCAATCACGCTCTTCATATTTACTAAGAATGTAAACAAAATGACATGACCTCAGTAGGAATAATTTACTCCATACTTTTCACAATGGACAATAAACATATGGAAGGAATTATAGAAAGGGAGTCAGTAAAAAAGATCAGTTCATCAGAGAAATTGTTTGCATTATAAAAAAAGTGACAAAAAAGCACAGAAAAATGGGTGAAGTGTGAGGAAGAGTACACTTTTCTTTCAGAAAATGTTTCTTGATGTTCTTGATGAAGTTTTAAGAGCAGCTGCTGCAAGAATGTAAAATCAGATGTCAGGAAGCAACAGTCTGTGTCATCTGCAAGGAAGGAATTTTATCAGGTTTGTTTTAGGGAGCCTTAAAATGCTATAATGGGCAAAAAAAAAACCCACAAAAAGCATTTAAAAGTAACATGATTACAAATGTAGAAATTACTAGAAATACAGGACCTAATATGGCTGAGGTTTATTATGAAGCATTGTAGAGGAATTGGAGGCAGTGTATCTAAGAACACTTGGCAGTAAGCACTGAGGAGGATATCAGGATGGAGTGGGCATTTTCTGCCCCTTGGAGATCCTGCTCAACATGAGAAGTTTCCCAGTGACAGGACCTGAACTGCTGCACTCAAGATGGAGAAAGCAGGAATGATCAGAATCAGGAATACTGTGTAAGCAACAAGCAATACAGACTGGAAGGTCCAAATCCTCATGGTTCTGTGCACCCTTCAGCTCATTGGATTTTGCAGAAGACTCAGTGACCTAAAGCTAGACTTCCAGATCAAAAGGAATACATTGAACACTACCAGATGAAACCTTAGAAGACTGAGCAGTTGAGGGACATCATGAACTTGGTTTCTCACTGGAGAAACTAATTAGGTTTAGCAGACAACTTTTTATGAGCTTGTATGCAAGTGTTGCTTTTACATCTTTAAGAGGAAAAAGAATCCACACAAAGTTACTGAAAAAGCAGTGTTTGAAAGTGACATCATTGGAGCTACATTAAAAGGAGATTAGCAGTAAATTTGGGAAGAAGTTTTAAGAACCAAAGGCTTCAGGAGTATTAGGTCACTGTTTAAACACAAATTATTTAGTCTTAAAATATTGCTCTAATCTGTTCTGCAAATATGGCTTAAAAACGGTTTAAAAAAGGCTCCTTTGGCTAATGGAGAGGGGAGACAAGGACCTCGACTCTAGAGAAGAGCTCTGGAGATCTCTGTGTGGCTCAAGTGTCTTTCTTCAGGCAACCCCTGATCTTAACAGGAGCCTATTCACGAAAGAATAATGATTTGAGTGACCTGAGTTAATAGACTCTTTTAAATTTTATAGATACCTGCAAATTAGAACACCAAAGCCAGCTTGGTCAAAATAAAAGCTGAAGACTGAACTGGCACACAGAATAGCCTGGATCCTTGCAGGATGCTGGGAATCATGATGAAACTTCTGCTGCTGCTGCTGTTTTAGGTTCTTCTGCTTTTAAAATGTTCAGTGTGTTAAAATCAGAGCTTATTGTTCCCCTGATTGTCAGTGTGTAGCTTCCACAGCCACCACATTTACTTCAAAAACTGAGAAGACCATCTGCAAACCCACATATTTGTTATAACAGGATTTTCACTGCTAAAACCTTTATGAACTATTAAAATATTTTAAGAAATGAACTGTACCTCAGTTGGGCTGCACTCTACTTTCAGTGAAAATTTCAACCCTTGCTTCACCAGGAGAAAAACTGAAGCAAAACTGAGCTTCAATGAAAATTGCATTATAGCTGTACTAATAAAAGTCAGAGATGCTGGACATGTATTTCACATTGAGCATATTTTCAGCTAGGAATTAAGAATGTTATGATAGATGTCAGCACGATAGGTGGCCAGATATTTTAAATCTTTCCATCTCTAAAGCACTAAATTTAACTTGTTTTTCTTAAGAGAACTGCTGGCATGTCAGCCTGCTGTATGGGTGGAGAGCCTGAATGCACAGGCCATGCCAGAGCTGGTCACCTTGTGCTGCACTCTGAATACCTGATGAAGCCTCTTTGCATCAGTGGCTTCAGCCTGGCCTACTTCAACAGGTAGACAGATGTATTTAACCAATGGATCTTCTATCTACTATCAGATCAGAGTGATAAACATATGCCAAAATATCCAGTGGGTCAAACTCTTCTGAAGAGTACACCTGCATCCCTCTGGATCATTTAAGAGACATAGTCCAATGATAATACATAGAAGCTGTAATAAACTCTGGTGTATTTTAAAGGTGAGATTTCTTCCTTTCACTTTAAGATCCTTCCATTACAATAGAGGATGATGGGGGAATTATTTCTGCTTTGATTAGTCTATTATTATGTAACCAAGAGAAAAAAGAGACAGGCCAATGAAATGCACTAGTATTAAAGTTCTCTACGGTGTATAAGGTATGTAAAATCACTGCTTTAATCATTTCAGTTCATAGTTCTATACATAAGATACTGTAGACAACACTGAAACAGAGACTGAAGTCTAATTTGCCAACAAACTCTGAAGCTCAACAGGGAGACTCACACTTTTTTCACAACTGGAACCACTTCTCAGCAGTGACAGCCTTTAGATTTTCATGTCCAGGTTGCATCTTAGCCCTCTAACAACTGCAATAACTGTTCAGCTATCCAGTGACTTAAAAAAACACTGAACACATTTTAATCACATTTTCAGGGCAGTTTGCAGCTACAGGTAAGAAAAGAGTACTTGTGTGGTGTGATCAGACAGCTCTTGGCAAAGTACAATTAAAGGCTGTTTGGTCACTGCTTTGGTACAGGCAGCTCAAGCTTTCCCCAAGTCTCCTTCTCTCCTCCCTCTCCTTTCTTGAGAGAAATCCCTTTGGTAATTCAATACTGCAATATCCTTCAAATCAAAGGAGTTAAGCCAATTGCTCTGACAGACATCTAGGAGATTCCCCACCCTAAGGACGAAAGAATGAATTTTAGCACAAGTCAGTGTGAAAAAGCTACTTCAAAGAAACAGCAATACAACCCACAATTCTATAACCTACTTGAAATGATCCCTCTACACATTCATTAGACTGAAAGGGGCATGCATTGTATACAACCACTCCCACCCTTAATGCTGCCTTCTGGCCTCTGATGTTCAAGGCATGGCCTCAGGGAAAACAGAAAAATTTAGAAAGAAGCAGAAGACTTTTTAAAGGTAGCTGTCTATCCAGTCATCCTCCCTTGGGTAATAGCACAAATCTTATCAGCTTCTATTTGTTGTTCAAAAAGAGGTCTTCCAACTGAGAGGCTAACTAAAAAAAAATAAATTAGAAAGAACTAAGAATTGTGTAATTGTTTAGTAATGTAGAAAAGTCCTAGAAGAGATCCCTTGTAGAAAGCTGGAGAGGTGCATGCAATTATCTGTTATCTGGTAGTGTCTCAGCACATACCCATTTGTATTTTTAACAAATTGAAGGGCTTTCTCAAGTCAAGAACTTAAATTTGTTGAATTGTGTTGCATCACTTCCACAGAGCTCTTTTTTTCCCCTCCTCCTGATGTGAAGTTTACTGATGCAGTATATCTACCAGTAAATCTACCTAGGAAAGAGGTCAGCACTATGCAAGCAGATTTTTAATGCTTATAAATCTACCTGGTAAGAGAGCTTGGGATCAGACTGTTGATTCCCAATGCTTGAGCTGGAACATTTTAGAAATCAGATGAAGAAAAGGCTTTTGTCATGTTCCTATAGAACTCACCCCCCAACAATGTTTATTTCTAATATATTTACCAGCTCTATTATCTTAAAAAAAATACTTTATCCAAAACAAGTTTTATACCAAAAAACTTATGCTACTCAAACTCCAGGCCTAAGATCTAAAGGTTACATACAAAATAAAAATCACACAACCAACTAGCTAGGGCAGATATTTGGTGGTGGTGTCACTCCAGTTATCCATGCATGACCGTGCTTAAAGTTAGTTGTGTGTTCCCTTAAAAAATGCACGTAGACAAGCTGATTCACTTTCAAAAGTACCTTTATGGTACAGGCACTAAATCCCATTAGATGCATCTACATTAGATTTTAATTTGGATTAGAAATTTTGATCTCCTTCTAATTTCCTACTTGCTTTACTTTGATTTGCATTAGAGAGTAACCTTGGAGTGCATGAACAGAATTCCTTCTCACTGAAACTAAACCAAAAATGCCCTCCAATGACTAATTCATATCACAGGACCAGACAAGAATGAGTCTCCAGCTCATCAAGCATGAGCTGTGACACTGTGTATGGAGAATAAGCAGAAGGGAAACAGAAAGTTACTTCACTCAAAGAGAAAACGCTCTGATATACACACTGAGCTAAGTGATTTAATGAAAGAAAAGTAACATTAGCAGGCAGCAAAGATATGCAAACTGCAATGAAACCTTCTGCTGTTTGAAAAGCTCTAAAAATAACAAATGACCTTGCCGCTAAGCTCCATAAAAGATAATGGTGTGGAAGTAAACATTTCAGAATTGTTAGGATAAAAAAGGGAGGAGATTGTTAGAGGATGTCTCTGAAAAGGAAAAAAAAAAGAATGAAAGAAAAAAATCTGTGAGTCTAGGTCACCCTTTTCCTAAAAGGATGTAGAAAGCAAGGCAGACTTGTGCTCAAGAAATCACTGACAGATGCTATTTTTTTTGTTGTTTTGATCGAATTCCTCTCTGCATCTCCTCTTTAAAAAAATCCCCCAAACAACAACAGTAATGACAACAACAAAACCCATCAAAAAACCAAAGTAAATTCTTTTGCCTGCTTTTTATTTCCATCTACTCACTGTGTTTCATATTTTCATTTAGTTATATGAGTAGAAAGGACCCACCATCAGCTCACGATACTGAAGCTTGTAAAATAAACCAAGTAGCAAATGTATACTGGTTCAGTACAGTCCTTCTCTGTCCTGTATCTGTGGTTTGGGTCTTGAGAACTGGTACAACTGGGTACAACTGGGTTGACACATGCAGAGTTAAGATGAACCTCATGCTGACTTCTGTATCAGTGTATGGCACGTGGATGTTAGGAGGGATTAAAGGAGCAGAAGTTTCTCTCTTCCTTGTACTGACAACTGCTTGTATAGCATCAGGTGGCATAGTGACCCCTAATGGGTCTGTGTTACCATAAAGGATGATCAGGTCTTTTCTAACAGGTTCTTCAAAACAGGGAGTAGGAGATAATTGCATCCTTTGTTATGCTAATATAATGCTTCCCTATTTCAAGAAATAAAGGGATCTTTAGGAAGACCATGACACCTGAGACACCTCTGACACTCTGAAGACTAAAAAAAGGCTGTAGCTCATCTGACTAATTTGTCTTATACCAGTCCCGTATGTCTTCTGTGTCAAAAGAGCAGACTGTCAAACTCCTACTTCCATTGATGAGCTGGCCTTGTGCTTTTAAAGCTGTGTTTCCATGCTTTTGAAGAGAAAAGGGAGGGATTTTCTCCTGTCAGGAGGATCACCTTCTTCCTTTGCCTACAATCATCCGAGTCACCCTGTAAGTCATAGATTGTTTTGGTGGGGACTCAGAGAAAGGCAAAGCTCAGTGGGTGAGCCCCCTTCCAGCAGAGGTAGGGGAATTAGGGTGGCAGGAGGCACAGCAACAGTGGATACTTATTCATGAGCTCATTGAGCTGTACATCACTGTGGATTCATTAGAGCACCACTGTTCTGTGAAAGAATTGCACTGAAGGGCTCAATTGCTGCCCTGTGTCAGAGGGCAAAGCTGTGTCTCCTTATTTCATAGCAGCCTCTGGATAAAGCAGTGCCTCAGCACATTCCCCCTGCTCAGCCACGCCACAAATCCCAACAAATGCAGCTGGATGCAGGGATGCAGTCCCATGAAACTGATCTAATGCAGCTCAGGAAAGATACCTGAATACATGTGTCTAATATCCCAGATTATCCTTATCTGAATTAAAAATTGCTGTCTTGCTTTTTTCAGCCCTATAAGAAATGGTCCTCTCTTATCACAATAAATAAACCCAACATGTCAACATATATAATATCATCCTCCAGTTTTAGCCACTAAACAACTCTACAGTGTGTCTATGATACAAAACCATTTATTTGAAAAAAGCAAATGGAGTTTTAAGAGCTTCTCTCTTGTCACCGATAAGAACAAAACATGCTTTGTAAATGCCCATGCGCCTGCTTACTCTATTTTGCTCTGGCAGTCTGGGTGCTCAGACACTCCTGTACTGCCCTCTCCTGTTCCAGCTTCAGCCTGCTGGGTTTGGACAAAAAATAGGCAGCTGGACAACCAAGCAAAGAACAGATTATTTCTTTTCCTGTGAGGTAGGAAAAAATTAAGTTTTAATTCCAGCTGTCAAAACAAAGCTAGATTTGATCTCACAAATTTTAAGAAAGGATAGAAACTTAATAATAATAATAATAATAATAATATTGTGGATGGTAGGTAACAGCACAGACTGCACTGAGGACGGAAAGCAACTGCTTGACTGGATACAAAGCTTATTGCCATTTCTATTTGTTCCCCAGTCTTTCACCTCTCCTGTGTCACTCCATTCTCAAGTTTAACCAGGGGCATCTGAAAGATGCTGCATGAGGGCTACCCAGGGAACCCCACACATTTCCTGATATCTCAGGGGATAGTGTCAAATTTATCATGCTCAAAACTGCAGCTTTCTAGTGAGAAGTATACATGATAATAAACCCTCTTGGGCTGCTCTTGCTAATTACATTTGTCATCAAAAAGCTTTTTGGTATTGTAGAGCAAAGACTAAAAGCTGCCCAGGGTCTGTTGTTGCATACCTTCCAGTCCTCCAAGTGACAAAAATCAATTTGTGGAGTCTCCAACCCCATATCCTTTTTCATAACTTCTTCAGGTTAATGGCAGTGAGAATTCAGAGGATTATTCTTAAATGTAGATTTTGTATTTACTACTGGCCAAAAGATACTGTTTTTTTTTAACTACAGAAAAATGAATCTGAATTAGCAATTCCTTTATGGAGGAAAAAAGACAATGTTTTTGTCAGCTGAGGACTGATACATCCCAAGTGCCTTCCAATTTCCCCACTTCTATCCTAATGAGCACACTGACCTCTGCTGTCTTGTGAAAGAGTCTGTTTGGAACTGCAGCAAGAACTTCCCTGCCTTCCTCCTTTTGATCCATTCCCTGCCTTACCTGGTGAATAAACCTATTGCTTCTTATTGTTCTTTATGTTAAAAGGAATAGAGAATCCTTCTGGATGTCAGTCTGTCTCAGCAGTGGAAAATATTGGAAATTCTGCTCTGGGTGGGCATCACCAGCATGTCCCAAAGGTGGTTTTGCTGTCCTTTGCCTTCTCTCAAAGAGCGAGGTGTTGATCTGAAGGCTCCCTAAGTAAAGCAATGATTCACTTAGTCTCCTATAAGATATAGGGATTTTTTTTTAATCAATTGCAACCATGTCAACAGCTTCTCACAGCAGAAGAAGAACTGGTATCCATTTAAATCCATTCTGGGAATCATAAACAGCTTGTTGACAGAGGTCAGATCCACAGGGGAGCTCACAGTTGATTAGTTCTCCTTCACAGAGCTTTTGCAGGCAGCGTGACTTGTGCTCCAGGAGAGGATTTAAGACAGGGATGTGCTGAACTAACCAGAAACAATTTTAAAAAAACTGTGTTGTGTCTGCCAAGATGTCTAAATAAATGGGAAATGAAAATAGCCATGAATTTTGAACTCAGCTTAACTACTTTTGCTGTGTGCTGTATGTCTGAATTTTTGATGTATCAGTTTTTGTTCCCGATGCTGCGTTACACTGAATTCACAGCTTCTACCTCAGTAAAAATACCTCCTAAATAATGACACAAAATGCTTTTCATCACATTATTAGGTTTGAAGTGCAAGTAGTAGAGAGATTTTTAGTACACTTGAGATACAAATCTATAGGAAACCATCAGCTCACCATTTCTGAGGCATTTATTCCTTCCCTCCAACCATTTTATTGTATAAGCACCTTCTTAATTTCCTTTACAATTATTTCCACTGGATAGTATTGACTGAATTTCTACTTATTTACTTGCTATTGTTTTCTTATCACTGTATATTTGCAAAACTCTTGATAAACAAAAGAAAGAATGATAATGTGCAAGACATTCTAAATAAATAAAATTCCCAGTATCATATATTACATGAACATTCTACTGAATTAAAATTGATGAGTCAAGTACTTCACAGTCACTGTTTACCCAGAGTGTTTACACTAGCTGGTGTCTATTAGTACTCCAAGACAATGTCCCTTCCAATTACATTTTATACCTTCACCTGTATTATTCTGAATGATTGTAATTCCTCTGTTGAATCCAATTCTTAAGGCTCCCCTCTATTGGCTCTGTCTCCTCAGTACACTTCAGAGTTTACCCTGCTGGTGAACTTCGATTGACACAATAGGCAATCCTTGCTTGGCATACAATACTTAGGGCTAACTACTTGTCTAAACCATCTCATTAAGTGGAAACAATTATCAGAACTCTGAATAAAAGACAGTTTTCAACCTTTTGCCCATATATTTTCAGTAGCTGTTAACATACAACCTGAAACAATACTTATTTGCCTAGTACGTTTATGCTTACATATTTCAGTTTTCTTTAATATCTTTCCAGTTCTGTTTAATATATTTCCCAAAGACCTCCACGAGGGGATAGAAGGCACCCTCAACAAGTTTGCAGACAGCACCAGGTTGGGTGGGGGTGTTGATCTGCTGGAGGGCAGGAAGGCTCTGCAGAGGGATCAGGACAGGCTGGATCCATGGGCTGAGGCTCTTGGTATGAGGTTCAGCAAGGCCCAGTGCTGGATCCAGCACTTGGGCCAACAAACCCCAGGCAGTGCTACAGGCTGGGGGAAGAGGGGCTGGAAAGCTGCTNTGTGTGCAGTTTGAGCCCCTCACTAAAATAAAGACACTGAGGGCCTGCAGTGAGTCCAGGGAAGGGCAATGGAACTGGTGAAGGGTCTGGAGCATAAGTCTTATGAGAAGTGGCTGAAGGAGGCTGAGGCTGTTTATCCCCAAAAAAAAAAAGAGGCTCAGGGGAGATCTTATTGCCTTCTACCACTGCCTGAAAAGAAGCTGTAGCCAGGTGAGGGTTGCTCAATTCTCCCAGGTAACAAGGGACAGGGTAAGAGAAAATGGCCACAAGCTGTGCCAGGAGAGGTTTAGATTGGATATCAGGAAAAATTTCTTCTCTTAAAGGATGGTCAAGCACTGAAACAGGCTGCCCAGGCAAGTGGTGGAGTTACCAGCCTGGGATTATCTAAATGATGTGTAGATGTACCACTGAGGAACAGGGTTTACTGGTGGACTTGGCAGTGCAGGCATAATGGCTGGACTTGATGACTTAAGGGTCTTTTACAATGGAAATGATTCTAAAATTTGTCATTTTGTGATTCTATATATATGCACATGGAAAACAGGTTTCATATAATGTCTGACCTTTGATTTCTAAGCTTTCTGATGTCAGCAAGCACATGTATATGGATAAATAATACCAAGGAATGAAATTATTACTGGAGAGGTTTCACCTAATGTTATAAAAGCTGGTATTTTTTAATATCCATATATATCAGTGGCTTAAGATTTACCATTAAGTACCATTAATTGCAGCAAAGGAGGAAGATTGGCATTTTGTGGATTTGGAGAGGAGAGGAGAGGAGAGGAGAGGAGATTTCTTGCCATTTAAAATATTTTCAGCAGCTCTCTNAGAGGAGAGGAGAGGAGAGGAGAGGAGAGGAGATTTCTTGCCATTTAAAATATTTTCAGCAGCTCTCTTGCTTATCTTTGCTCCAACACCGAGAAGTAGCTGGGAAGCTTAAATCCAGGTTTGAGATTAGGTGGTATATATTTTACTGTGTCTGTTGAACATACATTTTGATATGGCCAAGTCTTAAGTGTTTCTACAGCACACAGCTGTACCTTATGAACAATGGCATCTGAAATACTTAGGAGCAGCTCAGAGACCCCAGAACTGTGAAGCTCCACTCACTGCACCTAGTTCCCACCTGGAGGTATTTCCACTGATTACACACAGCCCAGGCAAACTGAGGCAGGAAGCAATGACATAACCTGCCCCAGTCCTCACAGAAATTCACAGTGGCCCTCTGAGAAGATGCAGCTCTCATGTGCCACGGGCTGGTGGCTCCTCAACTTCCCATCGCTCTGGGAGCTGCCCTGCCAAATGCTGGGGTGGGACCTTCCTTGGACAGGAGGAATTTATATTCCCATGGCTGCCTTCTGCCAGGTCTAGTAAGGAGGAAACACAGGCAGCAAAGCCCCAGTCTTGAATGGAAAGGGTTCATTTCCTGCAGATTTTGTAAAGAATGGAAGGAAGCATTTTAAATGTCAGCAAGGGAAGTGCAATTTCTTCCTGTACCAACAAAGGGTGCAGAGGAGATGAGCGACTTCTCCTGACAAGGACAAGGCCCATTTCCATTCCTGCTGAAGGCAGAGACAGTGTTGTCCTGTCTCTGCTCTTCCTTTCTCAATCCAGTGGCAGTGCTAGGCATAGTGCCACACAACATACTCCAAGACCCCTTGCTCTGCTCAGGGAAGGCAAACCTATCCCAAATGGCAACTGGAAAAGAAAAAAAAAAAAAAAAAGGAAGACTGACTAATTGAGCCCAGCACAGGAGATAGATTTGTGAATTATTACAGTTCTGACCTCCACAGCAACACAAATCCTAGGATGTGCCAAGAACAAATTAGGCTGTCTGCAGTTGGGACTTCTCCCCAGAAAAAAAGCCTTTTTTCTAGATATAATAAACAAGCAGCTTTGCCAGTGCTGGAGAACACACAGATAAAGAGTTCCTCCTGGAAGTCTCATTTGGAAAATTCAAGGCTTTAAAAGAATGAACTTAGTGCTGTATTTTTTTTTTTTTTGTTGTTCATTTGTTTGTTTGTTTTTGGCAAGGGGAGGTTAAATTAACTACACAGCAAAAATAACAAATGGAACTTCCACTAAGTTCATGGCCTTCCATTTCCATTGCTGTGTGTCAAACACATGGTCCTGGGGGCTCCATAATGTTTTAAAACGAGGGGTGCTCCTACCTCAATTGCACCCAGGTGGGCTCTGGTGGAGGAAAGCAATTTTAACATCACTCTCAAGTATCCTGCTAATTTTCCAGTCTCATTTTGTCTGCCAGACACAACTTTCCTTTCTCTTTCCAGAGCAAAACGAGATATAAGTAAACAAAGAATGTGGGATTTGAGTTTTGCTTCCAAAAGCAGTTCTTCAGCGGAATGAATGAGAGGCAAAACATTAAATCCCAGGAGCCACTGGAGTCCCAGAGCTGCCTGGACATCCCTTAGAAGGAAACTGTATGTTCAAAAACATACTTTTCTGTACACTGCTAATCAAAGCAATTATCTTCAGCATAGAATTAATTTCAGCCAAAGTAAAATTTCAGCCACAGCCAGACTTGCAACCATAAAGAAAAATATTAGTTCAAAAGTGATGGTACTTTTTAACTTGTGTGATTTGTGTCAAGCTATAATGAAGGGGCAAAATATTTAGTTTTCCCAAGTTAATCTCTCTGTGCTGCTATAGAGGCACATCGTTGATCCCCAGATTCATTTGTGGTGCTCCAGTATAATTTTGTAGGATGGCTGTTCTAGAGTAAGCCGTGCTATGTTGGGGGAAGTTCACTTGAGCAGAGATAAATCATGCTCATTCAGCTGTCAAAATAAAGCCAAAGAAATCTGAGAGTAGGGGCACAATTTCCTAATATTATCTTCCTCACTCATGTTTCATTCACCCCCGGGACTGTAATTGAGTTGCTACTTGGTGTAAACCCTTTGCTCTATGGTCCAAATGGGAGAGAAGTGGCAAAGTCAATCTGAAATATCACACTTCAGCACGCCTGGAGAAATTGAAGCACGCTCACATTGAATGTCTGTGACTATTTGTGGTACCCTGCTTCTGTTTTTTTTTTTTAATGTCCTAATTTGTAACCAGTTAGTAATCTGTAAGTGAATTTTCCATACTGACCTGTGGCCATTCAGTTTATGAACAAGCCTTGGGTGATGGCTGTGGATGAAATGCAAGCATATCATCTGGAGGGTCTCAGCCAAAGACAGTTGATTGCTGGCACCTTCCTTTACTCACTGAGCACTAGAGTTAATTCTGCAGAAGCCACATTGACTCTTCTCTCTGGCAGGACTGCTCAGACCCTTGTTTATTGGCTCCCTTTTCTGTTACAGAGCATTACACCTCCAAAGCAGAGCAATGTCAATAGAAACTGCTCAAGTCTGAATGCAATCAAAATTTTCTTTCATTAGTATTTGTTTTGGCATTTAATGAAGAAATTTTTTGAAGAGAGTGTTTATGAGATTATAATTTATTTAAAATAGTTATGTACTTTGGAGAAATGCTCAGTTTAAGAGTAACTTTGTCAAAAATGGAATACAAAAAAAAAAGCTACTGAATCTGACAGTTCTGATTAACCTGAGGAACACAAAAATGATGGGATTGTTTAGCATAGTGAGAAAGAAGCTTGGAGAATGGACTTTCTTCCACACAGTATAAAAAGGATATCACTGTTTTAAGCCTTCCATTTTACCCCTGAAACAGGCAGTCTTTGACTACAGATAAATGGTATCCTTCACAAAACTATTTGATCCTCCAAACCCTATGCAGCTAAATAAATAACATTAGAGCTTTACTTTGCTTAATGCTGGCAGGGAGAATTGTCTACATAATTTGATTCACCTGAGTTATTCAGTTACTTCTGAACTAGCATTCAAAAACTGGATAAAAAGGCTTCAAAAATCCATAGGCAATTTAAATTTTAAATCCTTTCCTTGGCTTTGGAACATCTCAACTTCACATTTTCAGCCTCTTTTCCCAGCCACAGGGGATACCAACTTATTTTTCTTCTCAGGTAGTAGCCTAAACTCAGGTGCTGGAGTTTGAAGTGGAAGATGAAAACCTGACAGATATGGACATGGGGCGAGTGGAAGAGTTACGATCGAGGGAAGAGCTATAACTGACACTGACCCTGCCTGTACCACCACTGAGTGGCACCAGGCTCATTTCTTCCAACAACTTGGACCTGAGAAAGGCTGACAGAAAACGGTCTTATTTCCATGCTCAGAATCCTTAATCAACCACATTTTTCCCACATCCCTCTTGTGTTTCTGACCCTACTTTGACAAAGCTACGGAGTGGATATCAGAGGACCGGGCTGTTTCTGCTCACTGAAGATTGCTCCAGCAGCTGAATGGTATTTGTGTCCACACATGCCCTTGATTCACACTTGCACTGAAGCAAAACCACCTTGCAGTTCCTGTTGTGCACTGTGCAAGGTTTCCCAAGTCACAGCCAAAGCGTTCTCACACATTCAAGCAAAAACGCCCCCAAGACTTTTACAGTAAGACGATCGCTTTCCTCTGAGAATGGCATGTCTGCAGACATTCAATTCCACCCAATAAATGGAAACCATATGAACATAAGGCAAAGGAGAGTACAGCTAGTTTTCACTGCACCCTTTCCACCAAACACCTCTCCAATCTTTGCATGGGGAAAGCTTCTTCTGTAGCTGTTAGACCTGTTCATAGCTTGGGACAGTGCCAGCACAGATGTGGCCCCTTTTGTAGGTCCCTGAACAGTTGTCAAATCTCTCTTTTACTCTGTCCTTTTTCCCCTGGTTTCTGCACCTTGCATATTTATTTTCCTTCTCAGACTTTCCTAAAGGTTTAATTTTCTCTCTGTGGATTTTGCCAGGTTTCCCAGTGCTGGTTCCTAATCAAGTTTAAGGTATCTCAGCTCTTCCATTTCAGGGAATGCCAGTCACAGCACAATTCTAAGAGGCCTAAACCAAACCAGAAGCTAGAGCCCACCAGCCTTCTAATGCCTGAACTGCAAATACCCAGAAAAATGACCTACTAGCCCTGAGAGATGCCTCTGATCACTCACACAATAGTGTGCCCTATAGTACAGCTACTGAAGTACATCTACTCGCTTGCAGGGCTGTTAACATAAATATAGTGAGAGATGCTATGCCTGGAGTTCAGCCTTCAACTGTTTGCACACAGGTTCTCAATGTTCTGAAATGTAAATAATACCCAAACAGCTCTAATTACTGACTAAGGAAAGTTGGGATGTTGTACCAAAGGAGGCACTGTGCTCTCCATGACCAATGCTCCTGTTCTTTAATCCTCTACAGAAAGCAGATGGCCAGGATAGCTAGCTCTTTGTTATTACCTAGCACAACTGCACTTACATGATTGGCTAATTTTCAGCTGCTCTTACAACTTCATCTGGCAAGATACAGAGCCATATTCCTGGAATTGCTCTTATCTGTACAGTGGGATCCTGCCTCCACCAAAAGGTGCTGCTGACTGAGTTGGGCACTGCCCAGGGACTGGAGAGGAAACATGCCTCTCCTATCAAGCTCACTTACCCAGGCAGAGATGTCCTTTAAATAAGAGATCTCTAGGCAGTTGTCTTTCCCAATTTGCATGGTTGTCATCTTTCCTGTTGTGTTTTCACTCGCTTGTCCCTACCACACAAAAGACCTGCTCTCCCTTCTCCTGAAGTCAGTGGGAATTCTGCCATCAATTCCAGCAGTAGCTGGATTGTGGCCAAAACGTTAGCCACTCCACTTCCCCTTAAGTCATTCACAAACAAGACTTCTTTGATAACACACGGAGCCTGAGGGGTCTTAGTTATCTTCTAACCCACTTCTTTATATCTCCAGTATCTATGGATTCCATAGTGTAGGCAGGAACTGTTTGAATAGAAGGGCCTTAATCATCAAAAGTACCTTTCTTCCTCAGATGTGTTTTTTCTCAAAGGGAGTTTGTTACTAATTCCTTTGGGAATGAGATGGGGAAAAATGAAAAGGAAATGACATCACTTTAAAGAGAAGCTAAACCAAATTAACCCAACCCCACAGAGAGATGCTTTCTGACATTTGAATACTAATGTACCTATGACTGAATTCATCAGGAGAAAAAAAAACCTCCTCACATTGAAAATGGTAACTTTTAAAATTATACTGGATGCAAAAATGATACAAGCCACAAGAGTAACCTTGGCTAGATTTTCAAGGTGGTTTGCAATAAAGGGCAGTGAATAAGAAGAAAGGGGAACCCAACTTATTCAGGTAACTGCACAGTATAACAACTCCAAAATAGCTTCAATTGATTCTATCTTCTTAGACTTTTAAACAGTAATTGTGTTGTCCTTTAATTAGACACTGTGATTGCTATACTTTCAATAAACAGAAGGCATACCTAAATATTTATTTTTTAGCCACAGAGGGAAACACCACGCTACATATGGTTATGCCTTACAGATGGCACTTGGTAAAGGATGAAATGGCAGCAGTAAACAATCCGTCTGACTCAGAACACTAATACAGGATTCTGCCCAAACTGAATCTTGCAAAAAATATTCTTGCAACTGCAGAACTTTGGTGCTGAGGTTAGCATTATTTATAAAAACACAAAGGAAAAATGATTCTGCAACATGTCTGAAGAGCTTTACTACAATTTGGGCATACAGAAGATTTCCTATACTTCAGGTAAAATACATTCACTGTCCAAATAGGACAGATAAGAATTTGGTTTTGGTTTTGCATGCAGTGAGGATGACATGACAGCTGCACTAAGGAATATATAGCTCTCCAAAAGGCTGGGTGGGCATTACAAGAGAAGAAAAAGTACTATCAGAGAGAGTCACTGTATTTTACTCTTCCACCAACAGCAGGTGAATAAATGAATACACTTAATATAAAATCAATTAACAAATAAATTCAATATAAAATAAGCACATAATATTACTAGGTTGTCCGTTTGAATTAAAAAAGCTAGGTACTGCAACACATCATATTTTACTGTTTTTTTCTGATTAGATATTCTTAGAGTGACTTCTAAGACTATGCTGATTTGGGCCTCTAATATTTTGTTGATGAATTTTGTACATGACATATTATTTGGGCTACTATATGAAATCATGAATGAATAATGACAAAATATTAATTCTTTATTTCATTCATGCCACACTGCAAGAATGGTGGCCTTTCACAACATACTTCAAGAAGGAGTCAAAGTATGCTTATTGGCAAAGGACGTTCTAAATGAAGAAGGTCTAGCAGGTTTTATTTCTATCTGGAACACAAAGTTAGGAATTTAACTTTCACATCATAGGAATGTTTTAGGAAAATCATCAGAACATCCAACCTGACTCTTTTGTAAGATTCCACTGTGATATGCAGAATTGGAAGGGAAGGCGTAAAGAAAAAAAACAAGCAATCTAGGCTCTAAAAATGACTGTGACAGAAAATAATTTCTACACAGAGATCGTTGAGGCTACACAAGCACATTCAGAAGCTGGACTTCTTTTTTTTTTCAATATTTACTTTGGTAACATATGAAAACAATAATCTTTAAAGCAATTCCTCAGAAGGGTTGTGGGATCTTTCTTTTCCTGTTTGACATCCACTGAAACAGAGCCATTGAGGGGATTTTGATATCGTTGGTCTCCCTAGGATGGAGAGTGGTAAACATGGATGAGTGCAAGCTCACTTGTTTGATGTATTTGCAGAAGACTGTGAATGCCCAAAGAGTGCAGCAAATCCCACCTAGCATATCTAAGGTGGGGTTCCTACACTGGGCTAAAACACAGGGCAGTGCAGGAAAGGTTCTGAGATGGACTATGTGAAGAAATCCCCATACTTCATGTTCAAATCAGCTGTGTGCCAATACTGCAGATTTGGTGGTGCGATGGGGCTTCCTTGTGATCACCCACAGCCAGGAAGGGTGGATTCATCCCTCAACCTCTGTACGAGCAGTTGAGCGATCCAGGCACGTGGCTGTGTGGTTTTTCGTGTGGCAGCCACACGAAACAGCAGATTAGTGGGTTGCACAAAACCAGCTCCTGAGCTCTAATCCCAGTGGTGCTGCTAACCACACTGGGTGGCCTCGTGCAGGCCTATCGGCTTGTTTCTGAATTTACATATCTGGGACAAAGAAAAGACTTACACAGAGGCACTGTGTGCTCTACCCAACTCATATTTTTGCTGTACATTTTAAAATATCACACACCTGATTCGCCTGCTGCCAGATCTCTTTCTTGTGAGTTGAAGGACAAATGGCCTAAAGTTTGATCTGTGCTCATTCACAGCCACTTTGAACTAACCAGAGAGGTGTAAAAGGACCTACCTGGGAACAAAGTATGAGAGTCACATTCAACATGTGATCCCTTCAGGCACTTCCAAACATACCATCACCTTTTACTGCTTCTTGGCAAGACTTATGACTAATGAGGTGGGTTTGTTACTAGAAAGCATTTCTTTCCTTAGGAGTTTTAAAATAGATCTGTATCTGAATAAGGAAGTATGTAAATTTGGTTGATTTAATAGTTATGAAAGCTGAGCTATAAATAAGCCTGAATAAAGCCAGGCAGATTGCAGTCTATAGCTACAGGACCTTCAAAATAGCAAAGGCAAGAAGCATCAGCCCTGCAGAAACCCAGCACTGCTATTTATGCTGAGTAACTATTCATTTACTAAACAGATTACAGCAATACAACTTATCTGCTTCTTTATTCAATGTTTACCCATTCCTTTTTGAAAGTGAAAAGATTTTGTTTTGTTTTCCAAACAACTCCTGTAAATTATTTATTAGATATATGTTATATCCATGTTATATGTTAGATTATAAATGTACTACATTACCAAGGATTTGGGATATGCTACTGTACAGGACGCTGTTGCATTAAATGCAAAGGCTGATTTCAGATGTCAAAATATGATCAGGCAATCTTTTTAGGAATTATTTTTTCTACATCCGGATTTCATTTTGATTCCTCTCTGCTGGTGTAAGCCACATGTCAATGAGCACGCTATCTTTCACATTCCTCCATTCTTCCCTCCTTAAAACTGAATATACCAGTGTGCCAGACTTACTGTTAGGAAAAATCCCAGTGTGACTATGTGATTACTTTAATTAATCAAGGCCTAACATATGATTTGGGCCTCTGGGAATATTATTACAATCAATCCTGCAAGAAGCCTGTGCATATGGATGGTGGATTTGCATACGTCAAAAACTAATTTCCTCTCTAGTCAATCAATTTAATCTTGGGGAAGCACTCTAGAGTATGATAAAGACAATATTCTAATGGAATGTTATCATCTAGCTCTAGAATCTAGCTCTGTGATAGACAGTATATAAATTAACTCAAGGATTTACAATGCACTTCTGCATAATTTAACATTTCTGTCCTAAGGTTCCGTTTATACTGGCTGTAGTTCTGAAGTTAAAGACCAAAACACACTCAAAACATCTTCATGAAAACTATAGTAAAAACTATCAGCATGTTTTTAGAAGGAAAACTTGTTCTTGCATTCAACAGGAAGACTTTTTACTGAGGCCTCAAATGCTTGTCTGTTATTTTAGAGTTAGAAATATTTAATGATTACTTACATATAATTTTTCCTAAGATGGACGATGGAAGACATGAGAAAGGGGCTATAATTTCACATTTTCTGCTTTGACACTTAGGACAACTTAATTTTTATTACTGAAACACTATTACAGGCTACGCCTGCTGTAAAATCTTCATACTACATCCCTTGTGCACCTTATGAATTTCACTACAGCTTCACATAAAAAACTGAAAAAAATCTGATTCCTTTCATAATAATAGCAAATAGTTCCAGCTTACCACAGCTGCAGAAGTTTGCTGTCCCTAGAGATTTGTCATGGTACAGCTCTTGCTTCCAATCAAAACAGTGACATAGTGGCCATGATTTACAGCTTGCAGGGGCTTGATTAGGGGATAGCACACTACTGAGCAAATATTAAAGAACTTTTAATGTGCAGCAGGACTTTTAATCTTTATACCCTCCCAAAAATAATAATTAAAAAAAATTCCTGCCCAAAAGCAAAGTCAAATTAGGATTTCTTCTGTTGTTAGGTTTCAACAGAAATGATCACCCATAAATGATTGTGGCTCTTTAAACAACTTCATCCTTATGATTTTAAACGGTAAATGTCTGCACTGTTAACAGTAACAGAATGGCAAAACTTGCATGATAGCATGGAAGAATAATTAAAAGGCTTAGCATCAGACTAAAAATGACTCTCAGGTAAAATCGGCACTTTTCCTTATAGAATTGTGAAGAAATAAATAGTGAGAAGAAAAATTAAAAGCATGATAATTTATTTTAAAAGAGAGGGAGTTGATATATGAAAGGAAAATTTGTATTTCCGTGTTCATGCAAAATGTCTTGATCAGCTTCAAGAATAAAAATTACTATCTGATGCCTTTTTGTTGTTCTCATTGAATTTGCCTAAGCAGAATGGAAATGATAACTATGCATAAAAAATTCCAGAATTTTTATTTTCTGTTATAAAAAGGCTTGAAACAGCCTACAGAACAATACAAAATTACATTTAGCAGTTTGAGGATGTTTTGAAATTTAATTAGTTGCCAAGCTGTAGTCTTTGATACTGAAGTCTAGTTTCTACTCAAATCTAGCAACTTCATTTTGAGAAAGTTAAATCTATTGCACAGGGTTTGAGTAGTGATAAAGTGATCTCAGTTTTCTCCAATAAAATAATACATTAGATGAGTGCAAAGAGTGTGTATTCTAACTGCTAATTTCTATCATTTTGTGATATACTTTTTGACTGTGAGGTGGAATGAGACGCCAGCAGTTTAAAATCCGTATTTCTGAAAATGCCTGGCTTCACATGCATGGTGATTTTTGGTTTTCTGTTTAAAATGCTGGCAGCTATGAAAAAAAGAAAACCACAATGATGCTGTATGGATTCACTACTTGACAGAGATCTTAAGCCACAAATACAAACAGTACATAAAAATTTCATGAGTTATGGGGTCCAACAGCAAAATATTTGCTAATGTTGCTATTCCTCTTTCTGCAACTGCAGGGATATATCTGGTAGAATACAGAAAAAAAAGCCGTGTTCAAACCCTCAGTTGCAATGCTAATTCAGAATATACAGCTTAAAACTACTATTATCACACACGTTACTTATTAAGTAAAAAGCCTGAAGCTGTTTGTCTGTCTGCATTTAATCTGATAGTCTATTTTTCCTCCCAATAAACTAGTTTTTAACAGTCAAATTTTCCAATATTTTTGTTCTCTGATAGCAGAATTCAGGTTTGTAGAATTGCTTAATTTTCTGCAATTTGGAGTCTTCAGCGAAGAAGCTGTTTACTTCCAACATGGTTATACAGTGAAAATATATCTGCATTTATGGAGTTAATAGTCCTCTTATTAATTTTACTCTGCCTTTTTTTTTTTTTTTTAATAGAAACCTAATGAAAACCATGTTTATGTGCTCAAAGGCACAGAGGAAATTCATTACTCTGAGGAATAACACACTCCACAAGTGAAATGAAAGTAATCTTATTTATGACAGGAAGGGGCCTTCACTAGACTCAACTCCACCACACTTGGACTGATACTGGCTGCATGAAAGAAGCTGCAAATTCAGGAACTGGTTTCAAATGTAAGCCTCATCTCAGCAATAAACACATTCGCAGTTTAGTCTTGCAAACATTTAAAATCTGCTGAAGGGGAGGTACCCAGTTATTATATTTACTATAAACATGTGACAAAAAGAACACAACAATCAGCAGAAAAGCAGGGATATGGCCTCTCATTCCAGGTGCCTTCCTTCCACCTAGAAATGAGCCTCCCCCTGTCCCTAGGCCAGCATCCTCTGCAACACACACCCACGCCTATGGCCAGCCTGCTTGCTTATCAGATCTGGCCCTTTGCTTTGGGTTTACCAGCAGTGTTGCAGCAAGTGAAAGCCCCAAGTTCACATGCACTCGGTTGTGGGGAGAAGAGAGGCTTATAAATAGACTTGCCTGGAGAACCCTTGAGGAGTGGGAGGTGGAAGACTGCAGGGAAGGATAGGTGCTGCAGGGCTGAAGCCTCTGCTTGCTGAAGGCCCAGAGGTGCTCGAGATACCCTGCACAGCCAGGTAATTCCCTAAGCTGAACAGGGAAATGAGAAATGCCGAGAATTACCCCCTGTCCCATCCACCCAGCCCTGTACATGTGTGCGTCTGAGCACGTGGCATCCACGCGCATGTATGCATATGTGTCTGAGTTTGAAAGAAAGAAAAAACCTCCCTGCAAAAAAGGGGAGAAATGAGAAAACGTCTGACAAGTTATTGCTACATCTATTTCAGTGAGAGATTGCATCTTTTTCTTGAATAAAACCAATTTAAAAAAGAAAAATGTTTCTTAGCACTGTGAAAGTCAAACCCTATGTTCATCCCATTTCTAGAGACTTCAAAAGAGACCTTTCATTAATGGAAAGTTGTGATATACAGCAAGCTGGATGGCTCCACATACGTTTGCAATTTCTGTATCTAAACCCACATGTTTCACATTCCTTGGGTTTCTTCCCCGAACTGTCTGGAGTTAAAAAGGGGCAGGCGGGAGGAAGGAGCTGCCCGCCCAGGCTTCCAGGCGGCAATAAGCCCCACCGCCCACAAGAAGGCACTGTGTGTTAACAAATGGGAAAAGCCGGGATTTCTGGAGGGAAGAGACTTTTTACTTCCCGCCGACGCTAAAGACCCAGCGCAAGATGTGTGGGTTTCTCCAGCGTCATGAAGGGCAGCTGCCTTTGTCTGCCTGCAGATGTTTGGCCAGTTGCAGTTTGGATGCTTGACCGGCGAGGGAGATAAGCTCTTCAGCCTTGCACAAGGAATTAACTGATATTCTCATACATCTCGCCCCAGAAAGCAACTTATAATACTAAAACAAGCTTGAGGGATTTGAAGATTTAGTTAAAGAAAAACATATTTAGCTTTGTTACATTGCTTTTGCAATTACAGTATGTTTGCATTGTATAGGCACTTCACTTTTTCCTCATGTGATCTAAATTCCCCCTCTGCTTCGTGCCACAACAAAGCAATTAATCCTTTGTTTGCAACATTAGTCAGTTGTCATGGAAATTAATAGGATTTCACAAATTCAAAAGTATGAACATTTTTGGATCACATATTAAAAGAATAGGCTGTCACAGACAGACCATGTCTTTTAGAAATAGCTTGGTATGCAGTAAGTGCAACAGAAAAAGGATACTTTGGAAGAATATAGAAGTTTTAAAACACATGAAAACCCTAAAGTCTTGCCTTGGTCTAAAATATTTGAGCATTTCTCCCAACAAGGAAGTTGTACTTTAGATCTTGAACATTCCTCCCAACAGGAAAATTGGACTTTAAATCATTTGCAGCTTCTTGTTTGCACAGAAGATTTCTCAATCTCTTTGTCTGGATTTGAACTTGTCAGCTAGGAGAGCAGAATTGAGTCCCTACTCTTCCCTTGATGAATGATCTATTTGCTGAGAGAGATGAACTAGGGAGTGGACAATCTCAACAGTGTTTTTCTACAGCCATATTTTATTCCCCTCTTAATGTGAACACAAAAAAGCAGAAGCAGCTGCATTGAAGAAGTAAGTGAAGCTGCTCTCTATGATGTCTGTTTATCTCAAGAAGTGCCTGGCATGGGCCAAAATTCTCCATGATGACAAGGCTAAAGGCCAGCACAGAGCCATGGTACATGCAAGGTCGCTGCAGACTTAGATCTCCTTTCAGGTAATGTATAAACCAAGGCTCCTACACCATCCTGGATAAAACACTGTCTGAGCCTCGTGGAGAAGATGACAGATAATGCCAGATGCCTCCTTGGGCTGTGGGAGCTGCCAGACTAGCTCCATATGGCTGAAAGATGTTGTACAGAGAGATCTCTTGACATTATCAGAATCGAATTAGGTTGAACTGGCAGTTACAACAGAGCTAGTGTATGGAACTGCTTGCTTTCTAGATGATGCCTCTTCTCCCAGATTAAATTAGCCACTCCCCTGCCCCAGCAGAAAGCCACCTACCCACAGCTCACACACACCACCTGCCTTGGGCTGTCAGGCAGGAATTCCCTCCCATCATCAATTCAGACACAATTCCCTCCCTTTCAGGTCTCACAACCATTGTGAACAGACTTGTATCACAAAGCCATGCCAGTGGTCTTTGCTCAAAGATATGGAGGTGGAGTTTATAATGAGTATATTCACTCCCCTTAAAGAGATTTTCAAAACAATGCAAGCCAACACTTGTAACACCTATGTTCTTCCTCTTATATGCATGCCACACTGATATTAAGCACCTCGAAATTCTAAAAATGAAGGAAAGTTTGGGTGAAAATGTCAGCCTTAGATTTCACTAAATTCCACAGTAATCCATAACCTACTCAATGTAAGAGAGAACAACGGGGCAAGTGTTCCTTTGCAACACAGGAAGCCAGTCTCAGTGATAACCACCAGCTGACCCTTTTCTGTCATGAAAGAGAAGTCTAGATTTATTAAATAATATTCCTCAGATATTCTAGAACATGTTCAATTACATTTTTTCATGAGTATTTCTGGTTGTATTAGAATGTTTGTGGAGCACTGGTATCTGAAAACCAATATTCCCCTGAAGCATTTGTAGTTCAATCCCCTGAGGACACTTTCAAGGAGAGCTGGTTCAGCAAACAAGTTTAATTTTACCTCTTGGGCACACACCTCACATCTGGTTTCAACGCTGGAGTGGGACCACAGCTCATAAAAATCTGTGTCGTTTTAACTCATGAAGCTACTACTCCTAGGCAAAAGGAGTGTAATTTATCTTTAGTTTGATTAATTTCTTTGTTAGATCATCAAAATCAACTGCCAGGACACCTGGATACTGCCACAGCATGGATGTTAAATGAACCCACCAAATTTTAAGCCCACTATAAGACACACAGACTGAATGAACTGTGTGAATATTAAACTGGATTTAAGTTAGCCAAGCTACAATAATGTAATAACACAGTAAATCAGGTATGATGAAGAAAGTCTGAAACTACATGAAGAGAAATGTGAGGCTGCACTTTCATTCAGTACAGTTATCCTACAGCAAGCAATCAGAGGAAAATGCCCTAAATCTGAGAAGCTTCATTTCACCCTCCATTAGCTGCCTAGATCTTGTCACAATGACAGAGTTGATCCAAGCAGCATGATTTTGGAAAGGTGGGTGCCTTGAAAGAGCCTTTTCTCAAACTATAGCCAGTTGCACTTAAATAAAAATGTGCCAGCCAGGCTCCCTGGAGTACTCTCCTGCAACAGTTCAGCTGACTACAGCTTGCAAATGCTTTGAGTTCATAAGTTTCCTTCTTTGTGCCTTTCCCAAATGCACACAGACCTGAGGGTGATGCCAACCACAAGTTACTGGCACCCTTTCAGATCCCACTCAACCCGTCCATTGGCTGAAATACAATCAAGCTTAACAATTTGCATCCTACTATTTTCTTTATGCTCAAATAGGTCTTTCCAGAAAACGGATCTCTGCATTATCTGGACCAAAGATCATATGTAAACTCTTGAAGGACACAGAAAATACAGCCCAGCTCATGGCAGTCTAACCTTGCTCATTAATAAGTATGTAGAGCATATGTTCATACATAACTCTGGGACTGTACTTGTACAATCAAATTAACCTTTGGGCTGTTGGTGTTATGGCCATAATTTACTATATCTAGTTTTCAATTTCATATACAGTGCTGCTAATAGTACAAAAATACTATCCCATAAAAATCATAATCACTGATAAAGAAGCTGATAATGGAATAGAATGTCTCACTTCCACTACATTAATATAATTACCATTGAACATCCATAATCAATTGTGTCTGTATCACAGAAAAATTCTCTTATTTGCAGCGTTTGCTGAAACTCAGCCTAGAAATATTTCAGTGGGGGTGGAAGGAATGAAACAGCAAAGGTAGGGGAGGAAGAGACAAGTCAATTACTTTCCCAAGACATTGATTTAATTTAAAAGGATAGCTAGGTTTTTTTTAGTAGCTGGGCCTACAGCATTGTTCCCACATTGCCTGCGTTAGTTCCAGCCCATTGCTAATTACTGTTTGAATGTGATGTCCTGTGCAGAGGCTAAACAGAGCAGTGTTCAAAGCCTCCCCCAACTGACTCTATCTGCTGAGCAAGCAGGAGAGACCTCTGATGAGGGAGGATGGTGTATGCTTGTCAGGCCAGGCAGAAGGGACCAGCCTCCATCCAACCCAAACCCACCACAACAGGACTCAACAAGAGCCTTCCCTGCCCTGAGTGAGCACCACCTGCACACCTAAACTGAGGAGACACCAGCAGTTGTTTCCAGCTCGCCTGCTTGCTCTGAGCAGCTGTCTCCACTGTTGGTGCCCGGACAATAAACCAACAAGTGGGATCTGTGCTGACCTCAGGTTTGCCCAAATCCACAGGGCAACAGACATTTCAAAAGCTTTCAGCAGGGCTAGCAGGTAAGTGTGACAAACTTTGTACGGCACTGCTTCCATTTGGGTAGGCTCTCATGATGTGTGCATAACTCACCTGTCTCCATATAAGGTCCCAGTCTCCTCTGGACCAGTGAGTCTGAATTCCAACCTCAAAAAAAGCAAAATGCCCCTTTGTTGATGAATAAATTATATAGGTGAAACAACAGCTCTCAAAAATGCTGAGCTGGTATTCCTTTGACACATACAGTATTGGTCGGCAGGGAAAAGAAAACCTTCCATTTTACTAAATAAACCTACTATACAGTAGGTTTATTATAGTTAATATTTTTATTATAGTTAATTCTACATATAAGAATATCCCACCAGAAAATGCAGATTTTACTTCAATTCTCACAGAAATTACTTTAATAGAGACCCTATAAGATTTTAAAAATAAAACTATCTTTCATAACCAGGTTCAGCATTTAACCTTAAAAAATCAGTGCAAGGAGAAAGGAAAAAAAACCCCAAAAAGAAACCCACAGAGAAACCCCCAAACCTATTTCCCTTTCAAAATCATGAGTTTTAACTTCTTGACATGTGTTGGGCAATAGAATAGGAATTTCTTTCCAGAGCAATGCATCACTGCATGAATGTTTTGATAAGAATGTTGTTTTAATTGCCTGCTTTTAAGTTAGGAACAGATGGCAAACTGAGGTGTGTGTGCAAACCCAATATTCTCAGCACAGAACTCTGAGAGTGCATCTACAGTGACCTGTTCTGAGGAGAGCTGTGCTCTGAAGCTGTCACCGAAGTCAGACCATTTCAACTTGTGCTCAGCACAGCTGAAAAAAAAAGCCACATAATTTGTTTCTCATTTCTTACAGAAGAACAGTAAGAGAATGCTCATTGTGTAATATTTTGCTCCTTCCGTAGGAAAAACCTCACACAATACAGTTTGTTTCCTTCAAAACTGCAGTTTGTTTCACTTTATGTAAATCATCACAATCTTTCATTGCTTAAAGAAAGCCCTCATTTCCAAGAGATGCAATGGATTGCCTGCTCTCCTGCAAGGGCTCTTGGCTTGAGAGAGACCTAGATAGGAACTGAGCAACATCTCCTGAGCAACCATGCCAAGACAGCAGCTGGAACCCATTAGAGAGCAGGACAATCCTGTCCAAACAACTGAATGCCAGGATCTCAGGGTATGAAAGGCTCAGAGAACACTGCTATAAAAAACAAGGATCTTCATGAGAGTTTGGATTTTGGGGTTTAAAAGAAGTTTTACTGGCTACTGAAAACATTCCTATAATTTTGTTGTTTTGATAATAATGTGAGAGGAGCTATTCCCCCAGTACTGTGGCTCTGAACAGTCAATGGTCTTCTGGGTGAAAAATAAATGAGAAGAAAAGTAGACTGAAAGTACTTCACAATAAAAGAAGAAAAAAAATAATTTAAGCTTACAGCTAGTAACCAGCTCCAAACATCACTCATGAAATTTTACCCCAAAGTGTTACACACCTCTGCTGTGACATGATAGGTTTGCAATCATTTTCAGTAACTACAACTTGGATTTCAATGAGATAGAAGATAAGCAATTCTATTCTTAGAAACTTTTGAAGGAAATCACTTTATGGTAAGGTGTCAGTCCAAACACTGGAGAAAGCTGAAAGACAGGAAATGTGTAGATAACCATCTACTGCTGGAAAGCAATTCAAAACTTACCAAAGGACAGTTTGGGATAGAAATATTTCAGTTAGGAAGCGGGAGGGAGTGGAGTCTCTGAAATAAGGAGAGAGCACCAATCAGCTCAGAATACAGCTGTCTGTGCAGCCTCTCCCTTAGACAGTTCAAAGATGCTGGTTTTTGTCTGCAAAGTCCTTCCTTGTGGTAGTCCCATAAAGCTGCTGCTGATTAGCCCCCATCAGGAGCAGAGGATGACTGAGAGGAAGATGAGCAGTCGGTTGCAGCTGTAAAAGCCATGCCAGAGTGACCTGGTAGGAAAGACAGAGAGATGCCAGCACCCACTCACCAGCAGGATGGAATTCAAACCCCTTATCTCCACCCTACATATTCCCCCAACAAGGAAAACTGAGCCTACAAACCAACCCTGATTGCCCAGACACAGACACCTGAAATGTGTTGCTCCTTGTTTATGCTGACTCAGTTTCTGTGAGGCTCTCAGATACAACAGCCTGGGAAGAGATTGCTCTGTAGTGAGGACTTCTAGCACAGAATAAACAACAGCAGACAGAAACCTGCTGTTTTCAGGTCTGCCAGACACAAGCCAATATCAATGGCAACTTCCTCAAATCACTCATGGATTCTGTTGCCTTTGCCCCTATTATTTTTTGATAAACTTTGAATCAAACAGCAAGCCTACCTTCTCAAATGGCCATATTTACTGAAGCAGGGCAAAAGACAGCTTTGGGCTAAATTTTTCATTACACAATGGCAAAAGCTATGACCAGCAAAGCCAAACTCCACAAACAGCTGCAACTGAACTGTACAGGAAGTAAAAGCTCTGCAGGGCAACCACCAGAAAGCAGCAGAAAAGAAAAGGTGAGAGAACTGAGGTGGAGGAAGGACAACCCAGAAGGCGAAATAAAACTACCAGAGCAAATATACTGACAGTGGGTTAGTTAAAAATATGCCTCTGGCCTAGTTAAGTGATGGAGGGAGAAGAAAAAATTGTGGCATCTCCTAGAGAAAAAGCCTGCCTGTGGTGGGGAGCAAGGGAATGGCTGTTCTAGCTGTGCCTTTGGGATGGTTGCAAAGCCTGATTCCTGCCACTCTGGGGTGAGGAATCAACTTCTCCTGTGGGAAATGATGACAGGACAACTCTGTAGTTCAATCTTGAATTCAGGTGAGAGGAGAGATTAATATCATCACCTTCCTAATGAGCTTGTATGTATCAGACAAAGCTTGCAGGCATGAGAGGCTTGCATGGCACAAAGGAGGCTGCCCAGGCAGGAAAGCTAAAAACAGCCTTAAGCATCTGGGTCTGCTGCTTAAGTGGCCAGAAAAGACTGAGAAATCAGAAAAGGAAAATGGGCCCCTGAAAAGAGCCAAAAATGCATTTGTCCATCTTCAGGAAGCTGACAGATTCTCAAAGTTCTGGGTACAAAACCCAATACAAACCCGGGAAAAATAAGCTCATACTTTGAAGAGTTACTGCCTGTGCACAAAACAAAGCAGAGGATCACACTTCGGGACACAGGGATATTGGGGAATCAAATATAAAACTCAAGATGAGAAACAGGCAAAGAAGGAAAATGGTATCTACAATTTCTGGCTTTAATCATTGCTTAAAGAGCCAAGTCTGGAGTAGTTAAGACATGTGATGACTGCTTGGATACTCCTGAGGGATAAACTTGGCTCTCAGAGAAGGAAAATTACCCCTCACATGGGACGGGTGGGAGCATGAGCAGGTCCCAACTATCACATAGCAATTTATGGTGTTTGACAAGGATGCACAATAGTTTTTGCTCTTCAGATGCTGCTTTCCCTTTTTCATGAGGGAACTTTTATGTACGCTCCTGTCCATACAGCTTAAGAGAATTCACTTTTTAAGCCTGTAATTAAAAAAAAATCTTGAGTTTATTTTAAGAATACATTCATAGCCTCACTTTTCAGTTTGGTAAGGCTGAGAATGACAGTAAGGAACCAACTACTGGCCTTGTCTATTGTAGATTTCAGGTGATAAGGAGAAAGGCAGTCAAAGGCTCAACATGGTCTATGCCTTGGGAGGCTCTGCTGCTGTGCTGTTTCACTTTGAATGTTTGTAACATGCCCACAGTTATAATCCCTGGAGGAGGTGCTGCTCCAGCCATAGACCAAAATTAAATTAAAGTGAGAAGCACTGTTTGTTGGTGTCTGGGTCAAGAACTGTTGCAATCAGACCTCACATTTCATGACCATGATCGGAACCAGACCATTTTACACAAGGAACGTCAAATACACCCAGTAAAATTGTTTGGATTTTTGCTTCATTTTTTATTTTCCTTTTTTTTCCAAAACAAAAATATTTTATTTGATTGCACTGAACAGTTTTTTGCATTTTCATCAAAAGGATTTTCTAGAATTTCAATCTCTATTGTAAAATAAGCCTACAGGCTAAATCTGAAAATTCACTCCTCTTTTCTGAAAGCCTTGTGTGCAAGCTACAATGACCAAATTCTACTCTGTTCATGCAGATTTCCTATTAAAAAACAATAAAAATATCAATGAAATGAAAAAGTAACAAAACAAACAAAAAACCCCATGAAAGCTATTAGTATATCCTATGTGCTTTTATATTCATTTGATTATGATATTTGGCTCACAAATGGTTGCCTTAGGATGCAAAGCAATGGCAGAAAGTTCTGAGTGCTCAATTGTTTCAGTAAATTTGGCCATACAGCTTTAATATTTCATTTACAAACTACAAAAATACTTCCTGCTCTAGATTCATGCTAAAGCTGCACACTCCCCATCTGAGATCTCATTTGATTTGTTAATAGATGTTTTACAAACTTGGTGAAAGAGAACAGATCAGAAGTAGAAACCAATCAGAATTACACTAAGGTTATTTAGGTATAAGCTATACTATATAGTTACACTTAAAAGAAATGCAGACATATCACCCAACACTTGCACAGTTAAGCACACAAACAACTGTGCTCACTCTTATTCCATGGTACACTTCTGATTGCATTTAAAGCATTTGGAATCCCAGGTGAATGTAAACCTATTTTTAAGGACTTTCCCCCCCTCCACTTTCCTACTTGACGCTATTAACAAAAGGAGTTAAGACTGCTTGTGTTTGAATGTTCAGATTACTTTCAAGAGTGGTTATATCTGAATGTAAGATTTACTGTAATCCTTGATTTGAGGAGAGTTCCATCATTCCTGCAACCTCTTTATCCTTAAGTCCTTAATTTTTGAATAATCTGTAAACATTCCTTATTTTATACATGACTATAAATGTCACATATGGTATTTCCATGGTTTGAAGGTATACAGTAATAGACATACATACATTTTTATGTACATATTCATTGCTGTATCAAAGCAAAGATGGTGTGCATCCCCAAATAAGAAAAGTTTACAGTTAGTGAACCATCAGGGGATCTATGGAGCAGAGCAAGACAGCTCAATGAGCAGATCTGGTCCCTGGTATGTCAGCTGGAAGTTGATTGCAGTAGCTATGCAAGGTTGGCATTTACTGAGAGGGAAGACAGAGTCCCCTTCTCACAATATCTTGGGGCTTTAGGAATCTGTGATTGCCTAAGCTCCCCTGGAAATGGTGCCTAATGAGCAGTGAAGCAAAAGGCAAAGATGCTACGGGGAGCCTTTCAAGCACTGATGGATAAGCTGGTGTTCAATACATCAGAGCACCAGCAATCAAGCTGATTAATTAATGAAAGACAACTCTTGATGTGAATTATTCCAACATTATTCCTGATTACTCCAAAACCAGCCTTGCTGCAAGATTTATCTTACATTTAACTGCAAGAAACTGAAATGCAGACCAGAGTACTTAACTTAGCATTACACAGTTCTGCATTTAAAGGAATACATTTTTTCAGAAAAAACATTTCTGTACATCTGAGGTCTTACCTCTGAGATACCAAAACCGACTGGTTAATCCATCATGAGAAATAGCTAGCAGACAGCTTCAGAAGTAGGACAAGTCTCATTTGAAATGCACACACACAAAAAAATCCTTATTCACAGAGTAGGACTACATGGACAACATACATCATACATGAGCTTCAGTCAAAACTTATTTGAAGGCCATTATGCTAAAGGATCCACTGTTGGGAAACACCCAGGTACCGCCTAAACGTGTGCCAGGAGTCTTTGCTAAGAACTGTTTCATCTTCAGTTGATTCTTTTTTCCTTCCCTTTCAGGAATTCCACCTTCACGACCTGCTAATGTAGTCATGTGGCTACCAAAGTTTCTGCTATGGATTCTATTCCAACTCGCTGCAGTCAGTCAAAGCTGATGATTAGCAGCATATCATACAGGCATGGAATAAATAAATTTTAGTCCTAAGAAATTTGATTCCTAAGAATTTTCCATCAGCTTCAGNGCAGTCAGTCAAAGCTGATGACTGGCAGCATACAGGCATGGAATAAAGAAATTTTAGTCCTAAGAAATTTGATTCCCAAGAATTTTCCATCAGCTTCAGAGGATTCAGGATTTCAATTACTGCTCCTAGGCCTTCCAGAAAACAAAATAAACCCTACAACACACAAGCTCATTGTTCTAAACCTTGAAGGGGTACAAATTGTAGTATAGTACATATAAATTCTTTTTTCATATTACTTAACTGCTTTTCCGTAATAAAATCCAATAAATATGGGTCAACTTATTATGAAAAATTAAGTAACATAATGTTTTTAATTTTTGAATGAATAAAGATACTAAGACTTGCTAAGCAAGTCCATAGAATGTACAGTGTATTTTTAAGTGTTTCATAAGACTTTTAACATGTGGTTTTAAAGAAACACATGTACACCAGCTGTGCAGAAACAAAAATAAACTTCAGAACTCCAAGGACCCATTTTGAGGTATCTTTTAGGTCAATCTTCTGCAAACTAAGAATCTGAATGTGTACAACTTAGTAAACTAAAATCACCATGATTTCAGTTGCTAAGTAACATATCCTGAAAAGTCTCCAATGCATGGAAACTCAAGTACCTGAGTCAAAGGTAGGAGGGTACTGTGCAGTCAGCAATATTTTCACTTTGATAAAGTAAAATGCTTGTCTGAAACACTCCACACTCCTAGAATAAAGATCCTCATTGCCCCACACAATCCTCTCTTCCTACAGGTCTCAATAAAATCTGGATATGCCTTTTGATTCCCCCCTTCCCCCACTGCTATCTATGCCTGCCTGGTCACCTTAGTGCACAGTTTCACACTACGATCAAAATGATACACCTCTCTTTGAATAAAAGCTGTTTCTAAGCTTTCTTTCTGTAATTTAAACATAATCTACTGACTTACTGCTTTACAAGTATTATGGAATATTATGAAACTAAGCACTTCCAGTTCAGGTAAATGGATTAACTTTCCAGCATTCATCCAGCACGGCACTGGAAGGAAGATCACAGCGACTTCATCCAGCCAATAGTGCTGCCAATGCACTGCTGAATATAAAATCATTTCATGCTGGGGCTGCAAAACAAAGGGAAGACCCGCCAGCTGCAGGAAATCTAGGAAAGAGGGAAATGTGTTTTTTACCATTGGGAAGTTAAGGACAAGCCAGCAGGATGGTGAATTGCTTGGAGAGTGGGCCGAGTCATAAGACAGGTCCAGGGTGAGTTAGGGACAGGCATCACCACAGCCCTCAGGGAATCTGCAGGTGGATGGTTCCTACTGTTTGAAATTATTGAAGCTCGACTGAAGTTAACTCTTAATGAAGGACAAGCCTAGACTTAAACAAGGGACTCAGAAGACATCTGACCATATCAACTGCTCTCATGCACGTCTGAAAATAAAGTTTAATGTAATTATGATTGTACACAAAACATAAATTTAAACAGCACTGATAGCCAGGGACAAGCTGCCTTCACAAACTTTGACATCAGGTGATCTTTTCAAATCTCAGCAGATGTGTGACTGTATCACAATACCGACCCATGAAAAGAACTTGTGGGGCCAAAGAAGTTCCTTTTAGTCAGTCATGTCCTTCAACACCATTCTCACTGCCATGCCTCTCCATGGCTGAGTGGGTCCCACCGTGGCAGGTCCGAGTGGTGCCAAGGAAGAATGATGCAGAAGGTGGCAAAATTAATCTTTTAATGTCTTCTCTATGAATACAATCACAGTCTGTAGAGGAGCATTTAATCAGCATCCATTCTTTTACAATGTTCATAATGTGTGGAAGTTTTCCAAAGTACTTTGTCTTCATAATTCTCCTCTCAGAAGTCCCAATAATTCAAATTTAGTACAAATAAAAATTTACTCCCTTAGTCAACAAAATAAGAAATGTTTTGTTGTCAAGAAATGTCTCGAATTTCAGGTTTTTTTTTTTAATGCTATGAAAGTAAAAAAACACTGACTATTTTATCTTTTGTTGAGATTTCAGATTATCTGTAAGCAGGACTACACTATTTTCAAACAGATTCAGTTTAAACTCCTGACCCTGTTAGGTTTTAGATTCTGCACTTTCAACTGAAGGTTTAGCAAAATTCTTCTCATCCTGTCAGCTGAAAGTTCTACTTTGTTTCTTTCCATTAGTGTGTGAAATGCCATTAGTTTTATCATCTTTGCAGGACAAAAAAGATGACAAATGGATTTTCAAAAGTACCTTCTGCTATTTCCACATGTTTTGCTTGCAAACTTCCTTTTCTTTTATTTCCCCCCCTTTTCACTCTTAACTATATTTAAGCATTTGTTTCCCACATTCTAGAAAGGTTATTGCAAATTATACTTCTTCCAAATACTGCTATGAAAATGTTTTTCTATCTACTTAGATGCTCAGTTGTTAAAAATATCTAAGATTTACTGTTAAAGCTACAAAAAGAAAGTTCCCTAAAAACTGCACAACACAATCAAACTAATGGCAATTAAAAGGTTTAATTATTCTCTTGCTACACTATTTTTCAGATTTTTTTTTATTATATATTTTCAGAAGTAACAGACCTGAGGTGCTGCTCAAGTAACTATAAAAACATACAGTTGCAGGAAGTTATTTCCACATCAACAGATTTTTAGAAATAATCCTTTTCATTATATATATACATAAAAAATATCTCCCCAGCACACAATAAGTTTTTATCCACTTTATATGCCTGTATTGCACCATTCCTCCTGACAGAGGACACCTTAATACCCTCTAGCATTGTGATAAACTAGCCCAATAACCAGGCTTTTGCCCAATCAGGCCCATGGCTGAATCTGTTAATCAGATGTCCAGCTGACTGAAGGTTAACCTCCAAACAACCAGAACAGAAATAACTGTGGGCAGATATAAGACAATTTTGGCTAAATGAGGTCTGAAGAAGGCATGTTGCAGCAAGAGCTAAGCAGATACCAGAAAAGGAGAAACTGGCAATGGGGACAGAAATGCTGGGACATGTTATCAGCCAAAGCAAGAATACAGAATCACAGATCCCATGTCAGTGGCCAGGAGTTCAAAGCAAACCACAAATAAATGTATCATGTTCATGCACGTCTCCAAGGGTTGTTTAATGTTTTTGTTCCCTGCATTTCTGCATGTTCTACAAATAAATCATCCTGCATTTAGGAAATGTGTCTGGCCTCTCCACTTCTCCAGCTCCAAAACATTTCTACTGCCAGTGCTACCATATGATCAAGAAAAAGCACCATCTGTCTCTTTCAAATGTGGTCTTACTCATTTACCACTTCCACCTTACAGTTTGCATATGCTCCTTGTCACATATCTGCTTCTTTCCCCCAACTTCTTTTCAAAGCACAGAAAAAGAAGAAAAAAAGGCCACGATAATGACCCAACACATTGTAACCATGATTTAAGTTTTTTCAGGTTAGCATACAGTGATGAAACTTTCCTTTTTTCCAGTTTGCACATCATTGGTTTCAGATATGCATACAAATATATCTCCCTCATATTGCAAGCTTCTGCTAATTAATTTCAGAATTTTCAGAATAGGAACACTCATTGAACTCAGAAGAGCATTTCCAGCATTATCATGCAACATTGGCTCTCAGCTGTAGTTTCTTCTGGTGCTCAGATGTTCAAAACTTTTACAGAAGCAACTAGCTGAAGTACCATTCTTTCTAAAATTGGATAATACCAGAATACACCCTTTTTGTGGTCAGAAAATTGCTGCTGTGTCTGGATGATGCAAAGAAGAAATAAATGGGCAGTTCTTTTTCATCTTGGTAGATGTACACCAGAGCAATTTGCAGAATTTTCCTGTTGACTTTTACTTCATGGCAAAGAAAAGAAGTGTCTATCCCAGGCAGTAAGTATCCCAGTGCTTACATGACAAAGACACAGTAGGGAATAATATTTTAGTTTAGTTTAGAGAAGTTGTTTACTGGGCAGTAACAAAGATTCAATAAAAATGGCAAAATACTTTCTTTATGGATGGAGAAGGAATATTTTCATTGTTGTGAATAAATAAATGTGTATATATATACACACATATCTATTTATACATATAGATATGAGTATATATATATGTATATATATAACATATATATGTTATATATATTATATATCAATATAATAATATATAATTTGTATGTATATATATATATACATAATGAATATTTATGTGAACAATACAGCGCCCTGCATCCAAGACTTGTCACCAAACCATCCACAGAGTGCATACCTCCAAAGAGTCAGCAATTTCAGGAGCACAAGGGGCTAAAGCATGAACACGACAAGAACCATGACAAAACACCAAAGCAGAGAGACAGATTTGTAGATCTTTGATCTCTCAAACTTGAAAGAAGCCTGGACCTCCAGGAATGCTGTTGAGCATCCTGGAATTGCGGTGGAGATGAGGCAGAGCTCCTGAGGCCAACAGGCTCATACATACCATGCTCCCTACCTGCACTCTCTGCATCCCTGCTGCCAGCTCCAGGACCACTCAGCTCAGCCCTATGCTCACTCAGGAAAGGTCATTCTCAGGCTGCTTCCCAATTCCAGGTGACCTTGTGGCTGTGTTTTCATTGTTTTCTTGAAAAAGAATCTGAGGCAATTTGAACTTGTCTGTAAGATGCTACAACATTGTACCCAAGGGAAATACAGACCTAAGCTTCCTCTGCTGGCACACCCCAGAGCTCATCTCAAGCTTGTATCTCAAGCAAGCTCGTATCTTGTATGTGCAACTTGGCCTTTATGTTTATGTAGAAGTCTGCCACCCTAGCCTTACATACAGTGCAATGATACGCAAGATATTACCGATTCACAGAATGAGCAATTCATAAAGTGAAAGGGAGAACATCACAGAGAACAAGCAGTCACAACTCACCATTTATCAGAACCATTAAAAATAACACCATTCCCTATCTCCCATGAAAACAAGGCAATGTAGCATAACCTTGTAGTTCAAAACAAAATTATATATCAAGCACCTTATTTTCTGTAATATTTCATCTTGATGGTTAAAAGTCTACACAAAGAAAGCTTACCTAAAATACAGCATTCAAAATATTGTATCAGCCTCCATACTCCACATTTAGCATTTTCATACAGCCTATTGCAACAGAATTCCTTACAGAACTACTGCTACTGGCTCCCTGCCACTAGTAAGTTGTTGATCACCTGTGGTTAGGAGTACACTTTCCTGTAAAGCACAGATTTACCAATGCTCACAGATCCCCAAGTCTGCATTCCTGGCAAACATCTGTAATTCTTATGTATCTCAGACGGACTCACTGCAATAGCTGTCAGACCCTCGTAGGATGGTGCACAGGCACCTTGTCTGTCCAGTGTCACCACTCGGTATCACAGCAAGACATTACAAGCTATGACACAAAGCACTTGGCCAGGTAGACCTGACTGTTCCTGAGACTGTCTCATCCACCAGGCAGGTTAAATTACTAAATTTGTAGAAGAGGGTTGTGCAACCTAAAGCTCTGCCCTGTACTTCCCCATCTTGTCTCAGAAAACGTGTGACACTCCTTGCAGACGTAGGCAGACTTTACCACCAACAGTTGGGATATGCTAAGCTATCTCATAATCAAATGTGCCTTTGAGGTTTCGCTACAAATTCAATACAAGCTCGCCCCTGGAGATTTTGTAGTATCTTTCACTGATTGTGCAAGGCAAAAAAGTTATTTTTCAAGTATATATTGCAAATTTGTAATTAGCAATGTCACCTTTAGCTCCTGTACTACAATCAGTGAAGTCCTTAAATGTACAGCTTATCATTTTTTTTATACAGGTAATAGAAAAAGTCATTAGAGGCAGGACTTTTCTAAATTTAATTTTTATGAACAGGAAACTTACTGAGATTGTAGGCAGCAATTACACTAGCAAAAAACTTGAAATGACTGAGTTCACCTGGTTCAGCATGGGAAAAGGAAGGACAGGAACACAAAAAGGATCTGTATTTAAGAAAACAGGCTGAAAAAACTAAGCAACTTTGTATACAAAACTACAACCGAATCAAAACTACGAGGTAAAAAGACTCCAGGAAAGTTACTGTTTCCTAAGAGACACAAATCAAGACACAAGCCTAAATTTCCCCTAGAGAAACAGGAGATCCTCTTGGCTAAATCATGAGGACTTTGCTAACTTCAGAAACAAAAAGTCAGGGGAAGTGCAACTCAGCTCAGACCACTACAGATGAAATACAGGCACCCAGGGGCAAAATCAGAATGAACAAAGGTGCTTTTAACACCCCCTGAGAGGGACAGCAAGAAAACACTTGAAGAAGGAAAGAGGGAAACAGGAAAGGAAGGAAGAAATTTCAGAGACATGACAACAAAAATTGAAGCTACTATTATTAAATGCAAGGGAAATATATCCACAGTTATTACTGAGAAGGTTAATAGGTTTGATGCCTCTTTGCTGCTGCCTTTGCTAGGAAAGATAGCAAAATCAGATGATTAGAATAACCATGGATAGACTAGAGGAAAACCAGACTAGATAAGCTGAGACATTTTCAGGTCAGCTGGGCCAGATGAATTGCACCTGAGAGGATTTCAAGAAGTCAGTAAACTAATCTCAGACCCATTACAGGCTTTCTTTGAGGAGGAACAGGCAATGGCTGAGTTTCAAAAGGCCAGAAAGAGGCAAATATAGTGCCTGTCTTAATTGCACAGGGGAGCACAGGAACAATCCACTCCTGCAAACAGTGCAGCACCACGGCAGAAGAAGCAAGTCCTGCACTAGGAATTACAGACAAGTATCATATGGGAGAAACAAGAAATAATCCAGTCTTCTGCTCTGCAGGGATGATTCTCTTGCAGTATTGCTCCTCATTGTGACCATTGCACTTGAGGAAAACTTGGAGACAGCCCAGAGCAAAGTGTCCAAAATCATCACACAGCTCGCAAAAGCAAGAGTAAGAGACCTTGGTTTGTTTAGTCTGGGGCAGAGAAGACAGGAAGGAACAGGGGAACATTTTTCACATACTTTTCTTAGTCACACTTTACCTAACAGTCTTTTCTATGGCCAGTGAGGCTGGAGTTAAGTTGCAGGAAGATTTAAGGTACTGGATGTTAGGAGAAACTTTTGGAGTGAAAGGAGTTACATACTGGGAAAGTTTTGGAAGTTTTAGGACTGCTAATGGCTATTTTTAAGAACTGTGCAAAGAAACATCTAGTAAGAAGGGTTTAGAACTGGGTTTAGAACTACTCAAGGTTGGCAGATGCAGTGACAGATGCTGTTTCAGGATCCTGTCAGACTCCATCTCCTGTAGAGTACAAGACCTGGGACTTTGGAGCACGATTGTCTCTCCCACTGGACACATATGTACATACAAATACCTTAACGAATAAACTCTGATAGATGTATCAGTATGCAAATGCTGATTCTATGCCTCCTTAATACAGTTTATAGATCTTAACTGTGTCAAACAGAGGAAAACAATGAACTCAGGGCACCCCTTTAAGTTATGGACAGGAAAGGATAGAGCATTGCAGCTCAGAATTCTCCAAATGATGACCAACCTGCCCTAAATGGAAAAGGAACATGATCTGCCAGATGCGACAATGTCGAATAGTTCCAGATGTGCTCCCAGTGAACTTGGCAGTAAAAATCTGGTAAAAATTTGTCGATGCTATAATCTAGCTAGGGGATTTGTTATAACACAGAATTACATTTACAGAATGTTCTTGGTCCAACCTGACATGTTGATAAGCATGGGGTACAGCAAGAATGCTTGTCTTGCCTGTTTCAATTTCAGCTGCCCAAAATGACATGCTTAAGTTTGAAAAATTATTTACATTTAAATAATTTGAATTAATCTCTTCATATATTAAGAGAATGGAATAGAAATATGATCATGGAAGATGTTCCTGGAAGGAAAGAAAATAACCATAGCTCTAAAAATTAGAGCATCAGGAAACTTGTTTCTAACCCTATATTTCATGGCCCTACCCTTTGTTATCCTGAATGTTTCACAGTCTCTGTTTTTGCATCCACAACAATGGAGATGAAAGTATTGATCAATCTTTATATGGAATTTCGAGATACAAGGCTGGAAGATATGAATAGGGTAAGCATATTAAATAAAGGCATGAAAGAGAGGATGATATCTTCTTCCTCTCCCCCACCCTGGCATCATGCCAATGTGCTACAAAGGAAACCGGTAACTCCTTATTTTTTCAAGGAAGACTTTCTGGTGCAAAACTCTGGCAGATTACCATAACACAGCCCTCCAAGGAAACTTTTCACAACTGTTGGCATATAGAAAACGATGTCAGGAGGAGAAGCTGATACAGAAATGCTAAAAACTTTGTGCCCCTTTTAGCAGCTATTGGATGCTGCATTAAATTAGGTGTGCCCCAGCTTGTTTCTCTTATGACTCTCCCATTCCCAGAACAGTGTATTAAGTAGGAACATGAATGGTGATGCAAAAAGTACCCAAATTCAACACAGTCATTTCTTACCATGTTTTGTCTTTGTTTCTTCTTTTTAAAAGCTATGGATCGAAATTGTATTCAGTGTATTTCCATTGATCGTTTTGTGATACAGATAGAATTTTTTTTCTTTATGTACCAAAAGGTATGGTCAGGGGAAAAAACCCCCAACAAACCAACAAACAGACACTGATTTACATACATACACACACACACACACATATATATATATATGTAGATACGTACATAAGGTAGAAGCACAAAATTATAAACTTGAAGGATGGAAAATTCCTACAAAGTAGCTAGTCTTTCCTTTTTGCCAATAAAAATAACATTATGGAGCAGGACTAACAAAATTATGTGTGTCTGACACAGGTGGGATATCTGAAACCCTTCATTTCAAGTTGGAGATAGCCATCTCCTCCTGCTAGAGCATCACTTATGGTAGGGAATAGAGTTTTGGTTTTCTCATTAGGAGGGAGAGATGATCCTCATGAGAATTCTCAGTCTCACTAATTCTTTAAAAAAATCCCAACAAAAATGGAGCCCCTAAACTGAGACTGCATGTGCTTTTTAGGTCATGGTAGATGGCAGCATTCTCTAAGGATGATTACCATAGAGAGACCCAAAAAGGTTATGAAAATTATGGGACAAATTCTCAGCTGGATTAAAACAACACAGATGCTCATACTTATATGGAACTACTCCACTTCATTCCTGTTAAGAATTTACCAGTTGTTCCAGATTGATATATCCATCTACCTGAGGGGTTAACAACTTCAAGCCCCTCAGATACCATGATGACAGCTTCAAAGACAAATGGAAATTGTGCTCTTTACTTGAAAGCTCATCATCATTACTTACTACTTTCACAGCATCAACAGCGTGTACTTTGGGACTTAACAAAAACTGTCTACAAGTCAAGTCCCAAGATCAGTAACTACCTACTGCTGTTGTCATTTTATTAGGTAAGCAAAACTGCAGCCCCTCTTTTCAGTTTAATTACATCTGTAAACATGAGAGCACAGAGTAGCATAAGACCATTTCTAATCCTAGGCTTTGTGCACCAGCTTTCTAAATAATGAAGTGAAAACAGTACAGAAATGTTATGAAAGTGTAAATATACTGATAGAAAACCAAATATTTTCAGTATCTAAAAACCTTACCCTGGGACCATCCTGGAAATCTGAGAAGGCACAAAAGAGACAGTAAAGCCTGCATGAACACACATACCTAGATGCTTGGAGCACAGCTGCCAACACTATTGTAAGCAGGACTTTTTAGGTGGTACAAACTCTCAGAGCCATTGCAGAGGCATAGAACAAGCTACTGAAAATCTAACAGAGAAGGCTGAAACTAGCAAAATCCTCAAACTACAAACCACATAGCTCTCCTTTGAACTGTCTCTAACCTGACTCAACTGACCTTGAAGAGCAGAGGATTTGAAATTGTGTAAGTGGGAGATGTAGAGTGATGGATTCTCAGTTCACTCTGGACCTTATAAAGGTAACTCCCACATTTCTCTTTTAGCAATTTTCAGGGCAAAATGCCCTTTTCATCTTCTTGCTAAGAAATAATAGCATGCACACCAAAGCAAGTAATTAGCACATACAAGCAAAATCATAGAAAACATGCATTCTTTTTATGTCTGACCCTGACTTCAGGTGCTGCTCCCCATGTAGTCAATCAGATAGAGAAAACAGAGCTGGTATTCACTGCATCAGTAGATGTTAGTATTCCAGTGCTCAAAACAACACAGTGCATTTGATATGCCTAGATTTTCATGTTTCAAACTACACAAGACCTTCCAGACTAGTAAGTGTCTTCAGGGCAGAGGACTGGCTGCAAGCTAACATCTGCCAACAAACAGGAGGTTCTTCCTGTCATAATTAGCAGCTGTTAATCTCATGGCTGACACTGCCTTTTTCAACAATTTGGACTGAAATATCTTCATGTTTTAATAAGCTCATTTTTTATTTTTATTAGCACAAAATATTTTCTGATAGTTGATAATTGTGTTAGTCTCAACTTTTTTCAACATACACTTTAAAGGTGGGAGGTATGACTAACTTGAATTTTTCAAGCTTTTGGTGCAAAGCATCTGGTGCTTTATTATAGTTTGGATATCCACTAATTAGAACCAAAATAATATCTTTGGAGGTGTTGAATTTCCACAAAGTTTAAAAACTTTTCTAGCTCAGTTTTAGTTTTAGACAGTTATAGACAGTTCAGTGCCTTTACTCCTCTCTGGTGACCAGGGATGGAACCCAAGGGAAGAGCATGAAGCTGTGTAAGGGGAGGTTTTAGGCTGGATATCAGGAAAAGGTTTTCACACAGAAGGTGGCTGGGCACTGTAAAAGGCTCCCCAGGGAAGTGGTCACAGCATCAAGCCTGACAGAGTTCAAGAAGCATTTGGACAATGCTCTCAGGCACATGGTGTCTCTCGTGGGGATGGTCCTGTGCAGGGCCTGGAGCTGGATTCAATGACCCTCCCTTCCAACTGAGCACATTCTGTGATTGAACATGCAGAAACTATGGGTACTTTTCCCCTTTTTGAAGATTACCAAAAAGGTAATTATAAGATCACATTATCACTGCCATGACTACAAGAAAATGTACACTGGCATTTGGTAGGAAAGAGCTGCATAGCTTTCAAGAAAGAGGATTTAAGTGAGCTCTGTGAAGAGCTGCATTTTGGTACATAAACAATATAAAGTAATCCAACTTTCAGCAATTTCAGCTGAGTAAGATGAGTGTGAATAAGGGTCCTCCTTAAGTTTCCAAAATAAAGATGACATAACAGGTACTGAATTAATGAACATTGGCAATAGTCCTAAGCAAGCAGAGATACAAATATGGGAACATTAGGGATTTAAGAAAGTAATGACATGCAGCTCTAGCAATGTGGTGCCAATACTTACATGTCTCAAATACCAGTTGCACAGAATAAAGTTTTGAAGAGTGCAGAGAAGGGGAAAGCTGTAGAAATAAAGGAGATGGAGCTCATGGTCTGAGGGAGTGAGAGACAACAAGAGATTTCCACAATGATCCCTGATACAAAACCAGGCCATACTAGCAGAAGCAGCCATTTTCAGCTTGAGAAAGGTGTTCTTAATATTTTAAGTCTGATTACTCTATTATCAGAAGCAGATGTTACATTACAGTAACCTTCTCTTTAAGTCACGGTATCAACCCATTTTCTGTAAAAAAACCCTGTGCTTCCATCTATTTCAAATATCCCTTAGTCTTGCAGTTCATAAATCCCAGAATACCCCTTTCCATTACACTGCTATTGTCGCTACAAGATCCACCACTAGCTCTGCAAATCTTGTAATGCTCAAATACTTGGAGAACTCAATGGCATATCAGGGAAGGATCACTCTAAGAAGAGCAGGATTTCTTATTTTGTTGTAGTGGCCGTTCAAGACACGGGCCTACCCAATGCCATGGTGTGTTCCTGTATGCTCTTCATATTTCCTTGGGGTTCTGAATAATCCCTATTTAAGAGAAAAAAAAACCCAAAAAATCACCTTCCTCTCATTCCTATTCAGGTTTGGCATTTCCAAAGTGCAAGCACAATCTCCAGACTTCTCACAGCATTCTTCTTAAGTATATGTTTAATAGTAACAACAATAAACTACAGAAAATTCTACAAATATGTAAAAGTGCTGAGTTCAGATGTTCATAAAACCTGAGTCACTACATTCCTGAATAAGAACAACAGATGTTTTCCATTTGCTTCTGTGCTACTGTATTTATTTAGCTACTCTTCCTTGTGAGAGCAAAATTCAAAGGGAAAGGGGAATGCATGGTAAAACCAGGCAGTGAGTCAGGAGAACTGGATTTTTAGCAGAAAATGTCTCATTTACTTGAGCAGCTTCAATATCCCCATTTCTTTATGAAAGAACCCCCACACACATCGAAGATTGAAAGCAACTGACCTCTTGAAAGCTCTTTAAGCACAAATATTAAAATAATGGAGCAACCCCAATTTTTTTTCTATCATAAAGCAAAAACAAGACTATGAGTTGGATTTGACACATTATTCTGTGTGTTTGTAGGTTACAGCAAGGTCATTACCAAGTGAAATGAAATGATGAATTCTGGGTGGGGGATGGGAATCACATAAATGAATCTGGCCAAGCTATCTGTGGTTAAAGCAATTTAATTACTTAAAGGTCTTGTGCAGTCAGTCAGTCCCTATGGCATGGACTAGCAATCAATTATTTCTCTTCATGGCATTTTTAGAATGCATTTTTGTATTTTGGTGTAAAAAGAAAACATAGCTACTGCACTAACATTTTTCAAATGATATATTAAGCATTTTTAACATGCTCAGAAAAGCATGAAGTGAGTTTGCTATTACCATAAATTTAAAGAATAGGTGAATTTTGATTGTGTGATTGAATTTTGGTTATACAAATAAGGTTTTTGCAGTGATATATTTTGATTAATTTAAAATATGCCTCGCTTAAACCTGTGGGGTCATATGCAAAATATTCTTAAAGGCTTGATACATACCCACTCAAATCTAGAAAAAAAAGCCTTCGTTGCCTCCCTTCATCCCCAGCTCTGTCTCTTCCACCACACCCTCTCATCCATTCAGCCCTCTGCTATTGCCAGGGTCTGGAGAAAGCATGGGAAAGGAGATGCTTTGTGTGGAGGGGCTGGGAGGTCACCCAGCACATAATTGCTCCCAAGCAGAGTGCTCTGCTCTCAGGCTCCTTGCCTTCAGACAGCAGGGTGGTCCAGGGTGGTCTCCAGCACCCTGTTCCACTTGGGCTGATGAGACAGGCTGCCAATATTCCTGTTAGCATGAGCCAACTGCTCAAAATAACAGCCCAAACTTACACAAACTGCAGGCAGTAGAAAGGGAAACTCTAAAAGAATGATACAATCACTGCAAACCTCTCCTAGCAAAACCACATTTTGCAACAACAACAAGTGAGTTATTGGAAGATGTGTAGGAGCATGCAGTGCATCAGCAGCCACCTGCTATCACATGGCTGCATATCAAGTACAGTCTTTTCACAAGTGTAGTCTCCTGCTTCTTTGGTTCATTTTTTTCCTGAGGTGAAGCAACACCTGGCACAGCCATTAACATCAAAACACAACCAGCACATATAAAAAAGATGCATGTCTGCTTTGAATGTGCTAAAATTCAGCTAGGTTGCTGAATGCATGCTGAGTTCTTTGGACAATACTTCCATTTTACAATATAGTTATGTATCATGAGATTCACAGTGCTAAACACTGAACAAGAGAGAAACATCACAAAAATTTAAACTCATATTCTACTGCAGGAAGATTAACTTTTTGTGGATTTATCGGTTTATAATGAGTTGAACTGCAAAGAATTACCCAAAGCTTTGCTTGGAACACCATGTAAGTTTTATTTTTAGCCTAGAATATCTACCATCTCTAAAATGAGGTTGTGCACATAAAACAGAAGTCACTTTTTTATCCATAACAGCAACATCAAATAGAATGAAAGGACCAGAGATATTAGTATTTTAAAACTCCTAAAATAGCCAAAGAGGATGAAACCTGATATATCAAAACATAAAATATCATCCTGAAATCTACCATTATAAAGAGTCATTCACCTTATTGAATGGCACATTAACATTATAGCATTAGCAGTCAGAAACTGGAGATATTTGAGTTAAATTTTTTTATCACTTCCATCTTCTTTTTACTGCATGGGAACATCTAAGGGCTGAACACTGAACTTTTTATGTTCATCTTTATACAAGATACTATTGCTGGCAAAGCTGGAGCAAAAAGAAAACTCCTCTTATAACCTCAATTTAACTTCAGACGGATGTACATGGTACAAAGCCAGTGAAGTGATAAATAGTTTCTGGCAGCTCACCCTTCCTACCTTGAGTAGTGTTACAGTTTATCATCGGGACTCGCCATTCACCACAGGAAACAGGGGAAGCAGTGTCGTGTTGTCTCAGGCTATATTCACAGATACTTCATAGAAATCCTTGGCAAATAGTCAGCAAGTACTAAAAAGCATAAAAAGTGTCTTTATTTTGTGAACAGATATATCTCAAAAGGATCCGCTAGGAAGCCCAGGAGAGGGGAAGCCAAGGCTGGGGTTAAAATAGCTGGTTTATTCACTTCTGCACAGAGCTCAATGGCTTTACTGATTCAATCCACTAGTCATTTGCTAATTTTGCACCTTGGAAATGAGTATGGACTCACATACAAATCAACACTTGCAGCAAAGGCATGTGAAATTACTATTTCTCAAAGCAAATTACAGTTAAAATATTTAAAAGATTCTAATTACTGTATGTAACAGCTTTTTTGACAATATTCTAACTTGAGAGCCTAATTCTGCAATCATTATCACCAATAACTTGCAGCAGTTGACAATTTGCAAGAATATAACTGAACTCTAGTTACAGAAGAGGACCTTCAGTAACCTGCAGACCATCAGTCTCCCAAAAGCAGAAAAAAGAGGGATTAATAAAAATACTCTCTCTTCTCTTCAGTGTTAGCCCTTAGCAGAACAACATTCAGAAAATTGCATACAAATCAGTACCTAAAGGGGCCCTACAAGAAAGCTGGAAAGGGACTTTTTATAAGGCTGGTAGTGCTAGGACAAGGGGGAATGGCTTTAAACTGAAGGAGGGTAAGTTTAGATTGGATATTAGGGACAAATTCTTTACTGTGAAGGTGGTGAGGTGCTGGAGTGGGTTGCCCAGGAAAGCTGTGGATGCTTCATCCCTGTTCAAGGACAGGCTTTGAGCAACCTGGTCTAGTGGAAGGTTCAATGCCCACAGTAGTGGGGCTGGAACTCAATGATCTTTAAGCTCACTTCCAACCCAAGCCCTTCTAGGATTCTGTGATTCTATGAAATGACTTGCCAATAAAAGTATGGCTGATGCCACTGTTCCCAGATCTCAAGTTACTCCTCTTTTTTTGATGGCAATTCCTATTAGAGAAGTTAATAAAAAAATAACTCATTTGAAATTAATGTCGTAGCCTAAATGACCCCTGCTGTAATGCCACTCAAACCAGTTAAATTGTTTCGGGAATTAATCGGACTCCATGTGTTTAACGTTTGTTATTTGAACAAAGAATGAAAAAGGTGCCAAATTTCTTGACACTGTATTTCTAATTAAACCAGCCATTGTGTGAGCCTTTACATCTGCAGGATCCTCATGGAAAGAACAGATCATGTACAGCATAATGAGTATCAAATGCAATAAAAATCCACAACAACCTTTGTAGTACAGAATTTAGAAACTGGCTATTCCTTTGTAAAATATCTGATCCTTCTTCCCTTCCCAAAACCAAGACTTGTCTTCTGCACTGGAAATTACAATTCAGTGAAGGAAAAGTAAATAAGTTAACTGACAAAATACATTTCTTTTGTTATAAGTAAATTCCTAATGGAGACAGAAAAAATTACTTAAATTTCATGAATGTAATAAAAACTGTGCAGTAACATCTCACACAACAGAGTTAGGGCCACTGCCACAAGTTTGTGCTATCTGCAGAAGGCTCACCATCAGATCAGACCTAATGCTCAGAGCCCCCAAAGGGTCTGTTTTTAAGCAGACAGTAAGGAACATCATGATAGGAAAAGTAGAGGGAAGGCATGATCCAGCAGGGCTCAGGATGCTTGTACCTTGACTTCTTGGTCCATTGTGAACCCTTTCCTAGGAGAGCCCCTCTTCACCACCACCACCAAAGGCACAAACCCCCATACAGGTTCAGTGCTGTTAACAAACACTATCACTGTCACCAGCACAACTCTGGAAGGTCCCAAAGCCTTGTTCCAGTTCCTCCTAAATAGGCTGGATCAAGCTGAAGGCCACGTGTGTCATTTCAGCTGCTTCCTCACCATCTACAGCTCTTAATTGTGCTGATAGCCCCAAATTCCAATGGCTGAAAGATGGCTTTGTTCCTTTTCACCTTACCACTTTTGCCAAAGCCGCCTACACGGTGAAGTGCCTGTGACAGAGGCTTTTCTTAGGTCAGCAGAAATATGGTTGCCCCCTCAACCCCTTATTATTAATGTCCTGCTTCACAGAACCATAGAATAGTTGGGTTGGGAGAGACCACCACAGATCTTCCAGTCCAACCCTTCTGCCACAGCCAGGGACATTTTCCACTAGACCCGGTTGCTCAGAGCCCTGTCCACTCTGAGGACATTATCGGAATTATGCAAATTATCCACAACTTCACCACCGGTCCTAGACTGAACCTTGCTCATTTTAGACCTCACTGAGAGCCCTTTTGAAGGAAGTGCTATCTTTGATAGTACAGAGAGAGTTTTGTAGCAGGTTTTGCCTTTCTGTGCAGGGACACTGAAAAATTGCCTGGGGACAGTAAAGTTACACATTCTTGAAAAACAGATTTATGGCCAGCAGGCAGATGAGACTGTCACAGTCATGTGATAAAAGACTACAACTCATCATAAGACTCTAGAATATCCAATGTACAGGACTATAACAGATGCACTATTTTATATAAAACTCCAGGTACACATAACCTGAATTTACACTTGATAAAATACGATAAATGAAGTAGGAGATCAATGGATTCCTTTTTTCATTCAGAAACAGACTAAATGAGAGAATCAGTTAACCACTCTAAGACTGCTCTTGCCATCATAATAGAGTGTTTTTAAAGTTGAAGGGGTAAACCACAATGAAATTCTATGCCTGATAAAGAAAGTATTTTGTACACAATCTATTTTTCTTTTGAGACTCGGAATGCCATTATCAGCACGATCTGAAGTATGCGTGTCTGTGTGTACATATGAACACATATGGACACATTTTAATGCTTAGAATAATGTAACTGATCACTTTCCAGACAGGAACATGTGGTTCCCTTTCTTGCTGTGTGTCACGCAGCCAAGCAATGAATTTAGACAGGCTTTCTACTTGGAGGTTTGGGTTTACTGTTTTTTTAGAAGTGCCTATTTTAGAAAATGTTTTTGCAATAGGAAAATGCCTGTAACTAACTAAGAATCATGACACATTTTGAAGACAGCCTCAAGTTACTTGCTGCTATTAATGTCAGGTACTAGAGCAACTGAGCAGGAAGGCACATGAATTTCTAGCTGTTGGATGTATACAGCATGTATACCATACAGTTACAGAAAGAAGTCTTCCTTCTGGTAATTTTTTAACATGATATAATTCATTTATTTGAGAGTGATGACAAGATTTGGGAAACCCTCAAAAGAACAGTCAAAAAAAAAAGCCAACCTGACTTGGCTATGAGATTTGCCATGCTTATTTCTTAAGCTGATTTTCTTCTAAATCCCAGCTTTCAACAGAAGTCAGCATTAAAAGAGCACAACATCATCCTAAACATTTTTTAATTAGTCTAAAAGATATCATCTATCCTTGCTGATCCACGTTTTTTAAGAGAACAGGGAATGTTTTCATTGGTCTGGGGACTAGAACGTTTACTTAATAGGAAGATATGGAAACAATTTCACAAACCCATGAACCATCCCAACTCCCTCAGGATGAAGTGAATGTATGGAGAAGTACACTTAAATGCTGTACACAGCAGGTGAAACCCTAGCTCTGTAACACTCAGTGAAAGCTCTGCCATTGGCTTTAGGGCTGGGACATCATGCTGCTCTCTCCTACACTTTTCTTCTGAAATTAGTGCATTTCTATGCTTTCCAGTCCTTATTAGTGAAGTCAGTAATTAGGACCTTTTGCTATTCGATGTACATTCCCCTTTTCTACTGATATTTTAACAATTTGTCTCAGTAACGCCTCTGTATCTGACATTTATGAGAGCACAAATCTATGTTAGATACTTGCTAGCTCATCAGGCCCAGCAGCAGACTACTTGAGTCAGCTTGACAAATGGCCAGAGTTCAGAGTCTTTCCATAAATAATGACTTGGTGTTGTCAGTTATTTTGGCCCGTGCTTACAGCAATGAGTTTCCAGAGCAGATGGAGCCGCTCTCGGCTGCCATCCCCTGTCTTCTGAACTTCCTGTTCTGTGCATGGTTCTCATCAGCACCCATTCTGCAGAAAACACCTACTTCATAAAGTTGAAATATGTCTTTTTTAAAGCAGTAAGAGAATGGATGAATATCTTCTGTGGTTACAGAATTAAAAAAACCCCAAACAAACGTGCATTTGAATGAAAGTTTTAACCACACTGAAAGCTATGCATTCTTTCAGTTCGAAAAGAACCCTAATTTGATCTTCAAATGCACTTAAATTCTATTACAGATTATTGAGAAATTTCACCTCTTTCATGTAAAAATGCTATTGTGATCTTTAATTCTTGCTCACATAAATGTTATTAAAGTCACTCTTATTATTAACTACTACATTCATAAAAATATTTAATAGTTTCTTCTATCTTATAATTTTGAGGGCTGATTTGCACAGCGGTGTCTAAAGTGACCTTGAAAGTAAAAAAAAGCATCAATTCTCTGCAAATTAGCTCCCCTGCTGCCACAGAACATTATGTGCATTGTGTGATTCCCATACACAGCTGTTCACAATTCTAACAGCTATGCTTTAGATGCTGCTTTGCAAAGCCTCTTTATTTCAGTGCCCTTAGAAGTCAAATATGGGAAAAATCAATGTTAAAATACTGTAGATTTGTGGAATTACCAATTAAATGGAAGTTTCAAAGACACTTATATTTACAATGGCTATGTTTCCTTACATAGAGACAGATGTGTAGCCAAACCTAGCTACAATCCTAGACAAAAATAGTTTAAGGAAAAAAATGCCAAGGACTCATACTTTCTAAATCTTTCAGTGTTGGGGTTCCCAGTTATCATTGCTTGGAATTGCAGAAAGGAGTCACTCCCTTCTCTTACTTCAGTGTGTAACAAGCCCACTTTGAGTGGCACAGGGTCATTGCAGAGGACACATGGTTCAAGCAGAGCTGGCCAGATGATGTTGCACAGTCATGGCACGTAACCCAGGCATGTGCACACATGGCTCCCATATTCCAGTAAAAGAAATGTCAGCTATGCAACAGTCTGTACATGTGCTGTGCAGCCCATCCATGGAGAATCCAGTGTGTCGGGGACGTGCCAGGTCTATTCTGCATGCACAACATAAATGCACTGCATAATTACTGCTGCAGAACTACAGCTCTGGTGGAAAAGAGAAGAGAGGGGCACCATGAAACAATGCAACTCCTTCCCATTGCCCCAGCTGTTCTCCATGCCATCCTTGTCGAGCCTTCAGTTTTTCAAGTCATTAAGAATGGAGGTCCCAGTTACACAGATCTTGGCAGTCAGGCACACTCCAAGCACCCATTCTTAAAGGGAGGCTGAGCCACACCACCCATGCTGAAGCCAGAAACACGAAGATGGAAGATGATAGAGAATACTTGGCAGCCTCTGCAGCTCCTCTACAGACTAATTTATTTGGTTCATCTCACTTTACAGCCAGGCTGAACATCTTTTGGACTGCACTATAACAACAGCTTCTAGCTATTGCTAAAGTACTATCAATCACTGGTTGAACCTATATACTCCTGGCATGAAACAATGTTGTAAAGCCAAAAGAGACTTACTTTGCCTTTTTGTTTGAAAGCAGGACGTAAGTGGGAGAGTCTATATCTACTGTTAGGGAATGTGCCCATATTAAAGGGAATCCTACTCTGATCATCTCAAAAATATAAAGATTTTTACTGAATTTTAAAAAAGATTTGCAAAATGTAAGACCTTTGCTAGTTAGAAAGAATAGGAGCCCCTTCTCATCTTCATTCAAGATGGTTTCTTAAAAGGAGTCTTTGACAGTAATTTTTGGTAGGAATCAAATAATAAAAGCTTTGAATTGTCCAAATGCTTTGTTTTAATAAAACTAGAAATAGCTGAGGGGAGGAGCATGGAGCAGGAAAGAGAAACCTGCTCATCACCTGCATGTTTCAAATGTGCTAGGAGTACCTGCCTTTTTCCTTCAGGAAAGAAAAGTAGCTGTTCAGCAGAGCTGGAAGCACTGCTACTCAGTTTAAACTAAAAGAGAGTAGATTTAATTTTGCTGTAAGGAAGACATTTTTTACTGTGAAAGTAGTGAGATATTGGAGCAATGTCCCAAGAAGTTGGACTACCCATCACTGGAAGTGTTCAACATCAGTTTAAACAGGGCTTTGAGCAACTAGAGATAGTGAAAAATGTCTAGATGCGGACATTTAAAGGTCATAATTCCATGATTCTATGATTCTACTCAATTCTTCTCCTCTAACTATAATATCACACTGGCAACTTCACTAAGGCACTCAACTTGGACAGAGTGACAAACTGAGGAGTGTATAAACACATTTCTTGGAGGAGAAAAACCTCAGCATAAATATAATTGCAGCTACCTGGGCAGCAATCATTTACTGTAAACAGAAATGTATTAGAGTCGACTCTATGTCAAAAAGTGCATGTAGAAGGCTTCTCTGGTACCTAAGAGTGAGCTAGTTATAATTAAAGCAAAATCCCCCAGGAATATCCATATGTATCCATTAACTTAAACAGAAAGCTTTGATAAGTGAAAACAGGACAAGAGAGGATGATCTACTCAGTAGAAAGAAAGTTATTCTATCTCTCTGTCTGTATTTTAAGTAATATTCTATAACATTTCACTAACAGCTCAGAATGAACAGAGTATTTCTATGTATCATAAGGGCATACTCAGATGAGAATGTCAGCATTTCATTTTTTTCCTGAGTATCATCTGAAAAACATATTTGCTGTCATCTAGACATTTCCATGTTGCAGTCCTACTTCTTAACTTTTTTCCCCCCCAATCTTCTGGGAAAATATAGTGACAGCCCACCTTCCCTGGTACTGACAACTTAAGAGTTACCAGCAACCTACATGCATGCACCTCTACTATGCTAAAGCCATTCATGGGACCCTTCAACTGTCCTGAGCCCACCATCACTGAAAAGCTTTGCTAGTTACCTCCCTGGATCCCAATCACTTCCTTCTAGGCATGTTCAAAAAATTGAGCCTTAAAAATAAGATCTGAAATGTGCACAAGTACACAGCTATTGAGGACACAGAGTCTTTGCAAATGACTTTCCAAATTATACCTGTTTTCTGAGACCTTTCTCAGGACTCTTTCTCAGGCACCAGGAACTGATGCTCCATTTCACTGACTGCTTTGTTGTGCACATAAATAAGCCAGTTCTAAACAGACACTGCTTTGAAGAGACTCTTCTCAAAACTGATCTAGCTGGCAGATACTGAAAGAATTACTACTTTGGCCATACCAAATGCACCCTAAAAAACTAAACAGAAATATACACTTCTGGAAAGTGGTATAAACTACCAGATTGTTATCAGGGAGGAAGAAAGTTATCTGGAAGTGTCATTTATACTGACTTGAGAATGATTATCAGAAATAAACAACGCAAGATCTGTTGCAGAACAAGCGCATCCTGTTCAGGAAAGCTATATAAGAAAGATTCTGTGCCCCAGCCACAGAGGCTATATTATCAGGTCTTTACAGCACACTTGAAATAGAGCCCTGTGTAGTTCTGTTTTGAAATCCTCTGAAAACCTATTGAAATGAAGGATAGGAAGAACTGAAGAGGCATCTTAATTAAACAGATTTGAAAAAATATTCTTCTTCCTTCCAATCATTCATGGACAAAGCAACCAGGCATTCCTGCTTCAGGAAGAGTAAAATATTCAGGAGTTTTATTTCAGCTGTGACCCTGGGAACTTGGCCCTTTCCTCTTGGTGTGGCAGAAATATTTTGAATATGCTCTTTTCTCGTAAAAATTCCAAAAAAGGGGAAAAAATAGGAAAAAAGTCTATTCAAACACCTGCCAGCATGCCTAACATTGAGGCTTCACCAAGCAGCTTTCCTACTGCAAGGGTTTGCAACAAACTCCATGGGAACTTGCAGTAATCAGCTTCATTCAGACATCATTTGATTGGAGTAGTAGGAGAGAGTAAAAGTAAGCTTAGTCTGTGGAAAGAGTAGAAGATAGGACCACGTAATTGATGCAACTAGCAACTGTCTGGTCAGTATACAAAATTCCCAAACCAACATCCCTTGGAGGATTTGGAAAGGCCATCTAGAATTAAAGATTCTGCTGCTTCAGACAGCAGAATCCATTGCTACCCAAGTGCCATGTGGTAAACACAAGCCCCTAAAGATGAGTTTGGTGCCACAAGAAAGACATTACATCCAAATCCAGCCCACACTCAAAATTATAGCAGCAATTACTAGTTGTTGCTTTTTACTCTTCCAAGGCAAAGCACTGTGGAGAATATATGGATATTTATGTTTAGTAGTAACTGGAACCTGGAATTCTCACCAGTGGCTCAGTTTGGCACATCAAGCCTTTTGCCTCCTACTTTGGTCCTCACCTTTCTGAGGACATTCAAAGTAGCAACCCAGCTACCAGACACTGCCTAATCTCATCACACAGCTGTCAGGAGAAAAGATTTCCCCCTTGCCAGGTGAGTTTTACATTGGCCTTAAGGAGACGTATTCATAAACATAAGTCTATAGAAAAACTAACTCTGATGTAAAATTCTTAGGGAAATATTGGTGCACTTGAACTTTTTATGCCAAAAAAAGTTGCAGCACCTTAAATCCTGAATGAGTGCTCCAGTCAGGAGTTTTGTAAATATTGTTTAGGTGACCTGTGACCTGAAGCAGATCAGAGGATTACTGAGAGAGGAGTATCCTTTGAAGTGCTCAACTGTGAAAAATGGCATTTTTATTTCTACCACATCATTACTGCTAATAGAATATATTTCAGCTATTTTTTAAAAATATACATATCATTTTGGTATTTGAGGGCTTTTTTTCTGATGAAATGGTTCTAACTTTAAAACCATGCCACCTGACAGTCTGAAATATCAGCACATGTTCCCTGTAATGTGCATCCTGCAAACTCTGCTCAAGCAAGAGCATAACAAAGGAAATTAACACTAGATCCTGCCTCATCTCTTCCAGCCATGGGTTGACTTTACAGGGCACATACCTTCATGGAAGTGCATGTAACTGAGTGTGTCTCCTGGGTTCACATTAGAAAATTAACACAAGAGCTGTATCTGAAACACCTCCACTGAGAGCCTCTAAACTGTCTACCATTTTAATTTCAGCACCCCCATATTACAGGCAAATAAGAACTCTAAACAAAATTATTTGGACAAAAACTTATGGTTTAGCCTTTTTCGTTTTTTCTCCTGTCTTTTTCAAATTTTCCCAGATAACCCTGGTTCTTTGTATGCTCTTCTGTGTATTTGTCTATTCACTTACGATTGCTTTAATTTTTTTACTTTGTCTATTCATTTGTAGAACTGAACATAATAAAGAGAAGAATGACCTCATTTGTAAATGTCAGTTTCAACTTATGCAAAATAAAACCCTCAAAAATGCTAATAATAAATGAATTTATTTGGCAACTGCTGTCCAGGCTTAAAACATAGCTAATCTCCTACTTGCAAAAAACTTAATGAGATGTTATTTTTACTGAGTACAAGCCAAAGAGAGAGTTATATATATATGTCTTTCCTGCATTTGAGTATGGTGAATTTCGGTAGCTTGTTTTCTAAATGCGTAAGATTATCACAATATTTCCACATTTTCAAGCAGAATAAAGTGAAGAGGACTATGCATGAATAGCTCCTTCCTCCTCCCATCACTATGTGAGGGAGGCCCATCAGCACATTGCTGATGATCCAGGTTTCTCATGGCTACTGCCCTTCTGTCAGGAGAGGCAAGAATTTATCTGCAGTGCCATTAAAAACTGGGGAGAATTCCTGCATGGGTTTTTGCTACCTCCTGCAACCCCTGGCCCCAGTCACTGCCCTCCTCTGTTTCCCAGAAGTTTCTTGCCTGTGCTTAGAGGTCTCACAGCCATCTCATGTCTTTATAGTTTTTTTTCAGTACTTCACTCTTTGTGCCTGTAGGAAAGTAAGGTTCATAAATATACCCACTTTCCCAAATTAGGTCTGCTGTCAGCCACACCAGTTTCTTTGTTGAAGGAATTGTTTTCAGTAAGTTACATGTGAATGTAACTCAGCTGCTTCCTGAAATTTTTCCAGAAACCTTGGATGAACATCCTCCACTCCTAGTGACTTAAGAAAATTATGCTTCCCGTCCTGGCTTATCTTTTTTTTTTTTTCTTTTTAAATAAATACCTGTCTCTGCTGGCAGTTAACCTCCATCACCTGCACTGACATGATCATATAGAAAACCTGTACTAATTTCAGAGACAAGAGGATGAATAAAAAACAGGTTTTAAAAATTGCCTCAATCAACAGTTTCATTGAAGTTGATTTTTTTTGCTTATTAAGATTCCAAATTGAGATCGTGCTATTTTTTTAAAAGGGCTATACTTACACATTAACCCCCATTACTACCCATTTGGTGCTGAATTTTCAAAGAACATCAAAGTACTAAACCGGCAGAAATCACTGGCTGAATCCTAGGGATCCACTTTTTTTGAAGTATTCATCTTTTGGCAGCTGCAGCTTCTTCTGCAGGTGCAGGGAGAACATTTTATTTAAGTCACTTTATTCATGTTGCTCAATTCAAAGGCTAGTTCACTTGAAGCTGAGAAAATCCTTGCTTGTTAGATACAGAGAACCAATTTCCAATTTACGGATAAAAACCAGATAGCAACGGATGAGGTCTAGGCAAGCAAAGCTTTCAGGACAGTATGATCTGTCAGTTCTATTATTAACTAGAAAAACTTGCCTTTAAATTTATCAAAATGCCTTTGAACTCGGTTTTTTAAAGCCTTCAGCATATTTAAAGAAGCTTTATATAACTGATTAAAACCAAAAATTGTTTGCAGTTTTAAAATTCAATTTCACATTTCATCTGGGTAGGGATTGATAGAATTTACGGGGGAAAAATAATCTATCCAAAAAATGCAAACAGAGGCTAAGGTAGGCAGTCTCTTGAATAAATGGGGCTGTGCAACACATAATTTTCTGGGGAACAAAGTAAGTCTAGTTATTGTGTTGAAGCATTACTCTCTTGTGGAGCAGCATAACAAACAGCTTTTAGAAAGAATAAAGTATGAAAAAATAGTGCAAGGACTTTAGCAAGCCCATTGGCAGCACTGTGGTACTACTTTACAGCAATACCATATCCTAGAAGGATGTTCCTGAGGGGGGACATAAACATGCCATACTGAGGCACTATAAAATTCCAAGACAACTGGAATACTTACCCCAAGGGACCATTGCTAACTGGTTCTCCTCTTGCTGTATTTACTGGAGGTATGTGTTAAAAATGCAGTACTTTATAGAATCACAGAATGGTTTGGACTGGAAGGGACTTAAAGATCATGAAGTTCCACCCCCTTGCCACAGACAGGGACTTTCCACTAGACAAGGTTACTGAGTCCCATCCAACCTGGCCTTGAGCACCTCCAAGATGGGTATCCACAACTTCTCTGAGCAACCTGTTCCTTAGAATTTCTTCCTAGTATCTAACCCAAATCAATCCTCTTCCAGTTTAAACCCCTTCCCCTTCATTAAATCACTAAATGCCCTTCTAAAAAGTCCCTTGCCAGCTCGCTTGTAGTACTAGAAGGCTGCTACTGGACCTCCCCAAAGCCTCCTCTTCTCCAGGCTGAACAGCTCCTATTGTTAAAAGGCAAAATGCAATTTGTGTCTAGACCTCTGTGTTCCACAAAGCATAAAATAGGACCTTCAGCAGCACAAGATATCTCCCTGAGACAACTCTCAGGGGGCCAGGGGAGCTCCTCTTGGCATGACTTCCCATCAGAAGAGGAGAGAATGATGTAAGGGAGGTAGATTAGATTAAAATGAATAAAGGACAGTATATAAAGATATAATCAATGCCTTAGAGAAAAATGTTGTGGGGATGGGAAGGAAAAAGGGAAGTGGGGATTAGCACTCATCCAACAATATGATAGGATGCATTTCTGCTGTTATGAGGAGATAAAAGCTGCAGGACAACGGTAGCCCCAGCTACATGCTGAAGGGCACCAGAGGGACTGACACAACTTCTATCTCCAAGAGAAGTGCCTGCTATTTTATTTCACCAACAATTCAAAAACCAGAGTAAAGGCTGAACATAAAGAGCAGGAGGATGCCGTGGTGAAAGCTGTGGAATTCATAAATTTGGCTGATTAAGGGCTAATCATGTGGAACAGAGTTCATGAAACAAATGGTTGTCCAGGCTGCCCAGCAGGCAGGATAACAACAGGAGTCCTCAACCCTCCCAGCACCCTCTGGCACTGCAAACCGACTGCCTCAGCCATGCTGGTACCAGCTGCACTGTGAAAAAAGATCAGGGAAATTAATCCGAGTTAGAACCAATAACAACGTGCAAAAAAATGCTGTAAACTACTGTAAGTCCCTGCTTTTTTACAGGATTACAGTTTTTCATTACTTGTCCTTAGACTAATGGCCAGAAAATAATCTCTGTTAATTGTCCTGCACAAGAAAATTACCTTTTTGGAAGGTATTTAAGAAAACTGAACAAGCATCTTGCATTATTATGTTAATATTTATAATAATTAATAAATCATTATGGTTATATCATGGTGACCTTTTGCTTTTTCTATGCTGGCTTTTACAAACAATGGCACTTGCTCATGCTGTAGCATTTGTATGGATAAGCTGAGAAACCTTATCTGAACAAAACACCACTTGTACTCATAAATAAGAACATATGCTATAAAGCTTCATGCACAATTTGAGGTATAGTGAAAAAAAATCTGACTCTTCCATTCTAAACCATGTAAACACCTGCATTCAAGACTATCTTAAGAAAAAATCTACTGTTTCTTATGAAGTGCAGAAGATGCCAAAAATCACTCAAGAAAATTTAGTTCCATTTGGTAGAGAGAAAACAGAAGCAAGACACCGCTTGTAAAGAATGTAAATTGATTGTGTGAAGGAAGTTATGAAACAAGCTAGTGGATAAGGCTGTATTTGGAGGCACATTCTCTTCTTCCCATCTATTCCCATGCAAAAATCCAGACAACAATGACTTGTAGGCCAGCAACACTTCCTTCTCACTTCTGTGCTAATAAGTACCTTCCTCTTTGATAAACAGGGTTTAGGAGCCACTATTCACTGTGTGCACCTCCATCCAACCCAGACAAGGTGAGGGAAGGCACGGACTCCAGGGCTCAGCTTCTTCTTTTAGATAAATCTGAACTTCAGATGCCCTCAGTGATGCATGGTGCCCTCCCAAGGGCCTTGTGGCTTTACGGTAAGTGTCCAGAAACCTGAGCTGAGATCTCCTCTGGGTCCATCTGCAAAATATCAGAGAAGCCTTTTCTACCTGAGCTGGGACTGCAAGGGAGCACTTTGCCCATGGTGACTGAAAATTGTACTGAAGTGCCTTCAGTGATAAGCTCTTCGAAGTAGCTGGTGAATTGTGTTCAAAGAAGCTACTCCATCAGCTGGACCATAAAGCAACTTGAAGAAATCACATGGACTTGACTCTCAGGGGTGAGGAGCACCAATCTAACCAGTCCTCACTCCTGGGCCAGTAGTGACAAACAACTTTGGAGATTCTGCCACCAACAAAAAACAACCTCAAGCACTTAATAGGAACAATTAACCACTAATGATACCAAGGCTCTTCTGCTACTGAACCATATAAAGCATAAGTGAAAGCCTTTGCCCAAAGAGCCACTTAGCAGCTGTTTCCTCAGCTACTGCTACACCTTATGTACAGTATTTGATACATGCTGGAAAAATTGTACCCAATGGAGGTAGAAGCACTGACCACAGGCATAAGCCAGCATGATTATTTCTACCCTTCAACAGTAGCTCTGTTTTTACTAACCCAGACACCAACACAGAGGCTGATACATCGTACAATGTGAGGTATGAATATTTTCTGTCCTGTCAAGGGAATAATTTAGCATGGAACAAAACTGGAAGGAGACAACATTTTAGCATTATGATATCAATTTCTTTCAGTTTCCTTTTCATACCTCAAAAAAAACCTCTCAAACTATTTTAAAAATTAAATAAAGTTCAAAAATTTTAACACTATTATCACATTTCAGTAGCTTGTGCTTTTTCTTGCTGCAAAAATAAAATTCAGTCTCACACAGAAAAAAAAAAGGTGTACTATCATTAAGGTTTCCAGTCAGGTTAATACATCTGCTAAAAAAAGCAAGTAAAAGGGTTTGCATTTTCAGACCCATGATTGAAGGACTTTCCATGTTAGTATTTTTGTCAACACTCAATTCAGACTGCAATTTTCTATCTAACAATGTTTCTTCCCCTCTATGACTATTCCTCCTGTGCAATCCAGAAAGGATCTAAACAGAATTAAGCCTCATTTAATGCAGAAAATATTCTGCTTCTCTAGGCTTTTCCAGAGAGAATTATAAAGAGGCTTGCCTTAAAATCAAGCTTCAAAATTAGGGGTTTTTTTCCTATTGCACACTTTTTTTTTAAATCCTGAATTCATTAGTTGTCTAGAGTATTTTCAATTTTAGGGTATTTTTCTTCCCATTCTTTTATTTATAAGGCTATTTTTAAGCCCACAGGATTACTCCGTTATAACGTAATGACACGAAAGGTTAAATAGAGCCTTTTGCTTTGTCTTCATTTCATGTTTTCCTCTGAACACTAACAGAATAATGATGCATATAATCTTGTATTTCTTTTTTTCTCCTTATTGTGAAACAGTACAATACAGTACAATTTACGTGAATTCCTAATTTTTTAGGTTACAGAACATTCTAATCCAAGCATGTTTGCATGGTTCCTGACATAGGGCTTCTTAATTGTTACTATCACCTTCACCACATCCTTCCAAACACCTGCATTATACATTTAATTGTCCCATCATGATCAAAAGACTTTTTTTTTACTTCATAGATGAGCCAGTGTTTGCTTAATGATTAAACACTCATGCTCCAAGATCTTACACGGCGTTTTATTGCCCACCCCAACCTCTCATCGCTCACACTGGGGTGGGCATAGGGTGGAAATGCCAAGATGTTTTCACCAGGGTTAGGTGAAAGGTTTGCTTCATGTAAGAAACAGTTCAGTTTTTCTTGTGGGGTGTTTATCTCTGTTTTTCTTGAGGGGTTGACTGGAGATAGAATTAGTACTTCAGGCTATCATTGGTTTGTACTACACCAGTTTTTATGCTGTAATCTCTTCTGATTTGGCGAGCAAACACAACAGTTTACTAAGGGCATGACCTGGAGCATGCTGATCTAAGTGAAGAATTCATATTGACTTCAATGATCTTTGGGCTGATGCCTAAGTAAACCCAAAGACACAAGCCCTATTTAGTTAAAAATAGCAATGCTCTTGAGACTTTCTAATGCTTTTAGGGGTGAGAACCATTCAAATCAAAAGATAAATATTCAGCTCAGTGTTAAGGACCCTGTGGACAGCTGCCATTAGTAATTATACATGGTCTTCAATAAACTTTTAATTTGTACAACCTGCATATCTTAGGCACTTGACTGCATGACTTGCATGCAAAACCAATGGGAAATCAGATTTGCCATTCCACTCAACTGCTTACAAAGTGCTCTTTTGGCAGTGGTATGCCTTGCAAAGATTGTGAAGTCCATCTAATCACTTTATATTAGAAAGTTGTTGCAGACAAGAAAAAAACCCAGAGTAATTAAAATTAAATTCCACTAAAATTAAGAGGAACATGGAGTTCATTCATCTGTTTTTAGTTAAAAGGAGATAGAAAATCTTATTAAGGGATGTCTTTGGAAAGTTCCAGTCTTAAAAAAAGTCACAGAACTTTTTCGTATTTGCTTTCCACTTATTTAAATACTTTTCTATATAAAGAAAAACTTATCTGTCATACCAGAGATGCCTGCATCTTATGTAAAACAAGAGCATAATTTCTTCTCTTCTCAAACTCTTTCACTACGAAATGTTTCAAATTAAATCAAAATCTATCAAAAAATCAAGAAGAAACTCACACAAATTTTCTGGTGAATCAAATATAGAAATAGATTGACACCTACATCCCTAGCAACAGCAACTTATTTATTGGTGCTATATCCCAATTAAAATCAGTTAGTATTATTAGCTCATTAACATTTTTATTAGTTGTTTTTAGTTCATATCAGTTACTCATACTCTATGTCTAAATCCTCTTTAAAATGAAAAAGCAAATTTTTAACATTATGGAGATAAAATAAAAATATTTTATTAAATAGTAGTTTAGGAAAATAAAAAAGAAACTCTGTTAAAGCTGAGAATATTCTGCAGATGTTTCTCATCCTTAGTGAGTCTAAGAGATAGATATTCAGGCAGTGTCTCCAGATGCAGCAGCTCCCAAAGGAGGGTTTCTCTATGAATTAGCCTTACAGCAGGAGCTGGTACCAAGGCACGAGTGTGGAATCAGGCTACCCAAAAAAAGCTGGGAGCTGGAAGTCTGACAGATTTTCCTCAGAACAATTTAAATACAGAATACATCTTTTAAACCAAATAAAGTAGTAGGAATAGAATGAAAATCTGGGCTAACTACACACATGGAGAATTCACTCATGGCAAATTCTCAGTCCAATTTCACATGGCTGGTTTTTTGAGGGCCTCCTTGCAACAGCTCCCAAGCCATTTGATCATGGATCAGATTCACCCTAGTGCAAGCACTTTTCCTCCAGTTTAACCCTCATGAAGTCCTTACAACAGAAATGGTGCTTATGGGGTGTACAGTCTGTGAGACCAGTTTTTTGTAAGAAGTGGATATAGGACAAGGTAGCTTAGAAGGTGCAAACAACTTTCTCCTCAAAAGTCTGCCCCTGAAAGAAAAGGCAGAATAATAACTGAGAGACTTGCATGTTTCAAAAATAGATCAGGCTTACCACCAAAGAAACTGGTCTATTAATTCAAATAGACCATTGTCAAAACAGTGAAAAGACCATGTAGAAACCAAAATCACCCCCAGAATAAATCCTGCAACTGCTGTGAAAAAAAGCAAACAAATGTGTTTTATGCCACTATTTACTATCCACAAAAGAATCCCCACATTAAGAAAGGGAAGTTAAAAAAGCAGGGGGTTGGGGGGAGGCAGGGGGGTATTTCTCTGAGATTAGCTCTGTGTCAACTCTGGGGCCTTGAAAGACTGCCAGCTGTCCAGGCGTACATATTTTACCACTGAAGTATGCTTTTGTTTCAGAATGGTTGAGACCCCCAAAATGATGTAATCCCCAGTGGAAGACTGACAAGCTTTGAGATATTCCAAAACACAGATGACAGACGAAATAGCAAGTAATCAGTGTAACTATATTGAATATTATCTTGCAAGAATCCAACAACACAAACCTAATGCACCAGATAACAGCATTGCTTTGAGCAAACCTGGAGTAGAACATCACAAAGATTTCTGCAAAGAAGAAATCATTCAAGAAGGACAATTATCTACATGGGTGGAGGGAAGAAAGACGGAGGGGAACATATGCCTTCCATAATTAGGGGCCTGATTATACTGTAGCCGAAAGGGATTTTTTACATTTTAAATTTGATTACATTTCAGAATGAAGCACACTAATTGGTATTTCTGAAGTCTGTTTGAAGAGAACTTCATCTACTTAGGGAGGGGGAAAAAAACAACAAAAAGCAGTGACCTTCATACCATCTATGCTTAATATCTAGTTCTTTTGCCTGAAGTATTCATGGTTTCCCTTCAATTGCTGAAATTATCTCTGGGAATAAGTGCTTTATGACTCATTGCAGTTTATCTCCAGAAAACCAGGAAAGAGATACTAGCAAAATGTACTAGAATCAAATAGATATTAAATCCAACAATCACAGCTGCTACAGGATAAAACAAATCAAACCAGTCCATCCACCAATACAAACAAGAGACTGGGAGAAATTATTTGCACAGGCAACACCAAGATGGCACCTTAAACTCAGGGCCATTGAGAGAGTTAATTAAAGAAGGGACATGTGCATTGAAAAATGCAGAATGCCCCACTCACAACAAAATCAAAGGCTCGATGCACTTTCAGTTCTTGTCTCTCTGCAGAAACAGTGTTGAGGGAGAAGATGGTAAACTGGCATGACAAATAAAAGCAAAAGTAACAAAGAACGTCTCATAAAACTTGTAAATGAGTATATATTACTATGTATACATATTCTTCTTTCTGAAATAAATGCATATTTCCTGTTTAAGACAAAGAACTGAGAAGGGACCATCATAAACATAATTGAGAGGCTATAAACTCAAAGTAAAATATCCAGACCTTTGGACAAGGACAGTGTTGGTGAAAGGAGATGCACTTCCAATATAAGATGGACTTCCAATATAAGAGTATTTCTGAAGAAAAAGGATTTTACAGAATGTAAAGGAAAGAAAAAGGCACAAATGAATAATTACGAACAGAAACAAAGCAACACCCAAACTTTGCAGCCTGACATGTGCTGACAAAAGCCCTCAGAAACAGACTGGGCACTCACTGTCACCATCCTGCTGTTGGCCCTGGGAGACAAACCATAAACCAGGCAGGGATGCCTGCTCTGTAAGTACAAAACCAGCTTGGTGAAGAATGGTTCCCACAGCTCTTCCCTGGAAATGGAGGAAGAGGTACTTCCTGAAGCTGGTTCAAGACACCTAACTAAACAAGGTGAGTTATGCCCTCAAAAGGCTCTTTCTATGTGCTGTGAAAAGGCAGGCAGGCAGGCAGACAGACAGACAGACAGACAGACAAGGTTCCTGTTTTAAACCTGCCTTGAAATAGGGTGAGAAGAATGAACCCAACATTCTTCATGTTCATCTCTGAGCAATACAAATGAGTGTTTTGGGGGCCCAATGTAGGACAGAGCTATTAAAAAAATAAGCATGTCTTTGTTTTATTTCCTTTTGGGTTTTTTCCTTCTTAAAAAATAATTTCATAACCAGTTGTGGATGGAACTGTCCTAAGCAGCTTATTCTGGGGAACACGAGCGGGATAGTAAGGACAAGGCATTTCCACCTGCAGAGAGCAACTGGTCATGGAAGTCTCCTCACAATAAATGCCTGACCTGAAATTAGGAATAATAAAGAGTAAGAAGATACTTCACCCATATGAATGCAGCAAAGGTACAAGACAACTGACAGATGGGAGTCTAGGGAAAACCAAAGGCAGACTTTAGGAGAAGGTAAACAAAAAAGCAAGTGTAACAAGGAACTAAGGGCTGGATACATGTGAGTGATGGAAGAGGTAGAGGCAGCCAGCTGGAAATGGGGCAGATGTAAAAACAAATGGACAGGGAGGAATATGAGATGGATGGTGGAGGAAAAGAATTGTGGCATGAAGACACAGAAGGAACAAAAAGAATATAGGCAGAAAATCTCAAATCGAATTAATTCTTTGTAAACCTCAGGACTCTGCTGCTGTCAAATACCTGCAAAGCCGAGGTGGCATGTTTACCTGCTGGTAAACATTTGGTCCCTTTGGAAGACAAGGAAAATAACCTGCTATTGCTTTGATCACTTCACTAGAGCAAGCAGCAGATAGCTATGATGTGCAGACAAATTATTTGAACTTGCCAGTAAAAGAATTATCATTCTCTACAGTGGAAATGTTGTTTCAGTTTTTAAGTATTTTGTTTGCTTACTTCAGAAATTATGTTGAAAGCATCAAAGGAACCAACAGTGAGTTTGTGAAGGCAAATGCTCAAAAGTTAACAAATGCCAGAACTCCAGTTCCCCAGCATGAACAACATTAAGATGCAGAAGCAATCAATTAGCCCCTACTACTTTTTCTGCCATTTCTTCTTAGTACTCAGGGTTTACAGGAATGTGGGCAGAGTACGGAGAAGATGACAGAAAGGTGCAAAAGATGAAGAAACTGAAGAATTTGTTTCACTTTCTCTGACTCCCAGTTCTCACCTGCTTATAGGCAAGGCTACTGGAGGCATGGCTTCTTCCAAACTTTTGTTAGGTTTTTCTCTTTTGCAGCCTCCAGTCTAATAAAGATAATACAAGACACCTCCCTTAAGATTACACAAGACTGCTTCTGCCATTTCTATATATTCTCCAATTGTTCTAAATTTTAAGAGAAGAAAGTCAGAATTCTCTTTGGGATCCTGGCCTATCTCTGGGGAGCCTTCTGGTACACACATGCTGATATTCAGTAATAGCCTGGGAAAGAAGATGTCATCTAGGAAGTGCAGCCAGGTGAACTGGTAGCAGCACCTCTCTGTGGCTATAAGCAGTCTCCAAAAATTGTTTTATAACTCTAATTCTACCTCTCTCTCTCTCTTTCTGTTATTTTTTAAGGTCTTGGTGGCTACATCAATACACGTTATACACAGCTCTGTAAAACAAATATGCACAGACAGCATCAAAAACAAAAGCCTGAAGGAGATTTGAATCAACAAGGAACATTCACACATTATATCCACACATTCCCCACTTTAACACAAACCCAGGCAAGTCAAATTCCATGTTTGTATTGTTTTTCCCCAGGTAAATTTGTCTAATTGGTTGTGACTGGCTGTTGCCACCTCTCATCAAGCATCTACTTCCACAATGTTTATTTTAATGAATAAAGTGAGAAAGTAAGAGAGAATAAGATATCTGATACTCAACTAGCCTTAGTGATGCATTTGGCTTTTTAAAATTGTGTATGACACAAACATCATTCTGTTACTTACACAAAACTCTCAATTAACAAAGCTTCCTCAATCCAATTTTACAAACATTACTTCCCTTGCTTGACAAAATGATATCTGAGAAAGGGGAGGGGGGAAAAAATCCTTAGGCTATGATCTGTGAGCTTTCCTGTCTTGACAGACCCAGTCCCACTGTCTGCAAAAGAGAGCAGAAGGGTCACAGCAAAATGCAACTTGACCTGAACTTTAACCACCAGAGGTGACATTTACTCAGCTATAAAATTTAAAACTAAACAGGAACAAATAGGGAGAAAGGACTATGAGAGCGCCTTCTTCATGTTGATTTAAAATTCAAGCTCTGCTTCTTTGTTCTTTCTTACTAGAGATTGAGTATACATGAAGAGATTTGTGAGAAAGTACTGATTAAATAAGGTAGAGTTTTTGAATTTCTGTAATACAGGGCAATTTTTGGACATTTATTGAAAATGCAAATGGTAGTAGCACTACAACATTTCTACAGAAGGTATTTAATTTTTATGTGGAAAAGAAAGTTGCATTAGGCAAGGTTGATAGATCAATGAAAATATTTAATCCTGCTTATCTCCTTAAGTCAGAATTGATCCATAGACAAAACCTAAATAGTTTGATCCACTCCTTAAACTTGATCTTAGGACTGTTGCAAAGACGAGAACTATATGTTTTCACACCAATTGATACAGAAGCAGAACCTAACACTTAAAATATTGTGTATATGTGAAAGTATGTAAGAAAGTAAATTATCTTGACTAAAATGAGCAGTTGAACAGACATCCAGAGCCAAAATTCATAAGTCCTCAAAACCTTGAGATGAAGAGGGGAAAATCTGGGTATGCTGACTGAATGAACTGCATGGGTAAGTGATGTATGTTTAAGCCATAAATCCCTGATCTATTTATTAAATTCTAGAAATTCTTTTGAATGTGATTTTTATAGTCCTGGTTCTTCTGTTGAGATGGTAAGATGGCCAACACAAAAATGGTGTTGCAAGATAAAAAATTGCTTGGTTATTGTCCATTATTCAAAAAGATTTCTTTGGCTTAACACTGTGGTATTGCAGAACTATGTAACCCCATTTTATGTGTGGGCTTAACTCCTTGAAATACTGGATTTCAACATATTGCATTATCATTAAAATATGTGGAGACAGTTAACTTGACATAGGTTGACTGTACAAAATTCAAAGAACAGTATTCATCTCTGATAAAATCTCATGGTTTCAAGAGAATTACCACCACCACTGAACTGAATAAAATAACTAGAAATATCTAAAGATGGCAATTGTTCCTCCTTGTTGCTGCAGAGGCAATGATGTCCATTTTAATGCCATCAGATCCAGCATACATCATGCATTTAAAACAGATACCAAATTGACAAGAATTAGAATAGAATACTTAGAAATTCTTACAAGAAAGTACTCAAATGAACCAAGTGAAATTTTGCAATCCACAGCAAATACCTTAACATTTGTGTCTGTATACAAAACAAAAACAATCCTAAAACAATCTCACTAGTTTTCTGTCATATGGGTGATGACTAACAAATTTTTCTTTTTGTTTTGACAGTTATTTAATATTTCACAATTTTTGGTTTCCCAGGCTGGGTGTGCTCTGCAAAACAGCAAGAATTTACTCATAATTTTACAACATGATGTCAAATCTTGAGGGTTTGACAAGGAAGTGACTTGTATAAAAAGAAGAAAAAAAATTATTTAACTATGCCACATACATATAAAAGTACCTTTTAAAAAGTTGCCTAATTCTAAAGACACTTCTGTTTTCATTTTATGCTTGAAGCAAAGATAAATTTGATATTAGAAGCATCTTCAACATGCTATTGAAATTGCATACTGAAAAAGATATAAATCATTAATGAAAATTGCAGGGTATCAGTTTCCTGTTGCAGTTGGCTGTCTGCTAAGTTGGCAGTGAGACAGTGGCCTGCAGAGCTGCAGGCATATGTCTCATGTTAAAAAAAGAAAAAAAGACTTCATGTTATAAACACTTCAATGAAAATTACTATCCAATTTGGAACCAACTGAGAGCAGGTGTTGAAGACAAAATAAACAGACAACATATGAAAGGTCAAAAAAAAAAATCCCCAATGCCACTGGCCTTCCATTTGAGATTGTCTTCTACCATAGCTTTTAATGTACATCATGAAATCCAAACAAAATGTACCTGCATGTGTAGAAAGCAACCAGATGTTCTCATGTTTAGGACCACCTCTTTTTAACAGTGATATTTAAATTATGTCTGAAATTTTTAAAACCAATTAAAAATACACCTATGCAAATTTAGACATAAATTCGTACAGAAAACTACTGCAATTTATCTTTCAAACAATTCACTAGGAACCTTTCAATGTTTCCCAGCTGAAAAATAGGCCAGGAATCCACCCAAGCAGTGACACAAAGCCTGCAGTCAATTGATTTGGCTCACTCATCTTCCACTTGCAATCCACAGTTTTTGAACAGAAATGGGAAAATCCTTTAGAAAGGTCACAGCAGAAAGGTACTGTGGTCTTGGAGAGCTCAAGGATCCTAAGGGGAGCTGATAAAATTTAGGATATGTGTATCTGCAAAGTCAGTGGCTAAAGCAGAGCAGGTCATCGCTTCAGTGCATACTCAATTTCTCCTTGTTTTTGCAGAGGTCACAAAAATCCCCATGAATCCTTCTGACTGTTGTGTAAATCAAACAAATATCTTGGGGTATGTAAAGAGACCATTTTTGCCCAATGGCTCTGTTACCATGAAGCAAAGGGCTGAAGTGTTGCAGCATCTCAGGATTAATTAAACTGCAGGTGCTCCCCAAGCAGCCCCCTCGGCTGGCAGTGGCTTTGCTCGTGTCTTCCCAGTGCTCCTGGCAGGGTGAACGTCACATCCACCACTCTCTGGGACTGCTGGACCACAAGTGCTTTCCCCTGGATCATGTCCAAAACAAACTGAGAAATAGACATACCAGGAGGTCACTTTACACACAGTCAGAGAGGGGTATTTTAGGTGTCTACAAAATCAGCTAGGGCAACAGAAAAAAAAGCTTCCTGAACATCCAATGAATGCAAATGTTTATTGTAAAACCAGGAGTGATTTCAGGATTAATGACACTTAGGCCACACTGGCCTAATGTAACTTCATTAATATGAAATATCTCCCCCAAAAAATCATGTGCTGAGGACAAGCAGAATCAGTCAAGAGGCACCTAATCCAATAAGGCAATGCCCACCCTCCACAGAATCAAGGAATCACAGAATTACTTGAGTTGGATGGGATCCTCTCATTCCAACCCTTCTGCCATGGGCAGGGAATCCTCCACTGGCCCATCACTTTTACTCTGTTCTTTCAAATTTAACCCAAATCTATGAGAAAAGAGGAAGAAATAGCATCCAGCCTCTCCCCCCACAACCAAAGATTCAGATGTTTCTCCAGACAACAGATAAAGAGTCTTATAGTCCCTAGATTAAAAAGGTCAAAAAGGGGACAATACAGACTTCAGACAGCTTGTATTTCCTTTATGCAAGACTCTAGACATTAAAAGAACTTTGCATTTCCACTTTGGTCTTTATTTAAAGATTTCTCAGTTTGCTTTCCCCCCACACATTATATAACACACAGAATTTAGAAAAAGCAAGAGAAAGGTCCAGAAATCCATTTTGCAGTTAAAAATTCCAGCAGCTCCTGGCACAAAAGAATTCCTGTTACACCTGTGCTCAAGAGGATGACAGCCCTACCAGGTGAAAGTTACTGCATGTGGGCAGCACAGCCAGCTGCCTGTGCTGGGGCTGGGCTGGGGGTCCTCAGAGCACACCGTGGAAGGCAGATCTGCTCTACAAAGCTCCCGCAGAGATTTGCAGATGAAAAAGAGAGAACGGCGCAGCTGAAAAAATAGATTTTTTTTTATTGCTTTGTGGCTCTATTAGCATTACTTTTGCAGACATTTGCATTTGCACACAGCTCTACACAGACATTTAGAAAACTAGATGAACAGATAAGATGGTAAAATAAATATGCTATTTTGCAGTGGGGTTATTTTTCCAAACAACAGTTGCCAAAAAGCCCCACCCCTAAAGCTCCCAAACCTAGCATTCTGGGAAAAGCATAATTTTCCATTATGCTCTGGTCTATTCTTTTTCCCCTCCAATTTGTAACATTCTGCTGGAATTAGTGATGAAGAACATATGTTTGGGGTAAATTACACCCAGGAGAAATCTTGGAACTGTTACATTCAGTTTTATTACCCAAGGCATTAGGATACTCTAGCACTACACTTATTATTTAACAGTTCCATCAAACAAGATACTGCGAGTGTACTTTTATATTATTATGCATGTAAAAATTAGTATTGTATTTCTTAAAATTCAATGTGTGATTAATGCACTGCATTTTCATTTTACTTAACAGTTGCAGGATATTTTTTAGTGCTTCAATGAAACAAGGTGTTACATAAATGCAGAATGCTATTGTACAAATATTTGGGAAAACATATGTTCAGGCAACAATAAGGTTGAGTATCCTAACACTCAACAGCCAGGAAATTGGAAGGGCTTGTGCTTCTTACACAATATAAGCTTGTGCAAGTGCTGCATCTTAAACGTATTCTGCAGAGGGCTGTAACCTAGAGTGCCTTAGGGAAACATAGCGTAGCCAACGGGACAGACAGGCCCTGTCTCTGACAATGGCTTTCTTTCCACTGTTGCAAATATTAGTCCAGTTTCACTGGGTAACACCAAATAGCACAAATATCCCCCATGCACCTGTGGGCTGCCTCTTTTGGGGGAAAATTGCACTAGCTCTGTGAGGTGGTCACATAACCTGAGATTTCCTGTAGATGTAGACTCATGCAAGCATCAATAAGTTTACATTTAACAAGTGTAATAGGAATAAAAAGATAACCCATATAAAATTGACTATTACTTTGACTGATAATTTGATTTCACAAGACAAGTCTTCTAAAGCTTCTCAAAGGTTTTGCACTGTACTTCTCAAGTGACTCTATGGGAACAACAAATAAAACCAAGAAAAATGTGTACTTGTCAGGACTGCACAACTTCCATGCTTTGCAGAAAAGAAGAAAGCAAAAGGCTGAGGCAGCAGTTCAGAGCCACAGCTAAGATGTGGCTTTTAATTTCAATTTCAATCTAAATCAACCACAGAGCCTTAGTACAGTGTTGAGCCCAAGCTAAAAACATCAGGCACCAGGTGTATCGGGAAGCAGAGCACTAAGTCCCCTCCGTTCAAAGACATGTAATCACTAATACCTCAAAATGCAATTTTAATTACTTTCTGCTTCATGTTCCAAAATAAGTCACAAAGCTGAGAGCACCGGTCCACTTCATCAACTGCAAACTGAGAGCCAGTGAAAGTTACTTGCTGAATACCATAAGAGTCTCACTTACTTTATTAGTACTTCTTCCTCATGTGAAAAATAACTGAAGCTATATTGTTCTAGTTCTCTGTGGTGTTCAGTCCATACAGTGAATGCAGCCATGGCTCATAGAAAATACACTATATAATAAGGAAATTGAGGACTGTGCTACAATGCACACAGGCATCAAATGATGGTTACATGGGAAAATTATTTACTGGCATTTCTCAGCTTTGAAGTGCTTGGATTTGCAGCCTAGGTATTATTACTTCTTTGTGCCTTTTTTTACAGGCTACAATTAATTTTGCTATCTCTTGCTATACTCAAGCTTTCCAATCATGGATTGTCAGTAGGGTTTGAAACTTCAACATGGAGGTGAGGAATGAGCCAGCAGGCAGTGTCTCTCAAATACACCCAATAAACGGCACAGTTTTCTTTCCTGATACATCCTATTTAACATTCTTCCAATAACTTACCTTGATGGACAGGTGAAAATAAAAGACCATGAGCATTTTACTTTGTTCTGATCATGAATGAATAATTCTAAGCATTATTGAAATTTATTTCAGTCTAATAAACTTTGTTGGCCCTTTAAGAACAAAAAAAGGTTTTCTTGTTTCTGACTTAAAAGTAAAATGAGGGTAGAACACTGTAGGTCTGGAATATAATCTGTCCAGACACGTGGCTGTTGCTAACTTGCAGAGTTGTGTTGTCTTTGTGAAAATATGCCAACCTGCATCTGCTGAAAGCAATAGTGGGTCTGTAGTTCATAGATGTTCTGCTGGTGGCAGAATATGTCTTGGCACTATGTCTATCACTGTACAAAAAGGAGAAATTGTCACTGCTCTCTATTCCCTGACTTTCAGCCCTGCTACAAAGGGAGTCCTGCTGTGCCTTTGAAGGGAAGCTTGAGGATGGCCCTACACTTCTGACTTGCTTTGCCTCTCAAGTAGCAAGCAAGCTACCTAAGATTCAGAGGGCAACAGGCTGTAGAACACAGGCCTGGCAAAGTAGAGGTCAGGGAAGAGTAGGTCTACGGATGGTCAAGTTTTAAATCTTCCCAATTCAACTGTACTGCAAATATAGCAAACTGCATATTCAGCAAATTCCACTGGCACTGACAAAGCAAATGGTTGGATAAATAAAGGCTTGAAAACTACCTATGGAGTATTCCTAGAAATTTCATGTGATACTTTGCTGCCAACATGAAGTTTATTTCTGGTTATGACAATAGAAGCTATTTTTCTTTGCACTCTCTCATGAATAACTTGAAATAAATAAGATGTAAAACAAAAAAAATGCCAAAGAACCAAAAAAGTAACAAGCAATAAGTATGCAAAAAGTATGCTATATTATCACCTACTAGTGCAGATTGCACAGATATGGTTGTGCTAAAACACAGATACAGAAATATAAGAATGCAAAGATTCTGGCTTTGTGTTATGCAATTAACTTCATCACATAATAATGATGAGCTTGGTCTAAAACTACCTGTACTGGGTTTCTCCTCAGCTTCTCTTTGGTACTTAGCTGAAGTTTTAGAGATTTAAAATTTTCACATACTTACATTAAGCACAATGAAACTGACAAAACTGTGATTTAAAACTTTGATTATTGGAACAAGGGAAAAATACAAAGACAGACATTTATCTCATCCACTAGAAGACACCACTGAAGTTGTGAGGGAAGCACTATTTGGTGGACAAGATGTGCAGTACATATTGAAAAGCAGGAAGGCAAAAGCCTACAAGAAGCCTGGGACATTGTGGGCACTGTGGCCCGGAGTATTAATATAACACCTAAGTGCAAATATGACTGAGTGACCCCATTCTGACCCTAAGTCTTTTAACTATTACAGTATTTTACACTCAAAGCAACAGTAGACCAGTGAGATCACACCTGTATTTTGAATTTGAAGTGTTCACAAGGAACAGTACCAGAATAACCAACAGCAGTATTATTCCACTTCCCTTGAGACTCCCTCTTAGGCCCATTCTTGGCAAACGCTCTCAATTGTAAGCTCCTCTCAACATCCTGATTTACATTCATATGCTCCCCACCTCAAAGATGACCTGGTCAATGACCTACTCAATATTACTAGATACTGAGAAAACTGATAGCAGAAAGTGAGATCCCCTCTGCCATGCTAGGCCATTCCTGAGCCACAGTTCATTCATTTAAAATTAAGTTTTTAACAATTATTTTTTTCTAAAATGCGATATCAGCAACAAGAGGTTAGGGCTTTCCTATTCTATGAGTGCTCAGCTAAAAAAGGCTTAGCATGCTATTTTTAAAGGCTAATGTTCATGTTGTTTCAGCAAAAAGCTCAATGTTGGTTTAGAAACATTTCTTCTTTTATTCCAGACAAGCCAGCACCTCGTATTCACAAAGCAACTGTGGTTCACTGACCATGTTTCCAGGATTAATTCTGACTTCCCAAGGTCAACTTTACACCAATCAATGAAAGAAATTGTGGAAAAGATTACCTTATGAAAACACACAAAATTAACCAACCTTTAACAAAAAGAACAACTTGTAGAGCTTTCATCAGACTCAGCACTCTTCAAGGACAGCCTGTCAGCATTTGGCATATATGAACACAGGAGATGGAACAAGTCTACAGGAAATCCTTGCGCTTACTCATGTACTCTCAGCACCACAGACAAGTCAAGACATTTTTATACACTTCTCCCAGTTCACATGTTCCCAGACATTCAATTTCTCACCACACAAGCAGAATCTTACCTGTAATTTTCTGCAACAAAGGAGATGGCTCTGGCTCATCACAAATTGCCTTGACGAGGGCCTTTTTCACCTCTTCTTCAGCTGTGTCCAGCTCTTTTCCACATTTGATTTCTCCAACCACAGAATATATGTATATCAGCAAAATAAGGAAATCCTCGCAGGCATAATCATCTTTTGTCCTTTCGTTGTAAGACTTGATCATTGGCAATAACTGCTTCAAAACACTGGGCATTTCTGACTCGCCAATAGTCTGAAAAACAGAAGGAAGACTGTGTTAGATTTCTCCATAGAGCTTGTAAGCTAGGACTAGACATCCTCCTGTGGCACATCATTCAATATTCACATGCTCAGTAGTCAGTAGTTGGTGATGTGATTTATTTCCTGCTCAGACAGCAAATTTTTTAGTTGTCTGCAGTTTTTTTCTTGGGGATTAATGATAGCAGCCTTTTAGCACTTGAAAAGCCTTATGATGAGACCTTCTCCAAGTACCAGTATGATGAGAGGATGGGAGCATCCATCCCTTGGTATGGGTGAAAATGGTACAAAGGGCAAGGTCAAACAGTTCCTCTAAATTTTAGGCTTCATCCTTGGCTCTGATTTTGTACATGAGCAGGAGGTTCAAAGCCCAACTTCCACTGACTTGCTGGCATCCACATCATGCAACACCAGGGCTGGCATTTAGACCCACTGTGCAGGTCTCTGCCACTCAGAGCAGGCCAGTGACTCATTGTACCACCAAACTGCCACCCTCACTGCCCACAAACACCTGTGGATGAAACTTCTACATGCTAATTTTCTGCTTTGGCTTAGCTGGGAACTCAGTAGCAGGATCAGGTAAGAGGTGGGAACACTGCAAGGCAAACAGGAGGAACACTCTACTCGTGTATGGGGAGGGAGGTGTGCGAGTCTCTCCTGGTGGTAGTGATTGCTCAGATCCATCCAGGAGGTCTCCTGCAATACCAGCACCCTGCCCCTTGTCCTGTGATCACCTAAAAGATCCCCCTGTGAAAACCTGTGGGTCAGTTCATAGTGTACAGTGAAACATCAAATCTCTTGTAATCCAAGGAGTCAAGTCTGCAAACATTTATTCTTGGTTGTTACTACAGCAGCTTCACACAGTCTAGTCATGGTAAATAGGCACCACAGCCAATAATACACCCTTTAAATTGATTCACAATAAGTAAATAAAATACAAATCAAACATACTAGGAAGAGACACAATAGCAAACCATGCAATAGCTTTAGGACACAGAAACTGAAAGCATTCACTCCTGGTGTGCTCCATACAAGACATCAGGGAGTCTGGTTGTATTTTCAGTTGTTTCAGTGTTCAGAAACACTAACAAGCATCTCATAAACTGGCATTTTTATACCTACACTGATCCACCAGAGACCACAATCATTAAGAAAGTATGAATTACTTAAGCTCCAAGAAACTTTTTTCCAGGCTATGCTATAAGAAACTACACTTCTGTGGACTTTTGTACCCCACCCTGCTCTTGACATACAAGTTTTGCCATGGACACATCTTTCCTGGGACTTCAGTGTGGTCAGATGTGATGTTTCCATTTGAATACATACCTTGGAGAAGAATTTTGCAGCTATCCACTAACCCTAACAGTAAGAGCAACTGCAGACTTTGAGCAGTAAATTACAAAGCTGCAGTGGTCAAAAGCATGTGGGAGCCAAGAAGGAGCATTCTGAAATCCAGGCGGGGTTGGCACCCTTTGTGTTTGGGCAGGGAGTGCTAAATCACATACACAGGAACTCCAAGCACTGCTCCACCCATGAAGTATATCTATGGTGTTTGGCACCAGTCTGGCATGTGCTGGTAGCTGGGCCATCCTCAAGACAAGGCTCTTGATTCCTGGATTTTAAGTCAGCCCTGCCTTAGCTCAGTATTGCCTCTTCTCTTCTGGAAAAGTGACACAAATAAATTCTCATCTGGATGCCAGTACAATAAAAACCAGACCTTCCAGATCGTAAGATGGAAAAAAACAAAGCTTCAAGGAATTCAGAGGTATGCATCTATCATAAGGAAGCCATCTGCAATGAACAAAAGCCTAATCAGCCCTAAAAATCTAAGAAATCAAGATAAACCTTCATGTGAAGTTATTCTGGAATAGATTATGAACTTCAGTCTATATTAGCCTGAATTCATTTTTATGAAGAGGCCAGACCTATGTCAGTTACAATTGAACATCATCTAATATCTACTGGTGCAGGATCTATTCCCCTCCTCCCCTCCCAATACACAAACTCTACTTCACTCCATCTCTAAACATGCCATAGCATGCTGTTACACCACTGAAGATGAGTTCTTGAGAAAGCTGTATCTTGCATTCTTGGATTATCCACAGGCACTGAGGATGCACATGGTTGTATAGAACAGCAGAGTGAACAGCTCCTGCTTGAGGATCCTAGTCCTGCAAGTACCCATGTACAGCATCTTTGGCAAACTTTCAAATATATATGATTTAAAAAAAAAAAAGTCTAAACTTTCAGGGTGATTTACTGTAGGACAGGCTAAAACTCAACAACTTCAAGTAACAATTGCCACCTCTTATCATCAAAGTAAAAATGAAAGAGGAAAAAGAAATTAAAGAGCTGTAATAAACCATTAACTTCAGAATGCACATAGGGTCTTTCTCGGGTATGAACTTCTCTGGAATGTTTCTCCCCTTATCTCTTGGGAAATGGCACCGCAGAGGACTTCAAATGGAACTTCCAAGTTTCAGAGGCTATTTTGTCCAAACAGGCCAGTTGGATGGACTGTGCATGAAAAAAAAAGACTAACAACCTCACTGCAGAGCATGGCTCCACAGGGAGCTGGGAAATTTGCCTCGAACAAAATCCACTGGCAGATTGTCATTATCTGGCCACCTCCAGTGATTTAGGGGCTCCCTGCACCACCTAACAATCAATCAATTACCCTGATTGAACAGCCCTAGAACACAAGTTTTAAAAATGTAACTACCCATGACCCAAATTTCCTGCTGGTTATGTTGGCCTCAAGTTAGCCCCATTTGTCTATCATCAAGGGAGCCAATAAAAATAATAAAAACAGGTCAATTCTGAGCTTTCCAAAGACTGCATAAAAACATTAATGCTGCTTAATGCAGAGCCAGCTAAAAGGCCCAAGCTCAAACAATTTCTGCTCGGTTGCATTGTTTGGACATTTTAATGCTCTAATCATATATTCTCCAAAATTCAGGGAGAGTTTGTGACAGATTTTTGTTGCTTTTCATCGCTTTCCTCCACCCTCTTTAGTTATTTATTTTTAGAACTTCAGCAGTGTAATAATTTGATGTCCCTAAGGATAAATAAACTGATGTCAATTTGCTGATCTTTGCAAAAGACATGAATTTTGGAAGATGGGAGAAGACTGAAGAAAGTACAAACATATTTTTGGGGGGCGTTTAAACACTGAACATGAGATTGTGCTTCAAAATCATATTTAAAATCTTATTTACAGGATCAACAGGAATTAGAAGGAAGTGTAATAACCCAGGAAAAAACATTTTGCAATTCTGTGAGAGGCTTTATTTTCAGTATTAAAAAACCTGCAACAATCTAAAGCCATATGTATCATTAGACTTATTTAACACAATAGAAAACAGAGTTTAGTTGAATTAACATGCGTCCCTGACAAAACTTAGAAGAGAACTGAGCACTGTAACCTTTGTGCTTCCAGTCCACTGTACTCAACTCATAATTAAAAATATTAAAACAAAAATCAACTTCAACCAAGTGGAATTTATTTTCTTTAAAATCCAGGAGGAAGAAGGAGATAAATCTTGAGAGACTACTTCACTATGTAAATATTCTAGTGGCTTTCCGTTCAGGAAGCAAAACATGTTTAATACCTTCAGAGGTCGAATGAGTTAAACAGAACTTCTTGAAATGGGAACCACACAGCCTTATACAAGTGAAGAATTTTATTGGGGAAAACCAAAACTAAAAAACAACCCCAGAACCCAGCTGCAGGTAAAACCAGCAGAAGAATCAGGGGGAACGCACAAGCCCTTGGGTAATTTGTTGCCCCATGCTCCTGGACTGGTCTATTTAATAACAGCTCCTTTTATTGATAAGTTAGGTGGGAAAAGAGATGCGGAATAAGCAGCTTTCCAATGTTGTCCTATTTGATTTTTCATGTTTTACCTGGGCTTGACTTTTTGTGGTTTGTAATTCTACCACACTGAATATTAACTTTCCCACTGTCCAGACAGAGGCAAGAACATTCTAACTGCTAAAAGTGACAATGGCACCAAAGGAGGACCCCGTGGGTATGTGAAACTGGCTCAGATCCTTTGATGGTAATAGATCTCTGCAGCAATAGTCATTTTAGTGAAAACAACGGGTGCTGCCAAGCTAAGGAGGAGTCCTTGCTGCCTGCAGTGCTCAGCTGCCCATAAATCAAATGCTGTAGTTCTGCTACTCGCTGTTTTACACTGTTTGGCTGTCTGAGATTTGGGGTTGATTGCACATAATTTCCATATGGGTGGGAAGATGTCTGTACTCCCTGCAAAACAATTATTTCATGTATTTAGTTTTTATTAAATGGCCTACAGATGACGAGTGATTTGACACAATAAATCAGTTAAGTATGATCTTACCATTTAAATTATGATTCAACATATGAAGCTCTAGAAATCATGATGATTACTGACTTAGGCAGGTTTTGCTCAAAATGTACCTCTGTTTTGTCTTCTCTTTACATATTTCTAGAGTATGATTCAAGAATCAGCAACTCAGAACACAAGACAAAAACAATAAGTTTTTTGAAGTACCACACTCTCACCTTAGGAAAGACTTCAATCTGTATATGTCAAAATAGACAGCATACAGTTATTCAGACAGGCGATTTTAGATAACCAAAGTCCACTGTCTATATATTTCCTTTTGCAAAAAGGAAAGTTTTAAGAGTCTCAAATTTATGTTTCTGGCTGGGGAGGGGCTGGCAAAGCCTTTCCTCACAGGAGAATGAGCAAACTTTGGCCTTAGGGGAAAGCAAAGCATTGAGTGAACTCACAGCACATTGAGAGTGGAGGTGTAAGTAATGCCTGTTCCAGTTTAAAAAAAAAAAAAAAAAAAGTTTAGGCCATTAAAGATCAGGAGAGACATCAATTGCCTCTTGTTGGAGACCAAAACAGCTTTATGACTTGCCCCTGCCAATACCAAGAGACTGCAGCTTCCTCTCCTTAATGGCAGCATCTGTCTATTCACTTGATAAACAATACAGAAATACACCAAGAACACACATATAAAGAAAACAGTGGAGAACTAAACTGCCAGTAAGAGATACAGGAAACAGTACAAGAATCTAGGACCTTCTTCTCTGTCATTACTTTTAATGATTCTTCTGTTTTAATGAATTATCCCTACAGAGCCAAATCGGTCGACTGCCCTCTTTTCTGTATTTATCACCCACTCTGAACATTGCCCAAGGAACTGAGCTCTCAAAACTGTAGAGACAATTTTCAGGCTCTTCTTGTAGAGAGACAGCATCTTAAAATTTTACTGTATACAAATAAAAGAAAAGGAGTAGGCTTTCCAGAAGCTATTTTTAACCTGGCTCATGCTGTCAGAGATACAGATTCACATTCATCCTATGTCTGTCCATGCTCTCCCAACTAGACTTCATTCTCGCCTTTCGCTCCCCACAACAGCCTCTTCCTTCTGCACCTGCTAGTGTTTCTGTGACTGTGCATTAAAATAAATAATTTTAACCATACTGGTTCTCTGCTTGGGTTTACTGCTTGGGCCACAGAAACACACAAGTGGTGAAGGACAAAGGCTGGACTGTGCCCTTATGCAACAGTTCCGGCTTGAAGCATAGATGAACCAGAACTAAATGAACTAAAGTTTAAAGTTGCCAAGAGATAAAAGAAAATTATATTAATAATCACCTGCTCATTGGATGACTTCAATACACTGTCATATGGCCAGATGCTTAAAGAGTGTCTATCAACATGACAGACATCAGCAGCCCTTTGATATGCCTGATGAATATCTATGCAGGATGTTAGAAGTCACTACAGAATGCAGTGACAAGTCAAAGGCAAGAAAAAACTACCAACAACATAAAACTTTTTAAAAGCACAACATTTGGAAGCTCTTTTGGTCAGAGAGAATTTTTTTAACATGTCTTGCATAATTCCAAAAACACAGCACTGACACTTAACAGCTAATATGTGATAACAACACAAATATTTAAAAGAAGTTCTTCAAGCCCTATCATTACTAAAACCAAAACAAAAGCAAAGCCCAGGATAGTTCCTTCTGCCAATAACTCCCTAGCCTATGATCATGACCTAAGCAATTGGATTCCATCTGGATCCCACAGTCAAAGTAGTAAATTCCAGTATTTTTCTTTAACTAATATCCTTAGGGCATAGAAGAAACTACATTTCGAACAAAATAATTCAGATTTCTTCTAAATACATTTCTCCTGTCTTCACTGAGCACCACAACTGCTTGACAACAATTTCCTGGTTTTAATCACCTTACAACTTCTTCAGTTATTTTTGTTTCTTCTGCTACAACAGGCAGATTCTGTCACTATGTCAGTACTGCAAGACTTCTACATTTTGAGAAAATTCAAATGCCCACTGATATCTCCTCTTCCACAGCACCAAAATCACTTATCATAGTGAGTTATGCTGTTGGGAAATGTAGCATCACATCATAGGGTCCAGTTTTTCCCTCTCTCTTTGGAGATCATCTACATGTACAGCTGTGTTAAGATATTCTAATGGGTTCATGGGGACTCAGAAACAACAGTGTACTGAAAAAAGGATATTTAATAAGTCCGAATTTTCTTAGATTAAGTTCTGCAAGGATAAGGAGAATTTTACTTAAATCACCTCATGTCTGGCATAAGAGACTCATCAGCAGGTTAAAAAGGGAATATTTCCAACCTACTCAGTCAAAGCTTTTAGCTGTGATAGCTTCTACAGACATGCTTAGTAAAAACATGAATCAGCACAGCAAAATCAGTGTAATTTATCAGAATGAAAAAGGAATACAGGCTCAGTCAAGATAAAACCTGTATCAGAAAAAGATCTTGGTGCTATACATGTCAAGATTTTGTGTGTGTGGCTTTTGAAGCTGTTTGTTTCTATAAGTCTTGTAATATTAAGAAAATTGCCAGAAGATGGTAGGGGTTCAAAACTGAGAAAAGGGCACAGGGATAAACATAGTATCCTATGAGGTTAAAACTCATATCAGCGTTGAGGGCAACAATGGGAAAGCATTCAATCACTACAAAGCAAGGGATAAGGATCCAGAGGATTAGAAAACAAATAAAAGGGGTATAAATCAAGAAAAATGTAGTATAACTGATTTGGTCATTCAATAGTGCAAATCATGAATGCAGCAGGAGGGGATTCTGTCCCAGGAGATGATTACTGAAAAAGATTTAGGAGATGCTCAGGACAAAGAAAAGGATTGAATTCCTGCTTAGATGACTAGCTATAATCATTCAGGTTAGAAAAATAGATGACCCAGTAGAGAGAAAAGGTCTAAAAAATCGTGAGTGGACTAGAGAAGGCAGGTAGGGAACGATCGCTCACTCTGTCTCACCACAACAACAAAGAGGCAATACACAAAGTGGGTAAGGAGCCAGTTTAAAAAGCAAATTAAATGGAGGTATTTCCTCATGCAATTTGCTCAGATGTAGAACTTCTTGCCAAATGTTGTTGTGCTGCTAAATTCTTACTTGGGCTTGCAAAGATGGGAAATCTCACTGGGGGAAAAAATTCCATCAAACATTAGCAAATACACAGAAACCACAACTGTTAGAGAACTCATAATGGTTGGAACAGGGAGAATATCATATAACCTTGTCCTCTTCTCTTAATCTTCTGTAGGCAGCTGCTTTTGAGCAGAAGCGAACTTTTTTTGTTAAACAAACTAGCTCAGCTGCATTTTTGATCCGATCCATAATAAACATCCTTACATCAAGGCCATGGCAAAGGGACCAATGTAAGTACAAAATACAGAATCCATGGAACAGAAGTGCTCACTACAGTATGTGACACTGTCAGGATTAATTCCTATATATTGTGCTGAGTCCTAGAGCCCATATTTCTAAGAGGATGTGAAAAACATTGAAAGGCATTACAAAACAATTGAAAGAGTAAATTTCTTCACAGTGGGAGACAGTTCCTTATCAAAAGGAACAAAAACAGTTCATGTGTGTCTCTTCGGACAGAAGAAAATTTCAGAGTATGAGACAGCTCCTGAGTCTAGTCAAGAAAGGCACAGGAGGAACAAGGAAAGGTGAAACTATCATTTTTCAAGTTCTCAGGTTGGTTGAGGAGGATGAGGATCACTGAGAGGATGTTCTCAGTGGTGTGCACATTTCACAAAGACTTGAAGGTGAAAGGGCAGAAAACAAGCAGAAAGCACAGACTCTGGTCTCATGGACTACATTAGGCATTAAATACATCTGGTGAATAAAACTATAAATGGTTTGGCATGGTTCTTGACTGCATGAAAGGAATTGGGAACTGTGAGGGGAAAATTCTTCAGAAACAGCAGAAAGGATGAAGGAAATACATGCTGTGAAGGCTGTGAGCAGTGAGTCATAAAAGGAGACTGACAGTCAAAACAAGCCCACCTTGTGTTTTTCCTTCACATTCTTGCCTTTTCTATCATGTCTTTATTCTCAAACCTTAATTTTATGCATCGTCCTTCACTCCTATGTTAATGTAACATCAGGTGTTCCAGAAACTTCTCAGGGCTGCAGGAAAACCTCCCGATTTTTGGTGATGGGTCAGACCATAGTGGACACTGGTACCAGAAATGAAAAATGAGGGCTGGGGGCAAGTGTAAAATGACAAAACCAGTCATATGAAGTGAAAAACAAAAGGAGTTTGGAGCCTGCATGACTGTTCCAATCCATTTGAAAGGCATAAATTTTCTAAGTGCTATTGGCTTTTTGAGTTTAAGTGTGTTATCTTACCATCAGACTTGTTAAAACAAATCCAGTCAACTTCTGCCCCTACAAGTTTGGTATTAACAACCAGGACATCAGTCATACATTGCCACAAGTCACAATGCCACAAATGCACCAAAGCATCACTCAAATCATGATTTCAACTAAGGTTGGGCCAAACACACCTCATATCTTTTAGTGATGCTTAGAGATCATACTATTACATACAATATGCTGAATAAGGGTGCCATCTTGACCAAAACATACCCCACTTTGCAATATCCCTGAGATTTAACTTTCTGTTGGCTATTTCAATGGAAATGGATACAGATCTGAGCAAAGTAGCATTCACTCTCCTATCCCTTCTATTTTGCTCATTTATTTTTTAAAAAAAGCAGCCAAGAAACTTGGGGAAAATCTACCACTAAGACAAACACATCTACCAAAACCTGTTGGAATTTACTAAAGTACTAGTGACTGAAACTTCTACATGTCAAGAAACTTGAAAGACATTTAAAACATCAACTTGCATGAGATGGTTGAATGAGACTAGATGCCAGATCATGTTGTTATAGGAATTTAAACAGTAGATAACTTTAAAGTGTTTTGCATTGTATTTTTAATATTTTACACCTTGGTTGGCAGATAGACAAAGACATAATACATAAAAATATATGGACATGGGAGGCTTGCAGAGGAGATCCCACTGCTCTGTCCACAGCCCCAGCTGGAACCACAGGAAGGAGACACAACGGCAACACAAAGACACATGAAGGCAGATTATCAGTCCACTGCAAAGCACCACGGCTGTTAATCACTACAGCAAATGTTATCACAACAGAGTACTGACATTTCCAGCCCTTGTACAAGGCTCACTATGCTTCAAGCAGGATTCAGGCTTTCATGGTGATTAAAGGCAGATGTCATATGTATAAGTAAGTTTATAACTAAGAAATGTCCGGTTCATTTTCATGTATGGAAGGAATCTTTCATTCAAAGGACATCTTCATTGGAGGATGCTCACTGCAGCATGATTTGCACAAGGAAGAACTTTTTTTCCCCTCTTCAGGTGGGGGAGAATAAAAGAAACTTAATTATACAACCCTATCTCATTCCATCCTATGAAATGTATCAGGTGAAAACCTTAATTTTCCTGTCCAGTTTTCTACTACCATGAGAAAGTAATCAGGTTACCATCTTTCAGAGAGCAGCAGATGACAGAACAGTTATACTTCAAAGAATTATAATGTATTTCCCTATAAATGTGCAAATTGCAGCAACAGCGATTACTCAGCATGTATCTAATATTCAAAATCAAGTGAAATACAGGCATAGGCAAAATGACAATTATGGTGAAACACTACTGAAATACTACTCTTTTAATCTTCTCATCCCATCTTGGAAATGCTTTCCTGCTCTAGAAGCCAACAGTTGTCTTTTCAAGCACAATTTAACTCAACTGCTCACAAGCTGTTTCTTCAGGTCCCTAACTGGGCAGGAATCTTCTGTGCTGGTATTCACCTGCAGTGGTGACCAGACTGCACAGCCGGGGCTGGGCACACCTGTGCATGGGTATGAGAATTTTTGGGATGCTCATTATTACAGAGTACAAACAACATCATGTCAGTCATGATGTTCTTTGCCTCTTCACCCTCATGTCCTTCCTTTGGTTGGCATGTGGCAAGTCCTCTCCTCTTTTGGTTCCTTTCAGCATTCCCACCATCCCCATGTGGAGCCAGGCCAGCTGGGTGGCACTTGCAGTGGTTTTGCTGCTGGCTGCTTGCTCTGAGTGGAAAAGATGTCAGACTGCTTTCCCACTGCCAGCAGCAAGGGCCATGTGAGGGCATCCTGGCTGCCAGGGATTGCTCCTGCCACACCTCCTCTCCATCCATTTGTCCAGCATGAACTACAACTAGAAAAACAATCCCACTTTCTGTTCTTCTGGGATTTCCCTCCCACTCAGCCAAACGCCTGAGTCAGCACAGCTATCCCTCATGATATCCCATTTGTGCAAAGGGAGATGACTGGAGCACAGGACATCTGGTCCCAATATCTAAAAACACTTAAATCATGCATGTCATTCCAAACATTTAAGGACTTCAGAAGTTTCCAGTTATTTTCATATACATTTCCTAGTTGCTTCAAGCAGAAAGCATTTCTTATGTTCCAAGTTTTACTCTAAAGAGGTGGGCAAATGTATATTCCACCTCATTTTAACTAGGAAAAAAAACCCCTCTGCTTTAAAGATAAGACCAGATCCGGCTTAAGCTACTTCTATGTTAACTACTTTTTAAAAAATTATTTTAGGAGAGTATCAACATGTCCTGAAATACAACACAATTCAGATTCCAGTAATAGGCAAAAAAGGATGGTTATTATATGCAATGTAAAAAAAGTCCCAAACCTATCCAACACACAAAAAAACACCTCACAAATTTAGCTGTATTTGCTAGAAGGTGAGGTTCCAAGATGTTTTTCAGTAAGTTACTGTCCTGGGTTGATTGTGATTTTTGGTAGCAGAGAGAGGAGTCCTGGCCCTGTGGTCAGCACTAGGCTGCTCCTCTGGAGACCCATGCTCAGCTCCAGTCCAAACGTGAGCTTCTTGCTTTTCCACACCTGCAAGCAATGGTAGCTTCCCAGGCTACCAAACATTAATTTGAGTGCTCTGATAGCCTGATGCTGAGGCCTGGATATGAGAAATAACATTCAGTGTAGCTAACAATTCCCCTTACAGCCCCCACCTACGTTGTGAGCCATGGTACGCTGATGCCAATACAACAGAGGCACACTTGAGCCCGCTGTAACCTACTTGGTGTGAGTGAGCTTCAATAGCCATCAAGCTGTCACAAGATGGAGCTCGCCATCAACTGCCTTCTTTTTTTAAAAGCCAGTATGGGTATGTCTACGTATCTCACAGTCTCTTGCACAGCTCTTACAAGAGAGAAAATACAGCATTTTGATGTAATTTCTTTCCTTCTTATCTTGCTCCTCACACTTCAGATAGGGAGTGCTTCCAAACTTCACCATTGTAGCATACTCACACCATTATAACAGCAGAAAAATCCAAATTTCTTCTTAAAGAACTACTAGAAAATTCTTAACTCATTTCACAGCACAGAAAGCTTCCACTTTACTAACAAGCCATCTGTCAGTATGCTCTCAGGACATGACGATCAGACTTTTGGGTCATAAGTGATATTCCGTATGGAAACATCATCGCAGCAAAAAAAAGGAGGTGTGAGACACTCTAGTTTGATGAGAGAATCCAGAGGACCTTAGTTTTATATTATAATGCACAAAATACTTTAAATCATTTATCTGAGTCTTGGATCATATTTGGGAAGGCAGACTAGTATTACAAAGCTCTTTTAGACACTGTTTATTAACATCAAAATGAAATATGAAAAGCACTTTCTGTTAAATCCAGGATCTGAACAACTCTTCTAACATACCCTGAACACAGTAAAATGGTATTGCAACAGCTAGAAATAACCACTATTACTAGAAAGAATTTTTTATTTTTAACTGCACTAATGCACTAATGTACTAACTCCTTCTAAAAATAACCTTTCGAAACAACATCATCACAATTAAGTTACCCAGAAATGTTACAATATAAGTAGCACTCCAGTCCTCACCTGGGACTCTCACATCCCAGACTACTTCTAGTTTTCCTGGAGCAAATGTTTTGATCTTCCCAGCAGAATGTGCTGCAGGCCCTAGCAAAGATCATATACCCCACAAAATTTTTCTGCTACTGTTTAAGAACAGCAGCATGAGAAGGGGGTGGGTGGGTGGAGATAAATCTAGACACATTTGTTTCTCTTTAAAATTTCACCTTTTTCTTTTTATATAACCATTACAAAAAACGTAAAGTAGTCTCAAGACAATCTCTTCTCCTGCCTCCAAATAATGTCCTTCTGCCACTTCAGTCATAGCCACTTCTGTCAGACCCTAGCAAACTACTGCTTGGTGGTCTCACTCTTCTACCCTGAGTCATATTTTAATTAGTAAGAGCACTGAGAACAGATCAGTGTACAGATATTGGCGAATCTTCAAACAAGAGTACACGCTGTCCATTTTATTCACAATGAAAAATCTCTTAAAGAGATTTCGATAAAGATTTGCCTCCCGCTTGCAGCCCACGTTTGTAATGTTTATATAAGTGAGGGATATAAATCTTTTTCAAATGAACCCCACGGTTTTTAAACCAGCCTTGTTATAAACTGCCTGTTTCCGTTTTGCCTGCCTAAGCAAGCAATGCAGAGCCTGCTTGGGATAGACTGGAACTAATTTAATGTGCTCCAGGTTTAATCCCCATCCTCCCGGCTTTTACTAGCAGATTTTACACAGAGGACTACTGCTGACTTTAACAATGATTCATGTGATAAGTGGGTTTTGATTTGTTTTTCCACATCAGAAAACATGCAAGAGAAATGCCACTGAAATAATTTTAATAAAACGTGGCCGAGACAGAGCCAAGTTAAAAGAAATAAGAATAATTAAACTTTAACACAAAGAATTGTTTCTCTGTGTTTGAATTCATAAAGGGTGAATTTCTAGCTCGCTTTAGGCAGAGGAGCAAAGAGCGGTGTGCGGACCTCTCTGCTGGTGTGGAAGGAGGCCGGTGCTCAATGCCGCAGCCCAACACGCTGGAGCGTGGAGCGGGATCTGGGACGAAGAAGGAGAAGCAAAGGGACAGTCCCCATGGCAGGACAGACCCCTGGCAGGACAGACCCATTGCAGGACAGACCCCTGGCAGGACAGACCCATTGCAGGACAGACCCATTGCAGGACAGACCCATTGCAGGACAGACCCATTGCAGGACAGACCC
>VYXF01005266.1:1215880-1280803 GCA_013397295.1 Polioptila caerulea | reverse complement strand
TTTTTTTTTTTTTTTTTTTCTTAAATTCGCAAGAGCAAAACATGTTCATTAACAGACACACTGGAAAAGGGACGGCAATTATAGGCAATTACAGATGTAATAATTGTTCAGTTTTGCAAAAGGTAACTGAATGATGCCGAGACCACGTAGATGCTATTTCGCAATCACCTTCTCGTGTATCGAATTCCCTGCTCATTTACATAAACCAGATGTTTCCCTGACAAACCAAATTCCTTGAAGAAAACCCAGAAATTGCTAAACTTCATGTCCGAAATGAAAGATGATGTGAATGTTCCATTAGCCACTAAAGGCAAACGCATACGTTAAGTGCAACAGTTTCCTTTTATTTAACACAACTTTTGTGAGGGCTTAGGTGATCCTCGGCAGAAGCGTTAGAAAAAGAAAAATGAAGCTACTTAAATTTACCCACTGGCCTCAATAGCTTCCACTTCCCTTAAGAGTGAAATGCCTTTGCCAGATCTTGACACTCAAACTAGTCCATGGAGTGGACAAATACTCTGAAACAAGTAATCAGAATTCCTCATTCCTGCAGGAGAGTTGGCTCCTGGAACCTTTCTTTCTGGTACCAGATTCCCAGAGGATCATTGAAGAACAATTGCCTTACTAGTTTAATGATAATTTAAAACTTGCAACCTTTTAGTACATGAAAGGACATGAAAAAATATATTTGGGTATGTGAATACCAAAAAAAATACTTAAATACTTAAAGAAAAATTTATTATCAGGAAAAAGTTCTGAAATCTCTCAGTTACCCCTAATTCTTACCGCTTTTACCAAAAACCAGCTTGCTAAAGTTGGAGATTACCACAGGAACAACAGTGCTTTACATTTAAACTGAAGGGCTGAATTCATGGAAGATGTCTGTCACCTAATCTTCCAGAACATACCCTTATCCTTCCAATACATTGGAATCTACCAACTTTTGGTGTGAAGCTATTAAAATCCTGGAAAGAAGGGGAAATCCTCAGGCACAGAGCAACAGAAAATGTGCAATAAAAGCAAAACATTCCACCTGAGAATAACCAGTAGGTAACTGACTAACAATCAAATGACCAATAATAACACAAACCTCAGAAGAAGAGCAAGGGTGAGCTACAAAAGCCAGTATTTCGTGCTGTTCTCTGCAAAGAGTGATATGAAATGTAGAATATTTTGAGCCATGGTCACAAAATTCAGAATAGGCTCTGATGCTGCAGGTAGGAATATAGAAACCACACAGCAAAGTCAACTTTGCTAATGGCAGTGGCAAAATAATGGGCAAAATTTCTTGATTTGAAAAAACAGTGGGACTCCTGGGATGATCCAAACTCACTCTTTATCCTGAGATTGAGGTATCAATGGGCTTTGCAAGAGCTGACTCAGCTTTCAGCTCTAAGAAGTTCTCCTTGGAACCAGCACCATCTTTTCTCAGCTCTTCTTTTCAGCACAGCCTAGCAAACACAAAGCCAACTGCAAAATAACTGAGAACTGGACATAAAGAACCACTCCACCAGTTGTCAGTCTTGAATTAGATGACACATTTCACTAGCTACCTATCTCATCTAAATATACCATGAATTTAGAAGACAAGGTTATTAAACCTCTATATCAAACCACTCAAGGAAGCTATGTGGCAACTTCAGTAAAGCAAAAAGGAACAAAATACTCCAGAACAACGTGTTACTGTTAACCTTCACTATTGATCCTTTCAAAAGACACTGTGGCCCAAACAGGGCCATGTTGTCCTGGTGCATGGCAGTCATGTTTCCCTTTCCTGACAGCAGCACAGCACTGCCACAAATTCCACCGTTCTCACATGCAAATGTTCCTGCATTGGCCACTGAGACAGCCCTACTGACTACTGTTAAATCTTCCACGTTCACAAAAGCTCTGGGTGTCTCAAAACCTTCTGTACTTATGTTTGCACTTTCTGGCAAGAAAGATTACATGAATGTGATCATGTACAAAACGATAAATATCTATCCACAAACTGAGCCTCCTGCCAACACATGCAAAAAAGCTAACATGTATAACAGGGGAAAAATAATGAAATAATGTTAAAATACTATTTTGGCTGCATCACTCCAAGTTGCAATGAGCAGCTAGCCTTCGAAAGACATTCCTCCAAAATCACAAGTTCTCAACTTACAGTTCTCTCCACATAAAATAACATGGCATTGTCATATGCTGGCAGAGATTTAACTCAGTCTAGAATAGATTTCCCTCCAAATCTTATTATGCAAATAAATAAACAGACAGCATGACTGAGTCACCATTTTAACACAACATAATCAGAGGAATTCTAAGTCAGTATTTATGCTTTTNGTGATTTTTTAGTTGTTTTTTTTTTTTTTTTTTTTTATTAAGGGGGAAACAACCGACCTCCCAGTGTATCTATTGAAAAGATCGTTCACACAGTTTGTTCCCAACACACACCAGTAATACACACTAATTACCATCAGAGGTTCCCTTTATACATCTGATATCACAGGGGAGGGCTGAACTCAAGCCTACACTACATAATTAAATTCAATGTTTTTATCTTAGAGCAAAGACCGGATTGAAAGCTCGGTGAAGCAAAAGCCCTTATCTACACAACTGATAAAGTAAGTATGCAAAAGCTCAGGAGGTTAGGGAGTAGTCTGAGCTCCCATACTCCTTAATCTCTGTCAATTTGGCATCAATTAGATCCCTAAGAATGAGACTGATACTTTCAACTTACTTGGTATGTGCCATGAATAACCAGGATGTAACAATGCCTTTAAACCAATGGTCTAAAACTACAACATTTCCTTGCTTATTGCTTATCAAAATCAGTGTCAAAGTGATTCTTCCAGTCACATCTGATGTTTTTCAGATAATTAGTAATGATCATTGCCTGACTACAATATTTTTGATACACTTTTTTATCTTTTAAATAATCTAGTTTTCCAGCTTCAAAGCTGATTTCCCAATGTCAGGACTTCATACTATTGGTGGAATTTTAGTTTTATTTCTAGCAGGTCTCAAACTTTCCAGAACTAAACTTTTATATTTAAAGCTATCCACTCATGAAGAACAAACAACTCTCTCCAGGGATATGATATAGGAACATTTTCAAAATCATGGTGCAAAATACAAACAGCTGTAAAAATTAAAATATCAAGTCAATTTTCCTGACACTACATAACTATTCTTTAGAGTGCATATTTTGTTCATAATAAACTGTAATGTGTGAAGAACTGAAAAAGAAACTCAATGTATTCTTCTCAGGAAGTTTTTCCCCAACAGATTATTGTCAGAATGGCTCTCCTGGTCTGTATAACATCCTTTGCTTCTCAGTCTTCTATGCCTGCTACATTATTCAGCTGCTAGACTGGTGAATTATGAGGTTATGAATAACATGATGTTCAATATTTATATGAATACTACACTTAAGATGTTTTTTTGGAAGAAATGCAAAAGCAGCTTGCTTCTCAACAAAAAAAACCCAAAAAACTAAAAGCACATGTTGAAACAGACATGGAAGGCTGACATTACCAAGACTGAGGAGCACTTGGAACTTCTGCAATGGGTGGGGAAAAGTTGGGAAGGGCAGCAATTAGAAATGTTTTGGAAGAAGAAAACATTTTTTAGGGTGAAAGTTAATTTTTACTGTGCCAATCACAATTTAAGTTAAATTCAAGTTTATTTTTCCTAATTCAGTTTATGACCTCATCTAATCATCAAGGATGATTGATGATGTTTCAGCATTTGGGCATTTGCCAGTTACAAGTAAAAGGGAATTATTTATTTTTCTTTAGCACTACACTGCTGCCATTAACTGTATCCCACCCCTTTTGTTTACAGCCTGTCACAGAAGCCACAGCTTTATTTTAATGTGGTATAAGCTCTTGTCTGGGGTTGGTAGTGCAAGTGGTCTAGCAGACATCTTGCACAAAGAGCATCATTTTGCACAGAAAACACACAGCCTTTACTTCTGAAATTATCCCTGCCACTGATCCAGACAGGATTGTCTTCTCCCATTTAAATGTGGACTTCAAAGCCAGAAGTGAGCAATGGACGCTGTCATTTTCCTTGTGGTAAAACTACATTTATTTAATCCCTTTAAAAACAAACAAACAAGAAAATTACTTTGACCTTTGCCTTGGCACAAGGATTCTGATTTGAAATGTGTATTACATGTCTAACGCCCTGTAACTGTGTCCAGCTGAACTGGGTCAGATTTACGTGCAATTAGGAAAAAAGAAACCAAAACAATTTCATTTTCATGTTTGTTAACATCAAAACATCTTGTAGCAGCACTAAGTTTTAACTGAAACACATAGAACAATGAAAAAAGAAAGTTACTAGAGAAGGAGTGATCTGATAAAAACGGCATTAAATAAATAATATGGACTTTTTCACTTGCATTTTTTCTGGATTAAACTATTCAAAAATGTATATTTGAATGTCCCCACTTTAGCTGTTCATAAGCCATAGGGAGGTTTTTTTGCATGAACTCTTCAACCTGAGAGTTTTAGCAGAAAAGCTTCTTTACAAGGCTTAATTAAAAGCAGGTTTAAGTCGGGGCCCTCACTCAGTCTGGGTTTTATTTTGGCCTTCGCTCTGTGTCAGAAGTCAAGTCCCAAAAGAGAGATGAAGTTCATTATTGAGTCAGGAGAATATTTTCTCCTTCATTCTAAGCCCAACTAAACATGTTTCAGGTTTGAATTTGGGTTTGGGTGTCTCCAAATGAGATTTTAAATAATATGCACCTGAGGGTGAAATGTAAGAAGATGCTAATCATGATGTCTAACTTTGCCCTACATAATAAATAATGTGTGAAAAGCACACTGCAATCTTCTTTGTGTGCAACTGGTTAGGTACAGGCAAATGTATATTCTAAACAGATGGAGTGCACAATGAGTGTACTTCACACCATCAGATGGTCATGATAAATGCAACGTCATTGTCATGAAGCGTGGCAAATACTCATGCAGTCACACTATAAAATGCACTGAGCAATGTACCAAACCACAACAGCACTGGCAGATCTGTCGGAAAACATGCAACGTTTTCCAGAATGTTTAAAGGAGTAGCTTCTTGGAGATTTTGACATTGAATACTATGCTAGCGGTTTTTAAAGCATGCTCTCCTCAAAAGCAAGGTTATATTTTAGCACGAATAACTATAAAAAAGTTCATTCTAGTGCAAGGAACAAGGACCAATAGTCAAGCAGTTAATCACTTCAGTAACAGGAAATGTATTATGTTACTGCTGGTGGTTTTGTAACTGGACAGTAGGCACAGCCTAGTGCATCCTGTTTGCAACCAATAGCAGAAGCAGATGCAAGACCGTGATATTTGTCATAAGCATTTCTAAGAATAAAAACATGGTGATGTTTTTCAAAAGGCCTTTCAATGTTCAACAGATGTGGAGCACATGTGACCCTTGAATGTGAGAGAATAATGTGACAATAAAGTTGAATCAATACAACATGTGCCAGTAATCACACCAAGATGACATGCAAATGTTTTAAAAACAAAAATATGTAAATTATTTTTAGTTCTTCAGGACAGAAAAATTGGGCACCTGGTCACCCATGAGTTGCTGTTTCCATCATCATTTGAGAGCCCATCTGCTTGAAATATGTTTCTCCCTGTGTGAGACAGCATCTAGCTTTCGTATTTTTATGTAAAGAAATTCCATTCCGATGCCATTACTTACTGAAAATAATTAAGAGTTAAGAGATATAAAGCTTTCCTCTGCCTCTATGCATTTCATGAAAATAAAACTCCTATGAACAACACATGCAGGAAAAGGACAAGAAAACTAGAGCCAAGCAAGAGTGTTTTAGTGATGTCTTAAAACTGTGTCTCCTCTTTTGACTTAGAGAAGGGAAACATAATGAGAAGAGGCACACCACTCCATGCTTATCTTTACTACTCCAAGTCTACCCATCAGATACTAAAGAAACAATTCATTTTCTGCTAGTGATCACTTCTGGAGGAGGTCTTGCTCAGGCTATGGATAAAACACATATGTACACAGCGATAGGCTAGGAAACAATTAATTTCACAGAGGCAACAAAATCATCTGCAGATGCTGATGTTTGAAGTTCAAACTGATAGTCTTACATGGGTGAATTCATACACAGAAAAAATTTCATTCCATGTAGCTCAAAAATTGGATGAAACCAGAACCCAAAGCAAAACATTGGATGTTTGCAAACTGTTAACAGACTTCCCCTAAAACACATGGGGGCTTCTCAATCCATATATTTGTTGCCAATGCTTGCAGTCAGACCCCTAGAAATTAAATGTGGGCACATATGTCTGCAGTATATTCAACCTTTTCTCTGCAGCAAACAAACAGATGAAACGAAACCAGCATGTGGACAAAGCCAAACTTGGCTATGCCAGTGAGTGACACTCCCTTGAAGCAGCAGCACTGTATGTCCTTGTGCATCTGCTGTCACCTCTGTAGATACAACAAGAAGATGTTGTGAACTATTTCTCTCCTACAGTAGATAGCTTATCAAACAGCCTTTTCTTCCACTGGACGGGGAGAAAGCACATATTTCCAACTGAACTGTGGCAAAAGCCAAGGTCTCACCGAGACAAGCTTGGAGAAACAGTAGATAGGGGGACACAGAAGGTGCTAACTGAGTTGTTCTAAAGCTCTCCAGAACTACTATGGAATTCAGAGTACTTGAATGTTGTGTACTGACTCCTTAAGCATTGAGTATTTTTTTGTGGAATTGCAGAAATTAAATAACCTGTTCAGAAAATACACCTACAGTCTGGGGAAAAACCTACACAGAGGGAGGCAGGATAATCAAATTAAGTGAGAAAGCTAAGAGAGCTTTACACATGTTTGTTTGGGTTTTTTTGTTGTTTTTTTTTAAGAACATATATTTTGAAATTTATTCCTATGTATCATATAGTTGCAATCAGAAGAATTTTGCCCAGCTGAGGCTACAGTCGAGTAGAGATAATGAACTTTAAGTAGTGGTACATGATACCAAGAACTTTACCCTTTTAAATATTCTTTGATTGTGATGTAAACAGAGTCTTGAAGAGTTTTTTCATAATCATATCTGTTAAAATAGATATAAGAATGAATGATTTTTAAAAATATACTTTCAAAACAAAACAGAACTTTAAAAATCATGCCAGTGAGAGCCTGGTCTCCAGGGACACCAAAGCCATAATTAAAATATATGTTAATAAAAAGGCAGTTGAGGATCTGTGCCAGTCTTCCTCAGGGATCATTTATGTTAACCACACTCTGATACTGTTACTGGAAAACAAAATTCTGAGCAGATACATTTAATATCTACAGCTATTAGTAGTCACAGGTATCTTAATATAGTATTTACATCTTCCCAAATTCAACTGTCCCATCTCTGTTTCTGTATTGCAGAAGAATACTGGGTAAGAAACTCAGATAAAGCCAGAGACAATTTTTAAGAACCGAAAGAAAATGCTCATTTTTTATCAGAGAAGAACATTTCTGCTCCATTCAGAAAAGGCAAAAGCACTACGCAAGGGTAAGTCAGATGCAACTATGAAACATGCCTGAATTCTTGGCTGCCTATGGCTTAGGAGTTATTCCATTTTCCCTAGACTTGAGGATGGGTAGGGAAGAAATACTAGAAGAAAAACTGATGGATAGAATTAAGTCATGTTTGGAGAGTTTCTCATCTCTGGCACATTACCTTTTCTCTTCCAAATGCCCTCATTAAAAAGAATCTGAAACTTTTCCCTTCCCCAGAGACTCAGTTTATAATTTATTACTTATCTGTTATCTACATTTTATTTTCCTGAAGAACAAACCTACATCAACCTGACAGTTGTGCTGAATGGCAATGGTTTATGGACCAAGTAATTTATTTATTGTAACTACAACCATATGTTTTAACCTGCTACAAAATTATGAAATACTTCCCATCAATAGTCAGTCCAAGTTAGATTTCTATACTGAATTGCCTAATGTGAATGTGCAGCATTTCTGTACTTCAAACAGACAGTGTGAGGACGTAAACAGCAGTGAAATGTATTCATGCCTTATTAGACACAGCTGCACAAATGGGCGGTCGTATTTCATTAGAAAATACCGTACAAGTTTTACGTGTGCACACTACCCTTCATTTCTGCAGGCAACGTGACTACTTTAAATTACAGGAACTCTCACAGAACCATATGCTATTTGTTTTAAAGGCACAAAAAGGCAAATGATCTGGGATGAGGTGGTGCAAGGGAGCATCCAGAAGGAAATTTAAATTTTTTCTCCTATGCCTAATACATTTTATTTAACAAAGTATTCTAATTAAATATCCAAAAGAGTGAACACAGAGACTACAATGCTACAGAATAAGGAAATGCAGGTAATTTCTAGGTAATGGAGCAACCGCCTTTCGCTTTTTGGGGGAAGGTGGGATGCAAATGAGAATCAAGCAGTCTTGTTGCACAAGCGTGTAGCCAGGAACACCACAGTGAGCAGGCAGCTTTGAGCATTAATTCACTTTTGTCAGGTCTATGGTATGCTGACTTTAATGTTCTTCTGCTTAAATATGGTGCCACGGGGTGAAATACAGAGGCTTCTGAAGAGGCATCTTTTCAGACTGAGAGAGTCCCTAGAGAAACTTAATGGCAATGTAAGGTAACTTAGCTGAAGAGATGTGAACTGGAGAAAACCTAAAGAAAGACAATCCCTAGAGGAAAATCTCTCTTCATTTCCCAAGAAAACTCAGGAATGTGTGGGAAACACCATGTAGGTTGAGTCATTTGTCTGTTACACATACCTGTGGGACAGCAGATGTAGTAGTAATGTGTTTGATTAAATTCTAATATTCTACACTTCTCTAAGAGGGAAGAGTCAGAGCAACAACACTGTTTGAAGTAGAGCTAACCAGTCAACTCCAAAACAATGCCAATGGCAATAAGTACTATACAGGCAGAACTCTGGCAAGCCAGATATGATTTTAAAAATCATTCTTCATTACCTACTGCAGATGTAAAATTCCACTAGTATTTTGCTGGTTAAATCAGCACATTGTTTTCAAACATAACTTACTTTTCTAACCTAGAGAAAGAGAGCAGAGCCTGCCTTCTTTGCTGGAAATGAGCAAAGAATAGCAAGCAAGTCTATACATCTACAAACAATTATATATAAATTTATAATGAACAAAAATCTACCATGGCTCCATAGCTGGACCGAGCCACAATTAGCTTGTTGTGTACGAGTGTCTTTTTGTGTAGCTTCCTTTGGGAGTGGGGTTTTCATTGGAAACAACAGAGTTTTGCAAGTTCTCCAACACACTGCTAGTTCCACTTCACTGCACGAAAGACAAAATCTTAAGCCAGAAAAAGAAGTTAAGTCCTAGACCACCCTGATCTCAGCTGATCTGAAAGCTCAGAAAATTAACACCACCTTGTTTTCCATCAAATAAGCAAACTCAAGTTTAAGAATATAGTTTTTTTCCTACTGAAAGTAAGTGCACCTCTATGTCTATGTATGCCCCATGTGCTTAGAAATACCTGATCCAAGGAAGCATGGGGGGCCTGTTGAAAGTTAATATAACTCATTAAGGTGGGGAGACAAAGGAAGTGCAATGTGGCAGCCCCACTGTTAATTTTGGATATTGCCTACCGTAAAGTTTCCACTAGTTTTTAACTGTGTTGTTTCTCTGCTTTCTCCTTGCCAGTCTGTAGGAAATAATCAAGTGTATCCTCCAAAGGAAGGAGAACCAAACTGACAGACTAATATAATCATCTTCAAACCCACATATACAGCCCTGGCACTAATCAAACTGGTTTGCAGATAAGAGTTTTGATAGGTGATTACTGCCTTTAAGCTAAGAAACACAGTGATCAGCAGTTCCTGTGAATAAATAATCTCTCACTATACACTGTGCTTTGTGGTGTTGACTTCATTATTATTACAACAGTATCTTTTGGGAGGGAGGACACATGAGCTGTAAAAATAAGGTAATACTCATTTCCTTAAAGACTACAGTATAGTTAGTGAAAGCAGAAAAAATCCAAAGGTAAACAGAGTCTGGCTCTAAAAAGGGGACAATATTCAATTACGATTATTAGCTAAGAAATCCTATGTATCATCTCAGAATAAACTCCTTGCCTTTCTAACCTAGCCCATGACAAGTGAGTGAATAATTTTGACTGAAAGCATTAAAAAAATTACACCAAACAAGTATTTTTATCAAATAACTATGAGAAGTATAATGAACAAAATTGATACAAAATAAAATTCTAGAATACAAATGGAGCTGTCTACTTCCCCATCTCCATTCATATATGACTTTGTCTGCCAGTAACACTCAATTAACATCAAATTGATGAGCTTATTAGCAGAGACTTAACACCATAAAAACACACTTGGTTCAGCACACAGCAAAACCTTGACAATTAACTTGTCCATCAGGAGGCTGATTAATGGGCATTGCATATGGGATTTCTGTAGTTAAGAAGCAAAAAGATGAACTAAAGGAATCTGCAGTCTTACACTGCTTACTTGTGACCACAGAAGCCACACCTAAAAGGGCACTGCATACAAGTCCCTGACTTCCAATATAAAAGATACTGCTGCCAAGAGTTCTTGACTCCTCCCCTTTGTTGGATCCAAAACAATGCATTCTGTTTTTCTGAGGGTTAATAAGCCATGCCATTTGTCCAATCTATTGGAGACAACTGGCATGTAGGAAAAGTGCTTTGTAAAACACATCTCATGTATGACTGAGCCTGTCCTGTGTAAGTAAAATCAGAAAGAAGCAAGAAAAGTTTTTTTTGTGAGGGTGGTACCAATCTCCTTAAGAAGCAGACACACTGAAAACCAGATCTGCATCTAAAGGAAATCAGGTAGCAGGCAACTCTTATCACTGGAGCACCTTGTAGAGCAAAGCAAGGACTATTGGGAGTACATGCAAGAGAAGCTTTGCCTCGTGGAGCACAATTATCAGCCTAAGAATAAATGATGATTTATTCAATATTGTTAATACTGTGTCCCCTCACTGCTCTACATATACTGGCAGGGATTGTGGGCACCCACCTTTTGGCACAGTTACTATTAACTCTTACAGAAAGCAAGGAGTTCTTGTTACATCTTAAGGAGAAAAGTCACAGAGGAGAAAGAATGGCAAGTGGCAGGCAGAGCCATAGCTCCTCACAGGGATTCCCAGGACTGGTGAAGCACTCCGGGTTTCACTGGTGTTCATGAGAAACTGAGAATAATCCTGCCCTTCTGCAGCATGGGTTAACCAGACAGCAACTGCCATGTAATCACAACATGCATCTAAAAACCTGACAAGTCAAAGGTATTAATTGTTTAAACTTCTAACAAAAAAAAGTGCATTTGTGTAGAGGGGTTGATAGTGATTTTCTGCTTTCCCCCCAAAAAGCTGTCTCTTATCACAATCATTTATACATTGGGATTCTTTCATTTTACAAGAAGTATTTTGGTTTTGTACATAGAACATTATTTTAACAGTTCCAGTTGACTTAATATGTTTAGCCTCTTTCCCACAAGGCTTTAGAAGTTTTACCAGTGTTGACATTTATTAACTTAAAAAGTCATTTCTTCATTTAGTGCTCATTTTAGAGGCTCTAGGTGACCTGTGTCTGGATACAAAATATTAGCCCTTTCACAGGATGATGGAGGGAGATCTTTATGTTTTAAATGAGAGCCATAATGGCAATACTTGGCAATTTTCAGACCAAATGCAAACACATTTCTTTGACAAGAATACTGAAAGATATTCTTAATTCCCATATGATATGGTAACAACACTTAAAATATATTAATCTCTTCTCAGCCAGAGTTAGAAAAACTTCAAATAGTTTTCTTTCAACAGATTAATAAACTGTCAATAGAGACAGCTTCTATTCACTATCAAAGCATTTATGTAATGTTAAAGCAATCCTTACCTGTACTTTATTTTGTACTTTCAAAGTAGTCTGAGCAAGAGCATTCTACTTACAGGAAATTATTTTAACTAGAAGAATTCTACATATACATGTAGAATAAAAGAATTTATACATCTATATATACACACACATGCACGTCTTTCTTTCTGAGCAAAACTACTTGGATTGCCTTAATCCTGGCACGTCAAACTTGGGAAATGGCCCATAACTAATCTCTCTAAGCCCATGGAATATGAATTGCATCCAACAAGCTCCTTCTCTATGGAGTGTCACAGATGGTGACACAAAACCAAACACACTCCAAAGAGCACATCACTTCCTCAAACTTAGTTCACTGTTTCACCTGTATCGCTGTAGTACTAAGATGCCTCCAAAAGTTTAGGGCTCTGCTTTATAGAAACGTTAAAAAAATACATAAACACATCTGAATTCCTGTTAAAACCAAGGTAGCATGAGCATAAGAGGCACTGAGCAAGCAAAAGAAATGAATGAACTAAGACCATGTGAGACAGGTGTCAAGATACTTCAGGGCTTGTATATACCAGTTTTTTTGAAAGGCCATTAAATTTACCATAAATTTTATGTAGAATAAATACTTAAGAAGTTAAAAATATTGCATATGTAAGGGAAGACTCCAAATGGGTGTACATGTAAAGGAGACGACTCCAAAGTAAATGCAGCAAGTCTAACAAACAGACAGCTAAATAAGAACTAACTGTAAATAATTTGGAAGCTTAAGTAATTGATACATGACTATTTTCACTTCATCAACAAATTAAATTTGATTGTTTAGTTGTGTAAGACAGAATGTGTATCAGTGTCCAAACTGCAATCTCATCCAAAAGATACCAAATTCCAGAGGATGACCTTTGCAATCACCATGGTATCATGCAGGACTCCCACCAAGACAATTGATTCCATATGTAGCTTTATGTTGAAAAGTGAGCTAATTTCAAGATTTATTTTTTTTTTAATTTATAATCTCTAATTGTAGGCAGCTAGCACTATGGGTCTTCTTTCCAAATATTGTTGCAATATGTCTTCTGAAGAGATTAACTGATCAACATTGTAGGCCACCAAAAAGATAATTTATTGCACTGAGCTGAGCTATGTAATTATAAATTACACATAGAATAAGCAATATAAATAATAACAACAAGAAAGGTCACTGATCCTAATCTAGCCTATGTAGAAGTGAAGGTCTCTCAACAGCTGACCTATGAATTATTCTTGCAGAGCAAGAGGAAGTGCTCCAAAAGCTTTTCTATTTTCTCACTTCTTTCTATTTAACAGCTTGCTTCAGCAGACTGAAGTCCATGCTGAAGCTCTGGGTTTACACCAGTTTAGAGTCAACAAATGTTACCTAGTAACTACTGTATCCTGTAGAAAAGTTGAGCAGTCTGAAAACTACTTTGAGTTGGAGGCAGGGAAAATTTGTAAGCTGTCTTAAAAGTTTCCAAATTTATTGGCAAAGGATTCTGTGCAGGCATGCATGCATGAGGAACACCTAACCTATTATGTGCAAATAAATAATAATGTCGCCCTTGATTAAGTAACGAGTTGTGTATCTTACATTTGTAAAAATGTTAAAGAATCACAGCACAGGATGGCATGGTTACTAACACCCTAGCTATTTGATCTTGCTACTGAAACATTAACTACAATATAAAATACTCAGCAGTATTGGGATTTTTCCACTTTTTTTTTTTTTGGTGAGTTTTAACACTAATATTCATAAGAGAAAGAATGATGTCATTGATTAAACTCATAACCACTTTCTGCCAAAAGGAAAATAAAAACATTGGAATGACATCTGGCATTAAGTCTCTGTTTCCTTAAAAACATGTTTATACTTTCTGTTTCTCAAGACACCAAGGACAACAATAAAATCTGTATTCTGACAGAGTTTACAGCACCAAGTCAGTACTTATTAGTACTTGGAATTTAAACATGAAAATACTACACTTTCAAGAGCTCCACCTAAGCTTCCACCTCCAGAGTATTTGACCTATTAATGGAGTGACTAAAAATTCCAGTTGCTTTTGCTAAAATATTAAGAGTGTTCTCTTTTTTTATGGTAGCTGAAAGGATTTTTAGTCAGATAGGCATCATAAAGGTAATTATATCCATTGATCTATAGAATGAAACTGTGTTAATGATTTTTGGTTATGATTGATTTTGTGAATTTGTCAGGTTTGTAGGGTTTTATAGTATTATTTACTACTAATTTAATTCAGATTACTCTTGAGATTATGTGACATTAATCAGCATCACAAAAGAGAACTTTCACAGTTCTGAGATCCAATGGTAGCATCATGCTTTTTAGGTCAATGCTGAAGCTGTCTAATTTCCTGGGAAATCCTGAAATGTTGGACAGTAGGTGCAAAAACTTTGTGGCACGAAAAATCTCAACAAGCAAGATTTCCCTCTCCAACACTATAACAACAATGAATTTCATAATCTTCCAGATATCCTTATTTTTGTCAATCCAGCTATCCTAAGACAACAATGCTGGTATGTTTGCAGTTTAAGAAGGAAGTTTACCCCAGACATCTCAAAAAAGAACAGATTGTTCTCATCCTAAAGAAGAAAGACAGCTTCCTCTTTTGGGAAGGGTCACCGAAAAAAACCCTAATCTTGGAATTTAAATGGTGGGGGTATTAATAAAATAGACTTCTACTCAGTATGACTTTACTCTTAAATCCTGAGAATGAGTTATGCCAGAAGGATTCAGCCAATTCTAGGAGGTAGCACCTGACCTCAGCAATTTTAGAGTAGTGCCATTTAAAGAGGAACAGCACTTTCCCTTGTGGCACATTATGATCCCATTCACACTATCTCATGGGTACTTTTAAACTGAATTTGGAGGCAGAAATCCCTGCTCAGTAAATATATGAGTAGTATATGTTCAAAACAGCACAAGTTTTTTTTCTCTCACAGTATTACATTTTCTTTACTCTAGAGAAAGCTCCTCTCGTGCTCTTGTATTTCATGGGCCCATACTGCTTAATAAACATGCAACAAAGACATAAATTTTAGGAGAACAAGGAATATAGCTAAAAAGTAGAGAGTGGCAACACTCTTTCTTACTTTGTTACCTCGCTAAATATTAAATTTTCACTGGCAGGAAAACAAGGCAGTCACATGAGGAATACTGGGGAGTTACAGGCTGTGTGGTGCAGCATTTAGTCTGTCTTCCATTTCCCATCTATCAGTTTTATGGATGGTCAGAATAAGAAAATATAGAAAGAAGATTTAAAGAAAAGAAAAATACAATGGGGTAGGATATCTCCTTGGTAAATAGGACAAACTTTCAATTCACACAGCATTTAAAACTCCTCAGAAGTGAAAGCTCTATCATGGGCAGAGGTAGAGCAGTAGAACACAGAGAAAACTTGTGATTGACAAAATGAATCATTTTGATGCATTACTCTTAGATCATGATCCTCTTTCCTTTGAGGTCAACAGCATGATTCCATTGAAATTTAATTTCACTCTCAAACTATTCATCCATCCCAGTTAAGGAGGGAACAACACTGTGCTAAGTATGCCAGCTGCACTTTTAGCAGACCTTCAGCAGAAACCAAACTTCCTTGAGGCAGATGTAAAAAATTTAATGAGCCAACATAGGTCTGAAAAAAGTATAGATTTTAGCTATGACAAAATAGTAGTGGGCTGTTTTGACCTCTAGGAGGCATTTTTTGAACCGAGTACTTGCAATTAAAAAGAGTAAATCAAGAAGTAGAGAGAAAAAGAAAACCAGAAAAAGTTATTCAGTGTAATAGTCAGACTAAAGGTTTCATGTCAACACTGTGTTTTTTTCTGAAAAGGACAAAACAGACTAAGCAGAGAACCATGAGAGCCATCAGAGAGATCCAGTAATGACAGAAATTCCAACACTGTGCAGATTTATTTTTTTGGGAAATCTGAGATTCTAATATCAACTGTTTTTGCTGGGTTATCTCCTTCAGCATCAGCTGGAGTCTGACATGCATCCATCAGCAGAAAACCCAGAATTCCTACATTGTCAGAGTCTAACAATATTAGTCCCAGCAGATCTTTTGCAAACAGTTGTCTTCCACGTTGTTCCAATATACAATAGAAACAATACAACTTTCATGTTGAAACAAGAACTTTTTATTGAGGATTCTTAAAGATTTATTATTTTAAACCATATGAAACATAACATATGCTGAAGAACTTCTCAGTAGTACTGCTGAAATAAATTATCACACCGTCAAATTTAGAGCAGTGTGCTACGTACCAGCCATTCACAAAGTAATGTCCTGGTTGATTTTTTTAAAATAAAAATATCTTTGATGTCTTGTGGGTCTCAACACTTTGCTGTCCCTACAAACTCCTGTCAACAGCTCAAAGACAGGCTGTGTGCTCAGAAGCAGATAATGCAGTCAGATCTCATCTTCAAAACAGAGTCTATGTAATTCAAAATAATTGTTGTTTGAACTACTGAAAATAACTATGTGCTTAAGGAACAGTTACAAATGTTAGCCTAGAAAGTTTGCTTTGGCTAACACAGTTTACCTTAATATGATGGGTGGAAGGCAGAGGGTATAATCCAAAGCCACCCACCATTATGAGAGTGCTTGTTAAACATTTCTTTTTTATGAAATATATAGTTTGGTAGTTCCTTACCTCTGTTTTCCCACTCCCTGCTGATATACTACATGGCTTTTATATAGGCAGCTGTCTGATGTTGTGAAAACAATGCTGAGCTTGCAGCTTTATTTTAATTCTAAAGCTGAACTGGTTTTAAGATGGATCTTAGCCAGCCTCTGAGAAGAGCTATGAGACCTAACTCACTGTGGGAGAGAGAAGGGGACCATGGGCTGTCAGTCCCATCCTCTAGAGAAAAACTAAAGAATGGCTGGAATGAGTTCTTTTACCTGAGGTGTGGGGTTTGGTTTTTTTTTAAATACAGAAAGAAAGTTGCCTATGATACCCAAAAAATATTTCATTCTTACCCAGAGACAATAGCTTTGAAAATGAATTTAGACAAGAGCTTGCTATAACTGAGCTTTGCAGTTTTTTGCTCTCCAAACCTTGCATAAAGCTATGAAAGGCATATTCTTCTTGAAGGGCCAGGGACTGTACCCTGTTGCTAGAGATCATGGGGAGAATCAAATTGGTTGGTTGTTCTAGACACCTGATTTTTACAGAAGCATCTGGTTTTCACTCATTTAAGGCTGACTCTAACTTCATTAGGAGTTTGCTCATCAAGACATGCCTCTTGCTAGGATTTCAGAAGATGGTTAAAACAATAAAGTGGCAGAAGAGACAGTGCAGAAAGAAAAGTTTTGAGCTTTTGGTGAACTTCAGCAGACATTATCTTTGCTAGGTTCTCAGGAAAAGCTCCTCCTTTGGTACATCTCCAAAGGTTAGTAGGATAGAGTTCAGTATACCACTAACTCCTTATTTCCTGAGAGAAATCCAAATGTGATAGAAAATGGTATGTAAATAATACTGTGGTCACAAGCAGGATGCCATAAAAAATATGGTGGTGGGAAAAACTGAGGGCAGATGACAGTTGTGAACAAGAGAAACCTCACTCTCATGGTGCATGGAATTTCCAACTATTCTTTGATCTACTCAGCAAATTACACAAGTTTTACACTTACATAGCAACAAACTCTTCTCCACATTTGATTCAGAATGTTACCTCAAGAAGTATATAATAAAAATAATAATTATGACAAGGATAATTATAATGATAATAATAATAACAACAACAATCCTAGGCAATGTCAGAAGTTATATCTTCTTGAAAGTTCATATAAACACAAAACTGTCACCCAATTCAGATTTCTTATATGCTTCATCTTTAATGCCTACTCCTTTGTTTATAAAATTTCTTAGACACAGCTGTAAAAGAATAAATACATAGGTTCCCATTCCTTTTACCCATTTGGTAATAAGGAAAAGCTCTCTAGCAAGACATCCCAACACACTTTTTCATAAACAAATACAAGCTACAGAATGCAATGCAAAATCAAAACATTAAACATAATGTGTACCTGCAGAAGTAATCTCTCAAAGGCAAGGAAATTGTCCCATTTGGAAGTCTGAGGGTGTTTCAAAGTCTGAACCGTTGCCAGCACAAGCTGTAGAAGACCACAATGGTTCTCCAAGGCTTTGAGATTGTTTCTGAAAAGCTGAATGTATGAGCTGAGCTGTTCTGGGGTGACTCTGCCTGTAGAAAGGAAAACAGCATTCAGTGGTGACAAATGCAAAACTAAATTTTTAAAATTATAGTGAAAAGGTTACAGAGAACTTTACAGGCCTCACCACCATGGGCCTGATCTCAGCTTTGCTGCAATCACTGGGAGCTTCAGCTGTAGCAACAGGTCAGGACAAAGACTTCTATTATCTATGAATTGTGCCTTGAGGTATGTAGCATGGCAGGTTTTTATCAATGCACAACAGATGGTGACATAAAGGGTAATACTTTTCAGACAAAGAGGGACATTCATTTCAGCTAGGGAAATAATATTTGGTGACTACTTGTAAACAATCTTCCTGTTTCTACCAGGACTCCAATAGGAATTTGCAACCTTTTACCCTACAGCAAACCCAAATCTTCTCATCACTTTTTGGGCACATTTTTTGATTAGTCTTGACTCAAGAGACAGATATAATGTTAGTGATGCAAGGAACTGATTTCTGGAGCTGTTCTTGGAAGGGACACTTCCAAGGTGTGACTCTTTAGTTTCTGACATGCAGTCACCACAACATAATTTCACCAGCTGTTTGAAAATAAACACTCCAGTGCCCACACATTGTCCTGTAGATCTCTCCTTACTGGAAGATCATGAGGGGCACCATTTGGGCCAGATGGACACTACAGGATTAGCTGTTCCATCCAACATTAAAATGCCAGCTGAACTACTCCAGTAATTAATGTTTTGGAAGGGATCTCTTTCAGGAAGGAAGGCAGCTCATCTAACCCAAGAAATTCATCACAGGCAATTACACATGCCATCAACAGACAGGCAAAAATAGAGTCAAAGCACCATCCTAGTTGCAAGTCTGGATTGCAACCCAGTCCAGAGCTGGTTCCTGGAAGCCTCTGCCAGTAACAAGTCATCTTCCTCAAGCAAACCAGACCTAAAAAGCAGGGATACATGAGATAGAGTGAGAAGGATCCTTCAACTTATATAGGACAATCTTTGGTGCCCGGAAGACATGAGGGTGTCCTGATGCTAAGTGGCTCATAGCTTACAACACTGATCACTTCAGTCAGAATTTTTCCATAAAGGAAAAATCTTGTAAAACTGCCACAGTGTTTCTTCTCTATGTTTGGTTATGTCATCACTTAACAAGGCTACCCATCTGCCTTCATCCTTTCCGTATCATATAAATGGCAAATAAATTATTCCAAAGTGAATAAATGTTGAAAGCTCTTCCTCTTAGTTTCAGTGATATCAAGGGCAGTCTTTGGAAGAGCATTTAGATTTGGGAAAGCAGCTAAATAAAGCAAAAACACACGGGCTCTTTATGTGAATTTTAATGGAAAGCATCAAACCGAAAAGTCAGCAAATTAACACACAAATCAAGCTGACACCACTCAGGAGGCCAGAGGGCTGACAAAAGGCTTCCATGGTTAGCCCATATAGGCTAAAACAGCAACCACAGCCATGTGTGTTTTTAGACTAAACACTGGAGCTTTCAGTCTTGTTTTATTTCTTTTAAAGCTGTGTCAGGCAGATTTACACGGTGATTTGAAAATGTCAGTCCATGATGCCTTGCAGCATACCTTTGATAATGACTGCATTATTACCCAGAGCAGTCCTGATATATTGTAGCATATTCAAAATCTGATAACTTGCTTCAATTGAGAAAACATGCAGTTGCCAGCCCTTCCCTCATACGAATCAGAAAATAGGAGGGCTTTCAAGACTTCTGATTTCAATTAAAAAAAAAATCAAGAGTTTTGTTCCACATTGTTCCTTGTGAAAGTGAATCCAGATGCAACACTGGATCAGTTTGAGGTCCATTCAGCACCATTTTAGATAAACAATCAAATTCTTTCCCACCCTCAGAATTCCACCAAAAGAAAGTCCAACACATATGTAAGTAGCTACATATGACTGTAGCAAGTCATTAACAAAACTTATAATGGCATTAAGGAGTGCAGCATCTCATCTGTGATATTTACAATACCCATAGAACCACTCACATCCAGGGTTTGAGAGTTCCAGCCAACTTCCACACAGCAATCTCCCTGGACAGCTGGCTGATAAATATAGTTCCAGAATTCTGCTATTTCAGTAACTGAGGAAAGGAATTTGGGAAAGTAATTGGTGGTAATCAAAAATTAAATTACTTTTCCCGAGGCCTAAATACTCATCATCTTGCCTGCTGCTTGCTCACAGAGGGAGATTTCAGAGCAACAGACTAACATTAATCTAATTTCAACCCTACCAACCCTTTGGATTTTTAAAGTCCCTCTGGTGTTTCAAGTCTTTTCATTGCAGCATGGCAGATAGGTCCTCAGAAATCAAGAGGAGATCTATTTCAACCACATCATGTCTCAACTGTCATTTTGTTCTCTTAAAGACTATTTCAAGGTTCACAGGCAGAACATGGCAACTACTGGCAAAAAGATTTTAGTGCAAGTGTCTTGTCCTGCTCTCTTCTTCCTGCTCCATCACAGTCAGACACTGTTCCAAACTCTAGATCCCTGCATAGTAAGAAGTCTGTGTGGGCATCAAAGCCTGATGTATGAGAAATACGTTAAGCTGACAAAGCACTTGATAATTTTTAAATTCCTGGATGTGGAAAGCAAAATCTTGACCTCAATCACTGTTAAGGGATTTAAAAAAAATTTTGCAGAAATTCCAGGAATTCCATATTGTCTAAGAAATAACCTTTGCCATTAACAGCTATCAAGCAGAATGTGTAAAACAGGTACACTTATCCCAAACTTTGTCAACTACATTAAATCCCATTACAGGACTTGAAAAAACATCTACTGAAAGAAATATTAAAACAAAACAAAAACCAACCACACACACACATAAAAACAACTACAAACCTCAACAACGACACAAATCACCCCAACACTTTGAAGCCTCATGCTTCTTCACAAGTATAACAGAGAGGATAAAATCAGTAGGTGGTCACTGGGAAGTACCACAGTGAAATCCAAATATTAACAGAATATAGGAGGATGAGGAGCAGGGAAGAAGAACAGACTGACGAGGTGTGGGAACTCATCAGCTAAAAAAAAATGAATGGCTAGTTTGGCACAATTAACATATTTGTGCACTAAAGAAATAATTTTGAGAAACAGAATGAACTAATAGCAAAGGGAATGAGATTGGACATTACAGAAGTAAGAGAAACATGACGGACTAGCAGCCAATCTCACTACTGAAGGACCTGTCCCATCCAAGAAACACTGAACATCAGTGTGATGAAGAAACCCTGTGTTTTAGTACTCTGATAAATGGAAGCTAAAAAGTAAGACATAAAAGAGACTAGATTAGCCTAGGAAAAGAGAAAACTAATATTTGTGCCAAAGAAATTATGAAATTAGTTATAGTTATTTAGCTGACGTCAAGAGTGTGAAAAGCTTCAGGACAAATGTCCAAGAAAAAAATATCATACAACACACCTAAAAATGGGATAAAACACAAAGCACGTTTATCAAGGAACATCATGTCAAACAGATACGCAACCAGTTAATGAATTAATTACAATGCTGACAGTTTTAACATAGCATTAATTGTGCCATAACACATTTGAGTGGGAAAAAACGAGGATTACAAGAATTGTAAGATGTCTAAGAAAAACCCAAAATCAGATGGCAGGTAATATGCAATAGAGAAGTATTAGGATATAAAAAGAAAAAGTAAAATAATAGTGTTCTGTGTGCTTGTACATATTTATAGTACAAATTTTGGTAATAAATGGTGCCAAAACAGGTGCTGTCAGAAGCTTGTGGAACATCATTAATATGGAGAAAGAGCAGCTGGCAGAGCTGGATTGCTTTGAGTGTTGGACAAATATAAGTAGGATGAAATTTAACAGTATAAAAATGATGCATTTTGAGGCTAGGCTAAGAGCTGTAAATGTGGAGTTAAAATCTGGAAATGACAGAAGAAGGAAATAATGTTTAGGCTTCTTCATTGTAAAAGAGCAGGTACAATTCCTTTCAAGTGACACAGTTGTAGTAAAAGCAGGGCCATAGAAATGTCTCAATTCAAAGCCTCTCCCTTCAGGAGCACTCTGTGCAGCTCATATCATTCCCATTCCTGGACGTTTAACTCAACACTGTGATGCATGCACAGAGAGGTTACTATAACAATTAGCATGGTGGAGAAGTTTGGAAAGCAAAACAAAAATGTCTGGCTTATATGGGCTCCCTGCACCAGCTGGAAAAAAAAAGAGGTCTCTTCAAATGCATAAAAAATATTTACATGAAAGTTCAATACTGGTACTACAACCACTGGGGATAAAAAATATATGAATATATTTACACAAGACATTAAGAAACATCACTGTATCAATCAGTCTTCCAGTAGTGGAGGCAAGAGTGGAGGCAAACAAATGTAACTTCTTCTAAGGTGAGGTTCAATGAGTGTCCAATGAGCTGCATAAATGTTCACAAGACTTAATTCAATACAAATGGCTCCCTTCAATCCTTTATTCCTATGATAATTAATTTGTAAACATATTGGTTGAATTCCACCTCCAACTTTCAAGAATTTAGAGCAGATCCCAAAAGGACTGCAAATCAATTTTGCCAGCTTTTCAATTACAGAAGGTGTTGCTTGGTTGTTTTTGTTTTTTTAATAATTTGTTGCTAAATATGAAAATAGCAGGACTGAATATCAACATCTTCAATGTTTTACCATATCAAATACACACAGTTCATAATACATGTACAAATGATTACATGCACAATTAGTCTGAAGGGAAGAAGTATTTCTGTTACTGACAAAGCAGATAACTCAAGATAGACATAGTGTGGCATAAATTATCAGCAACTGATACTAAAGGTCTGCCAAAAATCTGGGTTTGAGTAGTAAGAATAGACTGAGTGGAACAGAAAGACTGTCACATTAACAGTTAAACAAAAAGTCAACCGGACAAACCACATTTGTAGACATTAAGACACAATTTACCAGTATGACTTTTTTTCCATTTGAAATTAATACTGCAGTCTGTGTAGTGCAATGCAGACATTGCTTCAAGAATATAATTATTATTCAAGATAGATTTACTGGTAGAAGTATTTTTTTTTTTAATTCAGAATCCAAAAGTGCTTCTGCATCGAATAAAAATTTATGGATGAACAAGGTGTCTAAAGAGCAAAGGTCAGAATTATCAATGCAGTGATCCAAGCTTCCAGGTCTTATTTTATTCATGTAACACTTAGTTAATTATCTCCACAGGGACAAGGAAACAAGTAAAGAGGAAAGTACATTTTGCGACCAACTGAGTAAAATCAGTGGATGCTCTTCCAAGACTGCAGGAACCGCCAAATACACACAGCTTTTAACTTTGTTCAGTTTTATACAAGAACACAGAGCTTCACTGGCTGGAATCCTTTTGCTGAGGTCCATTTTCCACTTGAAAGAACCAAAAATAAGAAACAATCTTGGCCCACTTATGTTCACAGATGAGATTTTTCAAGTCAGTAGAGGGCTGAAGAAATCCAGATAAATTGTTTTCCTTGTCCACAGTCTAAGCAACATAGACCTATCTCTTCCAGTAGCAATGCCAGATACTTGCAAGGAATGTAGAAAGTTCTTGTACTCCACAAAGCCAACTAGGCAACTGTTCTGCTAAGAGAGCTGGATATTTGGCAAACTGAGTGAGAGCAATCTAGCAGGACAGATGATGCCCCTTACGTCTTTGTTAGTGTTATTTCCAGATGCTGTTATTAACTCAAAATTCTTTTGTACTTCCTGGGAAGCTTCAATAACAATCTTTAACAACAAGTGCCAGGAAAATAATTTAATCTCATCTTTTGTTTTGCTTACTTCAAAAGTCATCCAGCCCTTAAACTGTTAAAAAAGAAAAGAAGAACATCAGCTAATCCCTAGTTCTTTGGAGAGAATGAAAGTAGGCCAGTATGAGATGCTGTTTGGCTGGCTTCTCCAGAATAAGGCTCTGGACCTGAAGAGCTCTAAACTTTACAGCAGACTGAAAGCAGATGTCTCAGGCTTACTTCTGGCAGCACATGCTTCTCTCACACAAATGTGAGTCCATCTGTTCTGGGGTTTATGGTCACTTGTATGCCTCTCCCTTTTTTGTGACAGAAACAACGGTATCCAGACAATCCCACGGTCACAGATATGAGTACAAACAGCAAGCCTCCACTAGAGAAATGCCAGGATAAGTCCCTTTTGGGAGTCTGAGCAGTCCCTGAAGTACACCCCAAAGTAGGCTGCCACAAGGCAGTGGCAGCCTCCTGCTGCCTGCCTCCACAGCACTGTGCCATCAAGAGCTGTGAGCGGCCCTTACTGATTCCCATTCCTCCTGCCACCTTAACACCTGCACAACACAGGCACTGGAGGTCAGCCACTATTCCCTGTCTGTCATGGGCCTTCTAGTACATCTACAGACCTTAAGGGAGGCAGAGCCTGCCACATCTGAATGTGAGTATTGCAGGGGCTTTCATGGAGCCACAGACAATGGTGACAACTATGCTAATGTTTAGCAAATTCTGCAATAGAGCCATATACCCAGGACAAATAAAGCTGGACTCTATTTACTACTCAACTAGCACTTGCCATGTGAGCTTGAACATCTAGCACGACTTGGCTTCAGTCCATCAGCTGTAGCATTGAGTTATTTATCCCAAAAGCAGTTTATTCTCTATCATTAGATGTGTATGGTATCATTAAATCCTTGTTTTAATAGTGTTCCTATGGAGACCAATTATATTCACAGAAGTGCCATATGCTGTTTTAGCTTTCTCTCCTAATAAGCCTTAATCTTCTGTTACAAAATGGAAACCATGCTTAAATATCAGTTCCATTGACTACTCTTTTGAAATTCTTTTACATGCCTTCAAACAAATAAAACCTAATCAATTAGGTGGGACAAATATACCTAAAGCACTCTAACATAATCATCAAGATTTTCAGTTCTAAGCACCTAAATCCAGATGTCTAAATATAACCCTAGTTATGATTTCTGACTCCTAGGCCATCTACAGTTTCATGTTTTCAAATACACCCTGAAGGCTTTGACAAATATATAGTTTAAGTGTTTCAACATGAATTGATAATTTTTTTTCTTTTCTGCCCTTCAGAACTTTGTTTTTAAATGTTATGGGCCTTCAAATGATTGTTTTCTTCTTTGTGCACTCTACCATTCAGTTTTCCCTCTTCTGATTGTTAAGTCAGTGTGCACAAAAAAGTAACAACCATCTCTAGCCAGTGTCTACAATACTCTCTGACTGCCCTCCTAAATATTAAAGTAATTTAAAAAAAAAAGAAAACAAAAACCTGTTCGAATAAACAGGTGAAATCTTGGCTTCCAGAATTAAGCTTCCCAGGGGTTGTTATTAATATTAAAATTGCAATTTAATACTGGCATACCACAATTTACCAAATACTCCTCAAAATCCTGAGTAAATATGCATAGGAGTTGGATTTTATTACTTAGTTTTTACCACTTCCACCAAGTTAATAAATACAGAGTACTAGGTCAACTCCCAAACAGAATCTCCAGCCCTTCAAACCCAGTAATATAATATAATATAATTACTGGAAACAGTAGTTCACTGTGACTGCAAAAGGACTCGAAATCTACAAATTTCGCTGAATTATCTCCAGAACACTTTAAACTTCTCACAGAAACGAATCAACTTGTTTGTCTTAAAAATAACATTCCCAAAGGAATGTCAGGTGGCTTGTGCATGTCCTCATTTGGCCCCACGACACATGTTCTCAGACACTGAAGCACTTCATTGTGGTCTCGGCACACTGCCCCAGAGAGAAGGAGGTCATTGTTCTTCTTTGGTACATTATTCACAGGACTTATTATGATTTCTGGAAGACTTCTGCAGCTGAGAATATCCTAACAACCATTTTGGGTGGTAAGCAATTAAACAGGGATGGAAAACATGATGATGTATGAGTATGTACATATGTAATTCACCATGTCTCTTGTGCAACAAGTCATCCTTCTCAAGACTGAACAAAGACACTCGCACAATTACACTTTTTGGAAAAAAAGCACAGGGCAACCCACACAGTTGTTCTGAATTGCCATATTCCACCTCAAGTTTTGCACCTATAGACGTAACAAGCACACCAGCACATATTTTATATTTGGTTTAAATCCTTTGGCATAGGCTCTTCTCAGTGACACTTTGCTCCTTTACTTCTACATCACTTTCAGCCACTTTAAGTTTGTTCCCCTTCCATTTTTAACATTAAGCAAATTCTAAAGTCCTTTCTGTGATCATCAGACACACAAAGCACATCACTTAGTGCTGATACCCACAACAGTGTTCCACCAAAGTGCGGGTGCCATGTGTTCCCACTGCAGGCCAGAATCAGCATCTCCCAACCCACACTCATCAACTCTTCCTTCATGTAAAACCCAGTCCTTGTGGCTGATGCACCCTACAAAATAAACATATCATAGCACACATTACACAAGTTCTATCTTATTTTTAACCAGGCTGCTTCCCCACAGATAAAAAGAACAGCAATTGCAGTGAACTTCATTTTCTGAAGTATTTTATTTTTCACCCAGATACAAAGAGGCTTAATTAAGGGACCTGTTCATGTATTTTTAACCACATCTTGATTATCACAAATGGACAGTCTACTGTAGAATGGCTTTTTTTAAAAAAGCGAACCCTTCAAATGTAAAAATCAAAATATTTACTTTCAAGACTGAGATGATACAATAGAACTTAATATCAGCAAAAAATAAAGAAAGCTAAGTGAGTAAAAAAAATAAATTCTGGTGTTTACCTGAAAAAAACCCACCAAATAAATTTTAGCAGAGAACAGAACATGGTAATACAATTATTTCTTTTCAGGAAGTTGCATCAGCATTCATAACTGATACTTTAAAAATTTATATGTATGTGTGCGTATAGATATTTCTTTTCTTTTTAATCAGCTTATTTCTACAGAGAAGAACTTTAGATCTAGCTTTAATGGACTCACAAGTGCTCAAAAACCAGAAGGAGCACTTCAACCTTTTCTGGACAATTTGATTTGTTTGGTATAAGAGTTGCTTGTTTAGAGACATTAGAAACTGATTTGCTACCACTACAGATTCCAGAAAATGAACAAATAAAATTAGTTGGGAAATACCTCAAAACAATACCAGTTGCCAGTATATGTGCAAGTAAATGCTATTTAAACTTTTAAGCCTTTAACTCAAAATCATTGTCTCTTGATTTAAACAGTACAAAAAATTAGTAACAATGTGGATTTTCATTAAACCTTTGTTTCAAAACTTCACAAACATTTATCTGTACATCAATGTTTACTCCTAACTGCTGTGAACATCATTGAAATTGTCAGGAGAAAGACAATATTAACACAGGCTTTTCTTCTAATATACTTTTACTAAGTGTAATACTACTTTAACCACCAAATTAATATTCAAAACTCAGCTGAACAAGGTACAAGGCATCTTGATAAACTCTTCAGCTGTCCTTGATTTGAGTAGGAGGTTGGACTACATGAACTCCAGAGATCCCTTCCAACCCAAGATTATTCTGCAGTTCATCCCTATTTGTTGATATCCCTCATTCTGTGCTATGATGGAAGCAGTCATCAAATAGGGCAAAATTCCTGCCAGACCTTTTCAATCAACTTTATATCATGTAATTCTTCCCCTGGGATGCACTTGATAAGAAATGATGAATAGCTGTGCTCTCAAAATGAGCTTTCTGCTACTGTCTTATCTTCTTTATCACCAAGCTTTTGCCACACAGTTGCCTCCACACCAACAGCTGTTTCCAAGCCCAGCAAGAACTCAATTCAATCTTCAATCTGTACTAAAAGCAAAAATACTTGCTCATCATAAACCACATGATTCTTTCAATCACAGGAACCTATATGTGCTAGACAGAAAAAAAGGATGGATAAACTGCAAAAGATGCTTATGGACATCCCACTTCACATAGTTCCAATTACTTTGAGGTCTGCTTGTTTTTTCTTTTAAGTAACTGCTTCAAGCTCTCAAGGATGCTACTCTGAGTATCAGCAGGTGAGAGTGAAAAGAAAATGAACAGGCACAACATCCAGCTTGAAAGAAGTATAATGATTAGTACAAAGATGGCTCCTCAGCTGGTGACACTTCTAAACAACACTACATGCTAATGCAGTGTCACTTACTGACGAAAACCAAACTTCTGGTCATGAATATCTCTCCATCTCAGCTACTTTGTCACATCTCCTGAAAAAGAGAGAACTTTGTTGGTAGGAATATGAGTATCCTTCATCTTTTCTGTTACATCTCATGAATTATGGGCATGAAGTGAAAAGTTTAGTTGTTTAAGAAGAACAGCAGAAGGCAACGTACTCTCTGCACATATAGAGCTTGGAAAATTTCTGTCCTAAACTGGCAAACCCAGATAACTACCAGAAGACAGGATCTATTTACTTAGTTAGGTGAACCCTCAGCAGGCTTGAAGCCCTGAACTTCAGCCTGTTGTAACACTGCAAAGTGAAATAGCCATAATATCAATGTCTTTACAGTTCTCAATGTGGTAAATACTGTTCAGAAACCACCTTCATCACCAGTTACCAGGGAAAGTCCATCCCCATGATACTCAAAGTGCATTCCCCTGGGAATGCAAAAGCCTATACAGAAGCTTCTCAAATAGGAACATTTCCAAATCTTACAGAAACACTTCAAAGTCTTCAAAAATATTTAGCACACTGAGAAGCAAAAAGCTTTCCTGCCTCTTGGGGTCAATGATGCAATGAAACATCTGCGATATTGACCATCACTGAGGTTGGGAACATTTGCTGCAGGTCAAGACTACGTTTTTAGCTACACTACAGGGAGAAATCAGGAACACACTATTGCAATAGGCTGGAAAAAAAAAAAAACACTTGGCTAGAAAAGCCCCCACTGCAGGACTCCTGTTACTTTTAAAGAGACAAAGAGCAGACTAATTTAACTTAAGAACTGCCTGTTCAGGATCCAGGCTGCACAATGGAAGGAATTCAGGTCTGAAAAAAGCAGCATTCCCTCTCCTTGGAAAAATGCCCTGAGAAGATCAGGGAGCCCTTGAAGGAGCACTGTGATACCCACTAAGAGACATTTGGGACATCTCAGGCTGAGCCAGGCCTGTGTCAGTTGAGTCAGTACAGGACGCCACTCACTTCATGAAGCGGCCTGAAGGAGAACTTTGGCTGCTGCCTTACTGATCCTGCTGCTTGCTCTCCCAAAGGATTTGAAGACCAGGTAAACACGCATCAGAGAAACATAATAAGCATCTCAAGAACCAGTCTACAATATGATGTCTTCTCTGCAAAAGAAGTGTCTCCAAACCCAGCTGTTATCCAGGTACCTATCACTTACTCAGAGACATGCTGCAGAATGGATTCAAACACCCCACAGACCACACTGAGCTCTGCAATGATGACCTTCCTTCTACTCCCTTGTAAGGACCTCAAACTCAGACTGGTGTTGTCTCACTACTTACTTCCATCACAGAACTGTCCTAATGGTTGGCCAGGATGGATTTTAGATACCTGAGATCAGAAAGTTATTATGTTTTATCTAGAAAGTTATATATATGTACTTACCTATCTTATTAGCTCATTATCTTGGCTGGTAGCTTTTATCCTTAAAATTTATTCCAGAAATTTATGGTATTAAATATTTTTTATATCGGTCTCATAAAGAACAAATAGCATGTTAAACACTGTTGCAGTCCAATGCAACTCTTCATTAAAAAGAAAATAATGCACATTTTATGTGCTTTATGTTTTTAGATAAAGTATTGATCTATTGTATTGATCCTGTCCATTTTAAGCTACTGCTCTAAACTCAAAATATTAGTTTGTATTGTCACATTAGAATGTCAGCATCTTCCTATTTCTACCCAAACAAACAAGAGTTCAATTCAACCCATACAAACCACTCCATTTGAAAAAGTTACAGCACTCTTTTTTTTCTTCACAAAGACTAAGGCTTTGCTAATTTTATAGTGAGCTTGATTTTTAAAACCGTATTTGTACAATTCCAATGGAAAGAAATCAAATGGCTTTTCTCCTGCTAACAAGGGCTTGTGGAGCAGCACACTGCACTTTGTTTCTGCTGCTATACCAGTGTTTCGGCTTTCATCAGTCTCCATGCCAGTGAAAAGACACAATAAAGGAATTCAGACTCAGTCAAGGTTTACTGTGCTCTTTTCAAACAGAAGAGTAAGGGTGTTGCTAAAGCCACAAAAGAACATTTGTAGCAAAGTTTTTACCACTGCCAAATACTATGCTAATAGTAAAGCTTTCAAGGAGAGAGAGTCAGGGGTGGCCATGCTCAGAGGATGATTAAGATATGTATCAGACCGATGAAGAATGGAGCAGGAAATTCAGGAATGGAAAAAGCAGCAACCTCTCTGCTGCTGCAGAGCAGCTTAATTGCAGTCACTTACAAAGGGGTGGGCAGAGGCAATCCCTTTCCAGTATTTACAATTTCACTTAAATTTAGCACAAAGCTATTAATCTTACCCAAAAGCTATTAAGACAATCTTGTCTTCCAAAGAGGTTTTCAAAAGGATATTTAATTCTTTTAAAAAATACATTTTAAATGCCAGGATTTTTATTTTGCAAAAATAATTTACACCTATACAACAGGAGATCTGACCAAAATTTGGCAAATATTTACCAGCACTCATCTGGGTACCTAAAACATGAATGCAAATACCTCAGAGGAAAAATGGACCTGATGTATTTCTTTAAAAGTGTTGTTTGTTGGCTTTTGGGTTTTTTTAGGGGTGTGTGTGTGTGTGTATATTAATATTTTAATGCCTCTTTATTTAAATGACACCTAGAAAAGGACAGCTTCACCTATTTACGTGCAAGTAAATACTTCAGACATCCCCACTACCTTGATAAAACTAAAACAATGAATATGCAAATCAAGAACACATGAAAGCAGAGCTCCAATCTACCCAGCCCAAAAACTGTAACCATAATTGTTGTATCCTTTATTTCTTTTTCTTCTCCTTCATCAGATCTCCTCTCCTCTCTCCCTGTTGATCTCAACAGAAACAGATGGAGTTCCCAGTGGCCTGCAGACATTTGGAGATGCTGGAGAGAAGACATGTGTCTCCTTCTACAGTTTTCCTACTCTCCTTCCTTCTCAGGAGGAGGAGGACACATTCAGAAGATATCAGAAAGCAAAAGCTTGAGCTGTGTGTCCTCCCAGAACTGTCATTGTTCCTGTCACAGGCAGCCAGGCAGAGAAAGAGGAAAGCTGGGCATCAGGCACAATCCTTGCAGGGGAAACGTGGGCAAGCACATCAACACCTCAGAGCAATGAGCAGCCTTTTAAAGTCCAGAAAACAACAGAATTTATTTTCCTTTCACTGAAAATAAAGAAACAGGATGGGATTGAGTTTCCCATCACTGCACAGGGCTCCCATGCTGCCAGTGTCACAAGTGATGCAGTTTTTCAGGCAGGTGGCCACTGCAGGAGGGCTCAGCTACACCAAATGGAATTCAAAGCTTTGCTTTCAAATGTAATTCACTCCTTATTTCCAGTGGGGAAAAAAAAAGCAAAAAAGTAGTAAGGAAAATACTCTTACCATCTGACACAGCTGGTCTTAGTAAAGAGAGTAAGAGGATATTTTCATGCTAAAAAACCTCTGACATTTAATATCAGGGCCATAAAAAACTCAGAAAATACTCTAAGTGTTGAGAAAAACAATGTGCAATCCACTGAGATCTTCCAATACAGGCAGAACCTGAGGTAAAATCATAAAAACTCAAGTTTAAGCACAGATCCCAGTGAAAGCATTTCCCTTCTCTCCAGCCAGAGTTGCCTCATTGCACAGCTGCAGTGGAAGAAGCCTTTCAAAAAACCACAGCAATCAGGACCAGAACAGGCCACAACAATTTTTTTGCTTCTAAGCAAATGCAGCAATGGATAAATCACACAATTTCCAGCCTCCCTACAGAGAAGTAAGATGTTCTGCAGCACGGTGAACAAGCAGTGAATGCTGTATAGATGTCCATTTTAAGAAGTCATTAACAAATATGTGTCACTGCACAATATGACATCTGGGTGTGAATTCTGGGTTTTCTGCATTTCTGCTCAATAAGAAGTGTTTTATTTTGGTGACTGTAGTGCCCCTCTCCCTTTGTTCTTGATTTTATACCTGCTTCTCATTTACAAGACTGCCTCAAACTTTACTTCACCCCTTGAATTTCAACTACAAAGTTAACAACTGATTATGATTCCAGTGCACAATAAATTTACAATTCCCACAAGAACAAAATTCAGTGAATATTTCTTCATGCTTCATTTCAACAACAACAAAAAAATCAGAAATTCATTTCACCATTGACTCCTAATGTTTCCATACAGCATTGTATTGAGCTCATATATGGAAAACATTCAGTAAGTGTCAGCTACTGGGATTAAAAACTAGTTTACTGCAGCCTTCACTGGATACCACAGGAAGGGGACATAGGGGACAGGATGGCTAATCATTCACACAAAGGAGCAAAGGTCACAGATGGATCATTACCTCTTAAAGACAAGAAGCAATTACTCTTATAACAAAGATGAATTTCAACATTAATAATTGCTTTTGCAGTGTATGTCACTGAAAAATAGTGGGGGCTTCTTAACATTATTATGGTCAATACCCACACACATACTAAAAACGTAAACAAGATTCTATTGTTTACTGAACATTCCCTCCTTCAGACAAATTTGTAATAGCCTTTTCTGAGCTATTCCTTTTCCATTTCTTTAAAACAGCTTACAACATTACTGCTGCAGAAATCTAGTATTTCTGATCAATAACCTATTAAATGCATGCTCTAGGTGTTTGTAAAGACTATACAATATCTTACATGTTATAGTTGTAAAGAATTCATGAGTTGGTTGTACATCTAATTCTACAATATCTTGGCAGTTTACTGTGGAGTCACAGATAAAAATCTGTTACTCTTATTCCATGAGGATCTTTCTCTCTATGAAAAGTTCAGCAAGAAGAAGACCTAAGAGTAAACACAATACAAAAAATATTGCTGCATGGAGGCAATACCAGTTTTTATACACCCAATATATAAATTTCCTCATTTTACTGAGTATGGTACATGATGAGAATGAGGTTCTAAAAGAGCTAAGGAAAGCCATTGTGTCTTAATCTGTTTCTCTAATATTTTGAAAAACTGAGGTTTAAAGAGTGTCCAGATATGGTTTTCAGCTTAAACTCCCCTGAGTCAGGCAGCCTTACTTGACATAAACCTCATTACCTATGTAATGTAAATATTACCTATATAATGTCATCATATGCAAGAGCTGCACAACTTCCAGTTGCTGTTTACAATGTCTGCTTTCAGGACACCAATCTTGCTAACTTTTTTAGAAAAGAATTCTCATGCTCTGTAAAATAAAGACAAGTAGCATTGCTAACCATCTACATGCCTTTAAAACTGTCTTTCTAGAAGTCCAGTGCTTCTCCATGGGTCTCAATCTTTTTAAGGTTATATTTTGTTGGGTTTGTTGTTTTTTTTTTTTTAATTGTCTCTCACATATACCAGAAAGATCCTGTGGTAGCCTTGAAGGTCACCTGAAGCCTGTTGATAAGGATGGGGATGAACCAAGAATGGGTGGGTTTTACCCAAGAGGGTTATGTGGGAAAAGAGAAGCTGACATAATTCACATTATCACTATGTAAGGGAGACTATGTCACATTACTCACCCATGCTCATCTTAATAGGCAAATTTTCTCTGCTTGCAGCCTCCACAAGGTGTCTCCTGGCCTCCATCACAGCTTCCTTTTGTTTGAGGTTCATGAAGGACTCCCAGAGAGATTTGGCAGCTGGATCACTGTAAGAAAATGACACAGTTACACTAAACATTGCTTGAATAATGGAGTAAACTTAGGACAACATTAACAGTTTGAGATTAATGCTTCTACTTACTAATCTCTCAGGTGGGCAGGATAGAAGCAAAAATAAAGTGATATAAAAGCTTGATTATTCTTAGCAGAAGAGTTGCTACAGTTTTACAGAAAAGCTAGGGTTTTTTGCTACCAATTATAAAACATTAGAATTCACAGGTGATATAAAAGGATGTCATTTTAAAAGCAACCACTACTGTTCAACCATGAGAATATCAGAAACAGTCCAAACTTCTTCAGTTACTAAAAAGCTATGGAAAGGATGGGTTCTAAGTTCCCCATGAGAGTTTATATCCCAAACCTAGTATCACAAAATCCCAGAATCACTAGGTTGGAAGAGACCTTCAAGATCATCAAGTCCAACCTGTTCCCTGACACCTCAATTAAACCATGGCACCAAGTGCCACATCCAGTCTTTTTTTAAACGCGTCCAGGGATGGGGACTCCACCCCCTCCCTGGGCAGATGATTCCAGTACTTCCAATGCTGAAGGCTGTTGTTATAATTTTGATGAACTACTGTCACTTTGGGTTTCATGGATTCTCCATATGTGAAATGGATAATCCATAGCTGCATTTACTGTCCTTATGATTTCTGTAACTACAGATTTCCTTTTTGTTGTTGCTGCTAAACTTATATTAGGCATTTGTGTAGCTCATCTGCACTCAGTTCCCTGTCAGTCTTTTCCTTCCTCCAGGACACTGCATTTGTGAATGAATGAATTCAGCGTTCTCTCAGTGTCAAGGGAGGATAAGGTAGGAAAATCCTTTGCTTGGGGCTAAAGCCACACATTGGGATTAACTTTGCTGAGTTTTTTTTTAAGATACTTTTTGTTTTAAAGGAAAATCTTCCCTCTGTTTTTTCCTCAGGAGACATTTAACTCCTAAAGGCATTTTGATGATTTGATGATTTACAACATGCTTGTAAGCATGCCAAAACAAGCTTTGTTTCATGAAAATAGAAATCCATAATAATTCATTTGGATACCCATTCCAGAGCAGCTGTTCTTATGTTCTGCTGCAACAGTAGGGCTGTATTTAGCAAATCAGTGCTGTCTCCCAAACCAGGTAAGAGGATCACCAAGCCCCATTTCTGACATCCAAGCAACTCACATCCTCTGTGAAAGCCTGAGCGTGTGGAAGGACTGTGGGAAGCAGGTTGAGTTACCCTTCTTCTGAAAAAATCACAAATTAATAGGAAGTGCAAATTTCACCCTACTGCCACAGTTTAAAGAAAAAAAAAATCAGATGATCTAACACAGTCTTTCCATTTCTCTGTCACACAGTGCAACTCGACCTCCTTCTAAACATAGAGGCAGGAGGCAGCACTTCCCAAAAGCAGCTGGGGCACCTCCAGCAGCTGCCTCTACTGCATCACCAATAAAAGCCAACCAGATTTTGCACAGGTTTTTAGTCTCATCTTCCTCACTCCTATACTTCATAAAGATACTTAGCAAACAGTAAAGTGTGGAAAACTTATCTTAAGAGCATCTATAGAAGTCAATAAAAGAGTGCATGTGATAAGGTTACACCATTTTTCCATAATCCTTGCTTGCTGCTTTCCCTTTCCACACCATGTGTGGATCAGTCCCATCACTTTTGACTGCAAGGTCTTTGAAACAAACATGTATCATAAAAAATTGTATCATCACTACCAGAAGTCCCTGTTTCAGCTGGGACTTCTACTTGTTAATAAACGATAATACCCTCCTATATAACAGACCCATTATTTTAAACTAAACAAAGAAACAAAAATCAAGAATGAGTTAAGAATTTTGAAAGAAAACAAAAAAAGGGGAGGGGTGTGGATTTGCTTTTTGCTTTGCATATTCTTTCTTCCTCTTTTAGCCACAGTAAGTTTTTCTTTAATCCCAAGGACCAAAGTTTGCAGGTTTCCCTGAGGGTTGCTTAAATACACCAAAAATAGCAAAAAAGCAAAGTAACTGTAGTACAGCCTTTAATGAGATGAGAGTCAACCACATTTCTGTATGCTACATTTCTGTCATACGGAGTTTCTGTAGACATTTTTCTTCCCACTGCTTTGCAGAATGCTTAGTGGTTTAGGTATCATATATATAACTATATATTAGCAGGATGAGGTCAATGTATATCAATAGCTAACACAGTCAACTGACTAGGTCAATCCATAAAAAACAATTTTTAAGCTCAGTAATTTTTATTTTTTTTTAATATAATAGGGGAAAAGAGCCACAAAACTACTTTTATTTTTTCTTCTGGTAAGACTTTTCCTGTTCCCCTCTATAACCCTTTCCAAGAAAGGTTTTTGCTTTGATAAACACCCACTCTTAACCTTCATCAGTGACAAGACAGGAATGACTGCTGGAAATGAGTCAGTAGGACACAGTACAGGGCTCTGGTGTTGCCTCTTGCCTGATCTGAGAAGTTACTGCAACATTTTCCTTTTAGAGATTTCTAACACTTGGAAAATGTATTATCTTATCTTACCCTTTCAGGGAAACATTTGTCTGCAACTGCCTTCCAGCCCTTGTCATGGTGCCCTTCCTCTTCTCTTTTTCCCATCTGCAGTTCCTCTGCTTCGGTGCAAATGCCCCAATCCAGTGACACTGGTAATTACTGATTTCTATGGAATACAGCACCCCAATTCAAATTTCTCCCTCGTCTTGCATTCCTTGACTTCCGAAGAACTACAAATTGATTTTACATATTATCTAGTCAACCTCTGCATTCTGAAAGTAGTTTTCTGAAATGAAAGAGTTTTTGCTTTTTTTTAATATCCAGTGCATTGCAAAACCCTTAAAAGATATTGTCTGAATGAAGATGGTTTGCTTAAGAAAAAATAAATCCTTTACAGTTACACAACAGCACAGCTCAGGAATTCAAAAACACTCTTCAAAATAAATGTCACAAAATTAGGTAAATATTACAGTACACACTTCTGTGCATTTCTATTCCAAAATGTTTTGCAGGGCATGGCAAACCTGACAAAGAGAAGAGAACACTAAAATTCAGCGGCCTCTCCGATAAATCAGTTTCACCAACAAGAGTAGAGTTTTGCTCACAGATTTGATACCCTGTCCACTTCTTTTATCCCTATAGTCATTGTATTGTACCTAATAAACCAGTTATATCAGAAAACAGAATTTTATAAAAACAAGCCTAGCAGTAACCTGGTAAAAAATTTATTAAACAAAAATCTCACATTTAGTCCAGAGAAAAAGCATAAGTCCTTGAAAAGCCCCATTGGACACAGTTATACCATTTAATTTACATAAAGCAGTCTTTGACGGTCATCCCATAATTGCAAATTTTTCCCTTCCCCTCATACACAATTTTTTTTAAATGAGATATTCTCTGTTCCAAAACTAATTAAAATTTAACTGCACATAATTTTTACTTTAAAATGACAATGAAAAAGATTATAAAGAAAGAGGGAGAAATCTAGACAACTAAAAGATGCAGCTTCCCTACTTCTGGTATTTGTATGCCAGTTTTCAAAGCTGAATCATGAAGACAGAGGGGAAAAGGACCAAGTCATCAGATCAGCAGCCTACACAAATCCTAAAATGAGACACCAGCTGGCAATAGTGCCAGGAAAAAGGTGCTGATGAGAACCAGTCAGAAAGACTTGGATGTTCCATGCTGACTAAAGCTTGACACAGGTGCTTCAAAGCAGCTCCAATTTGCAGCCTCCAGAGGCACACTTTCTCTAATCAAAGACAGGACAGATGGAAAAATAAAAATAAAAATCAATAATAAAACAATTTATCCATGAAGTGGCTAATTAGCTGGCTTCTCAAATTTATAATAACTGAAGGAAAGAGGACACAATGAAATCTGTTCTTTACAAGATGCAGAGTGAAAAAGCCTGCAAGATGTCAGGGTGAAAAAGCCAAAACCCTGAGCAGAAGTAAGAGTACAGTAGGGTAAGCAGTTCTTTTGGTGAAGGTGCACTACCTTCAGCAATACTCACTGTGGGGAGCTTGCTCTCATTCCCATGGAACTCCTTTCAGCAACGTCTTCTGACAACTAAACTAATTTGTTTGATTTAGACATTTACAGGTTGATTATCAAATGCCTAATCTTGCATCTGTTAAAATAACTGTAATTTACTCTCTTAATCTGGTCTGGTCCAGTTCCGCAGGGACAACACTGCCAAGTTTATCTGACAGACAGAAAGTATCCCTGTCTCTGATCATCTGTAGGCTTAGCCTCAAAGCTCTTCATTTGGAACAAATCTGGGGAGAACAGGGGAGGGTGGTGGCACTGGGATGTGCTATTACCAAGCTGGAGGCAGTAGTCTGGAAACAGGAGAAATCAAGCACCAGTCAATGTAGAGCAAACTCTCAGAGCAGATACAAAACTAGAGGCAAAGACAGAAATCTGGGGGCACTTATCCTGAGGGGGTCCAGCACACAACACCACAATTTACCCTTGGCTGAAGTGACATGTCTTGCTTCGTACCACCAGTACAGAAAGATATTTACTTCCCTTACTGCTTCAGGTCTTGTCTATTATTTACAAATTATTAAAATACGGTCTTCCAGGTCTCTAAAGCAAGAGCAAAAGGTCAGGATGTGATAAGCCTATATTAGAAAATATGTTCATTCAATTACTAAGTGCTCCTCACTTATCCTTATGTTTTCAGATGTATGAATAGACCATTTTTAACCCTCCTAGCATTTATAGTAATAGTTTAGCAATGTATTTCTTCAATCAGCATGAGTAATTAACCAGTAAAAACAAGTGAAACACTCTTGCCCATGCAGCGTACCATAATCCCCAAAATTATCAGCCACATATGTAGTCTCTGGCAAGCTATTGCAAATTATTATGATGTGATCTAATTTCCAGTCAAGGAAGATAAAAGTGATATGTACATTATCTATTACTGGATTTTTGTCTGGACTTCTTTGCCTAACAAGACAAATTCAGGTCATCCTGTTTTCTCCTTATAAAACACTGGCATTTTTTTCAGTTACATGTAGGCCTTGCCATGCCCCCAGGCTTATTGGAAAACAGGTCAAGAGTCTCTTCCGTAACCTTTTCAAAGGCCTAAATGAAAAGTTTCTACATACAGTTTCCTTCACAGATCTCCTGTAGCTTAAAAGAAGGAAGAAAAAGATGACTTTGTAGAATTGTATTTTGGTTTTAATCCTCTTGGCATCAGGTGAAAGCAGAGTCTATGTCATAACATCATAAACAGCAAACAACCACGTGGAGAACATCTTATGACCAAGACACAAATAAGGAAGAAAGAATAAACAAATGTTCTTATTTATACACCTGGCAAAAGACATGGGATTTCAAACAGCAATTTGCTGACACAGGCTCTGAATAGAAGACAGAAAATAACTGAGTAGGCACCAAAATTTAATCAACTGAAATGACAGAATTTCAGCATAAAAAAGTAGTCATGTTTACACTTTCACAGACAAAAAAAAAAAACAGAGGGAAAATTGTGATAGTCTCAACATGTGACAGATTCTGTGGTTATTGTATCAGCAAAGCTTTCACCTTTCATCTACACAGCTTTACAACTCAGCTGCATCTGTATATTTTCACAAGAGGAAGGGAGAAGAGAAAAATTCAGTAAAGATTAAGTTAGAGGGTCATTAATACCACAAAGCTGCCCAAAACTGAGTGACTGCTAAAAAAAAAACGAGTGTGCTGCCAAGTATTGCCTTTGCAATAACACATTTCTTTAAAGACAACGCAACACCCACGCTAAGCACACAGCACTTCAAAAAAACCCACCAGGTGGTCAGAAGACCATTCCTATAATATGTCATTTGAATACCCATAAACCAAAGAGGAGCACAAGCCTGCGATAAGATGCAGAGATCTGGATTTGAGCCTGGAGCAAAGGGCCACGTATCAAGAGACATCCTCCCTCCTCCAGCTGCCCTGCTGTTTTGGAGACAGCAGAGGCTGCGCCAAGGCTGCACCGGATCTACTCTGGATTCCTAGGGACAAGCGCCAGCCTGACAACTGTGGTTGGGGACAGCCAAGCCTCTGACTGCACCACACCACACCACACACAGCAGCCCCCCACTGGAAACAACCAACAACATCTGGAATAGCCTCCCCGGAACAGCAGCTCCTCCGTGCCACAGGGATTGTGTGGACACGCTGTGGGGAACACCAGGCGGATGAGAAGAGCTCCACACTGCCATGCTCTCAGAACAAAGCTGGGCTCCAAAAATGAAGCTGCTCTTCATTTCACCCTTCTGAAAGTGACCACACAGCTCCAACATAATTTGTCTAAAACTTCCCATACAGAAACAGCTATCAGTATTTCCAGGAGCTCAGTCTCTAGCATGGCTGCAAATTGAGCACATCCCAAGCATGTGCTCTGGATGGGCTATGCCAATGTGCATTCAACTAAAGACTCAGCAATACTTTATTCAGAGAAAAGTACGAAATCCACAAAATTTTTGTTTTCAAATAAGTGTAAGTTGCACATCCCCAGAAGGGACTAACATTATTTCTAAGAAAGCAAAATAATGTTAAGTTTTAAAGGGGTTCCTAGCAGTGGGCTGTCATCGTGCTGTTGAACATTTTGTACAGTGGGCAGATCTGCTCAGCCTAATTAAATGCACTTCAGACAACAGAAAGTGGAATTATTTTCCAATCCACCCTAACCTTGGAAAAAAAAAAACCATACAAAAAGCTAATGTCATCTTGGTATTGTGCTTGCAGAAAACTGCAGGAGCATGAAAGTTACCACCTCTGCCAAAGATTAGTAAAAATTTTGCAACATAGCATAACACACAAAACCTTTTAAAAAACAAGTTCTTTGCAGCCCTTCAACTTAGAAGTTGAACATTATTCTCACATCCTCACTTAGATGTAAGTTAAAATGCTTCCACATATTGGTTTTTATGATTAGAACATGAAGCAAACAGTGCAAAAAAAAAGTGTCCAACAGCCAATATTAAAGAACAAAAATATATTCCTGAATAATTGAATGGTTATTTCCCAGTTTCAGTCCAAGCCCTCAAGCCACTCAGTGGGTGTAATCTGTCCTAGACTCAACTGTGGCTGTATACTTTGGCACTCAGTCAAAACACAGAGGTTATTGTTTGATTTATATGCCAAGGGCCTCTCAGATAAAGGGCTAATGGCAGGCTGATAGTTTCAGCCTTTGCATATGGTGTTTATACAGACCCTTCTTCCCCCTCCCTCCTTTCTGTGTATACTCCAGGAAGGCTGTGTCACATCAAGATCAAGTTAATTAATTAACTCATACTAGCATAATTTGATGGATAAAACTATTGATTCACTAAAGGTCACACAGAGTGCTGTTAAAACACCAACTTTTCTACCTCAACAACACAAGGTTTTGAGATTTGCATTCTTCCAGGCTGCAAACAGAAATTTTAAAGAAATAATCTCACTGGAAAAATAGATGAAAGAAGCTATGAGAAATTAATCTGTCAATTAAAGTGCACTGCAAAATTCAGAAAATAATCAGTGCTTCATGAGATATTAAAGTAAAAAATAAATCACATCCTACAACAGCAAGGGTCACATAAATGAATTTTCTATTTTGTGAGGTCTGCAAACTATTGAGCTTCCCCCAGAAGAAAACTAGAGGCCTTGCATATGTGAAATACTTTGTTCTTTACTATATCCAAACTAGGAGTATTTCCTAATATATAAGTTTCTATGCCATTAAAATACTTCAGAACATAGTCCTACATGACCAAGTTATTATTTATTAGATGTTACAGAACTTTATTATCAAATTATACAGTAATTACTTTTCTGCAAGACACAAGCACCATAGATTTTTAATTAAAAAAATAGAATCTAATTTTTAAAATAGAGACAAAATCATTACCGTAAGACTAAATGTTTAAGAGTCTTCTGTCACCGATTTATTTTAAAACACTTATTTTAAACAACAGACATATAAAAAAAGAAGCTTCCAGACATTTTAAAAGCAGTTCTGAAATAATATTTAAAGTGTTGCAAATCAGCTTGCAGCCACCAAGGACGAAGTGCTTCAAGCAAAAGTGTGAGCTGCCTATCACCACTTTTACAATGGATTCTCCTCTGGACTACCTGAAATACCTGTGGTGATAAAAAAGGTGAGAAGCGACAGGAATTTGCCAGTTCACTGTATGCTGTTCAATATCCAGGGATACATACAAAGGAAGTACAGTATTCACTGGACTAATACAGTAGATTCATTCACTAAAAGGCAAGATTTGCCTCCAGAAGTCAAAATTGCCTCCTCCCCTTTTTTCACTTTGGCATGGGTCTCCTTGTGCCGGTAATACTGACCCAGCATGAAGAATCACTTTGCAAACCAAACCAGGAGCAAAGAACTTCCTTTGCCTACTCCTTGACAGCTGGGAGGTGCTGCCAGGCAGTTCCACAGGATACAACCCACGTTTTCCTTCATTACTGGTTTTGCCTGCAGCTGACTCAACATGGCCATAAAAAACCCCAACAGGCAGAGCATGAGAGTTACTCTTTGAAAGCTCTGGCTCACAAAAGAAGGGTACATTGAGGAGTGCATCAGGGGAAAGTTGGTTAAAACACACCAATAAGACAAGGAACAGTTACTGTACACAAGTTATTATATTTAAGCCACAATATTTATCTTCATAAAGGCATATCTACAGATACTGATACTTCAGGGCAATGCCAGTAAAGTAAACCTGAATTTTGCAATCATTTTCGGACACAGGATGATAAAAGAGATAAGATTAACAAGACACAACCATTGACTAAGGCCAACAGTAATATGAAAGTGTTCTTTGAATTTGTTGTTGAACATCATAGAGAATAAGTTTCTGTTTGTCTTACAAAGAAGCATACGGAAGCATGGGATAGGATTTTCACATAGTTGCAAGGTCTGAAATACGTTGAGAAGACAAAAAATCAAAAGTTTATTTCAGACAGACAAAAACTGTGAAAAGAATGAAATCAAACCAGTTTTTAAACATCACTGTAATTTTAAGTTTTGTACAAACTGTGCTGTTTTGTACAAACTATAAACTTCTGTGTTCCAAGAAAACCATGACCACTATACTCCAAACCAGGAAGAAATATGCTCCCTGTTATCAGCAGAGCATGGGAGAACTTAAAAATAAACATTTCAGGAGGTACTTATAAACACAACCAACATAGCAACCCTAAAATGTCACAAAACTTCTCTGTTTACCTACAGCTCTTTGCTTTGGGATGAATTCCTTTTCCTTCCTTTATAGATAATGGAAAGTAAATCAGACTCTTAACATCTGACATATTTTTGGTCCCACAGGTGAACTGAATTACAATAAAATTTAATAAATAGTTATTAAAAGGTTGGCAAGGATTCAGTTCACATCAGGAATTGATTAAAAAAAGGGAAACAAAACCTCCCAACAAAAGTAAATGATAACACAGCATTATACATTTTTCCCACTTTTTTCCTTAAATAAAAAAATAAAAGAGAAACCTAACTCTATTTGGCTCATTCAAAGATCTACTTTACAGATGACCACACTTATAAATTAAAATATGTACACAAGTCTGATGAGTGTGGTCAACCACCATCTGAAGCATGTTCATCTCTTGCCAAATCCACCATCTTCAGTTTTATCAAACATTTCCTCGATCCAAGTATCATGTAAACTTGTAAAGACAAGCATTTTAATCACAGTCTTGTTTCATGTGGATCTAAATATAGATGTTTATATATATATATACTTTAGAATCTATGACACAAAACAACTTTATTTGCTAATAACCACATACATGAGACAATGCAGCTGTGCACGAATGATGTTATTAAAAAGTAATGCAATTCCACTCATTGCTGCTTCCAATATCAAAGAATTACAGTGTAAACCAATGACACCAGTGTGCATTAAACCAAGATTTCAGAAAAATAATCCCTGCACTGTATTTTACCATAATACAAGTCAGCACAAATGCATGCATGCACAGTACACACAGAATACCCGAAAACTGATTAAGAAATTCTCTTATTCTATTCCATTTATATAGACTAGTAATACAGAATTTCTGTTTCAGCTTAATATTAGAACAGTTAGTGAAAAAAAATTCTTATAAAATATCCAGAGCTTTTTTTTTTTTATGTAGAATTTTGCACACATATATATATGAATATTTGCCAAATTATTTGGTCCCAATAATCTTCTAGCCAGACAGCATTTCTACGATGTTTCAGCTGATTATAGATGGCCAATACCAGCACTTTCCTGTATTAAAAACCAAAATTACACAGTCCAACAAACAGCTCGGGGAGCTATGGGTTCTCGTCCCTTTTGAGTTCTGTTTATTCTAGCTATTCCCAAGATCATTAATATCCACTTGAACCTGTAAACTTGAAGGTCAACTAAAGGTGAAACATAAGGAAGCAATATAATATGGAATATTCAACTAGATAATGTATTGTGAAACATTAAGGCAGTTTCCTCAAACTACACTTTTAATTTTTTTTCCTTATTAGTAGAAAAGATAGGATAAACTGCATATTAAGACAGAGTTTAATTTGAAGGATTTACAGCATGACTAGCAATTCCTGTTAGTTAGCAATTTTAAAAATTACTAATTCTGTCTTTCTAAATAATGCTATGCAATCAGAACAAAATGAGTAGAAAAATAGTTATCAAACAGTCCAGAGATGGAATAAAAATACAAGTCCAAAATTGAAATATTGTATAAATATCTTACTACTGTCACAAGCAACATGAAGCTCCTAACCTAAGTCTGCATTAATTGTTGTTGTTAAGCTACAGCAGTGACATATTATGTTACATATAGATAAAGCTTATGACCAGCAGCACTGAGAACACACAAAAGCCTTACAAAAGCCTTACAAATACTCCACCTCTCAAGATCAAGAGGGATCTGCTTGTGAACTTAACATCAAGCAAAATCTCTGCAATTTCTACATTACCTTTCCTCTCATAGCTATCCTTCTGCATGCCAACACTAACAAAGCTATACAGACCATCTCTATTTGTGACATCAGAAGAAAATACAGATGTAAATCATTGTGCTCTACATGTGCTGTGGCATCCAAATGTAGTACATCAAATCTGTAAAATAAACTGACTGAACTGAAGAGGGTGATACTGCCAGGAGAAACTGCTTGGATCAGGACTCTTCATCTTCCCAAACTGCCCTGTGAAAAGGAGAACTAGAGCTTAATTCCATAAGGCCTTGTTGCCTGCAAATTACAAAACTATTGGATTTAGGTTACTGGCCAGTACATCAAAGCTCCTTTTGGAAAATTCTGATTTAGCTACACTGTCACACACACACACACACTAGAAGTCATGTAAACAAGCAGATTCAGCTTTCCAACTTCATATGGCAGCTGATACGGCTACAAGACAATTTCTGCATTAGCTATCAAATGTTTTGGTAGGAAGTTCCTGTAAACAAGTAAGGCTGCTCTAGTGAACTATTGGAAGAAGCAACAGCACCACCACAAAATGGCTGGCAAAGGAGCAGCCATTTCATTCAACATAAACAAATTTCTGAAGCCAGCTCTACTCACATTCTACAAAACCAACTGTCAGTGATGTTTCACACCATTACATGACTACTGGGCAAACTGCAATGTTTTTTGTTGTCATGCTTATTCTGGAAGATGTTACCCTGAGGCAAGTCTTGAGGAAACAAAGGCGCATTTGGGAAGGTAAGGAGTGCAGGAAAAGGAACCCATGCAGAGCTGTCGCCGCTCACCAGGCTGAAGCATGAGTGGAAGGGAAGCATTAGTCACACAAACAGCCTGAAACAGAAGCCATGCCTGGCAATTGTATCAACAAGAAATAGCTCATCATCCTCGCCTGAAGTCCTTTTATGACAGTTACTTATTGACTTCAAGAACCTCTGAAGTCTATAATCTTGCATGATTATTACCCCGCAACCAAATGCCTCTGAATGTCTTATATGAATTTCAGTGTGTCTCTTTCAAAAGTTGGATTATCTCAAAAACTTTACTGAAAGTATATCAAGAAAAGAGGGATTTTATTAATCTTTCTTTAAGGCTTATTCTTTTTGATCTACAGCAAGTGTACTTAACAAACACAAGGTTGGATCATTTTAACCCTATTTGCCAACAGCTGAAGCACAGGGAGCTAGCAGTTTACTTTGAGGGTAACGGAGAACAACGAAGACACATCTCAGGAAAGTAGAGCTGGTTTTGACAGATGCCAACTGATCTTTAGGTCTTACTAATCCTTGAAGTTTTAAATCCCACTAAGCTCCATCTTGAATAGAGACATGATTTTGAACATGTTCTGCGCAAAGAGAAAAGCAGATTAACTATCCACTGGGCAGTATCCTAGCTCTAAGATGTGGTCAGGACACCTCAAAACAGTTTAACTCTATCCTTCCTCAAACCTCTAACTATTCCTTTTAAAAATTATGTCATTTAAAAATACGTAATACATACTGTTAGAATTTTTACCTATTAACCAGCTGGTAAGGTTCCCTCCCTTCTGCAACAGCTTCACAGCACTAATCTCTGCAAAAGAGCCTTTATTACAGGCAACAAAATATTTAGCTACTCTAAAACGTTTCCATTATTAAGTAGTACTAAAGGGGATCTTAAACAATTATGGGGATACTGAGGCACCCTGCAGATAGCAATGCATGATACTTGAACTTGGAAAAAAAAGTTTCAGTTCCAACCAAATATATGGTAGTGTTGTCACTTCTTAACCGGTATTCAGGACTAAGCTTCTCTGGATTGACTCAGTGTGGGACCAGGTCTAGGAGTGCTCCTTCCTATTTTTCTCTTGCATCCCCACCCCTACAGTCATAATACATTCCTTGGAAGTCTTCAAAGATTTCTCAAAAGGGTCTCCTGTAAAAAGAATAGAAAGGTAAGATGCATAGCCTGGAATAGCATGTGGATTCTTTGTCAAGTAGAGTTAAAAGCCAAACAAACAAAAATCCAACAACAACAAAAAAAACCCCAAAACTAAAAAGGTTATTCCAGCTGTCCATCACCATTCAAAAGCAGAAGTGACACCTGATCTTTAGACCCCAGAGCAACAATTAAATGCAGACTGGTCCAAATAAACAACCAAGCACACCACAGCAATTGGAGGACTGCCAGAAACAAAACAACTGACATCCAGATGAACACTGAGGCCAGTTTGCTTCCCTCAAGACAAACAAATGATAAAAAGCTGAAAAGTGAAATTCTTTCTGTCAGAAGTAGAATTGCTTATTGTGACCTGATCCATTCTGTTTTGCAATTAACAGATCTGGATATATACTACTTCACAAGGTAAAGGGAAAGATTGATGCTGAAAGGCTTCCCAGATATATCACAGGCCACTCAGCCCTCTTGCCCACTGTAATAAAACAGGCCATCATTCCAGCATTACCCCAAAATTCGCTCTTGCTCCTTTAACAGTGGCCAAACTCTGCAGGGGTGAAGGAAAAAAGTGCATACAAATATTTTCTTAAAACTTTCTACTTGTAACCATCACTTAACCCCATCTGAGTTTCAACTGGCTGCCTTTTAGTCCAACAAAATGTTTCAGCAAAATGTTTCATTCCTACAAGCTTCAGGACAGCTTATGCAGAACGCCAGACTGAGTTACTGCATGAATCAAGTTAATTGAAAGCTTCTGAGTAGGATTTGTGCACTACAAGGTACAGCAAAATTCTTGGCAAGCATATCTTTAAAATGTGTATATTAAAGGGTTACTTGTCAGGGATTTTAATTTCGTTTTGGAGGAAGCAATGAAGTATACTAAATATAAAGTTTGATCCTTACAACAAACATATTACTTGAGAATATTACATGTAACACAATAGGTTACTTTTGAGCATTCTGCTCTGCGTTTTAAAGCTATTGCATAAGGTTATTTTAATAAAAACGATTCCAGGGAAAGAGCACTTACTAATGAGGTGCTGACAATTGAATCTACATTTAGAGATTGCATTGGAGTGCCAAGTTCACTTTTACAGATGCACTGCTTAGCTATCCAGTAGATGTCCTCAGAGCATGTAGGATCAATGTATTTTGGGTCACATTTGGCAGCAAAGATAGACAAGTGAAAACATTTACCAAGAACACATCTGATGTGTGTTTTTCTTATTAGAGAAACGTAAGAAAATAAACCCAGATATCATGGAATGCCAGGAATTCCTTCTCCTCAATGTTTTTGATTTACAAGACCAATTTTTGGTAGTCTCCTTTGACCTCTCTCCCTCATTTGCTTGCCTAAAAATCCTGGAGTCATCTATGCCACCTCATGACTAAGCCATTTTGAGGGCTTAATGCACAAAAATACTTCTTCATCATAGATGGAAAGACAACTCTTTGCATAAATGACTCAGTTACCACAAAAGTCACTGCTGAGTAAGTTTTATGGTGTAACTAGTTAAAAGAGTCAAAGATACTCTTTTTATGAGTTGAGAACAAGTATTCAAGTAGATACTTTGAGATCCAAAATAAATCGTAAAAAAAAAAAAAATCTGAAGCAGTCTTTGTATCTTAAAGATGAGATGTTTGAACATGCAGGGCTAGATTCTTTGCTAGCATGTTGGTGAAAGTTAGATCAACTCGAGGGCTGGGTCCTGCATATCTTCATTATTCCCCTCTCTTACTTCAAAGTAGCATATTTGCCATAGTTTCAATACAAACCTAGAGCCCTAGCTTCCTCAGATCTCATGCAAACCTAATATGGACAATTCTAGCCTTCAAAACCAAACTGACAGCTATTCAGAAAGAATAAAGCTCCAGCCTCAGGCTTTCATTTTTATAACCATTTCCATACTCTGGTTGATCTGTCATGAGAAACAGATAAGGACTTCTGTCCACGTTGCATATACTTACCCAGTGTTCTGGGTATCTTCTCACTACCCCTTCCTGATACACTTCTGCCTGCCACAGAATGAGGAATGAGAGCAGAATTTTTTCCTAATCCAAAACCTCTGGATTTTTGGTTGCTCTTTGTAGTCACTCAATATTAACTCCGCATCCTCCTCCTAAAACGGGCTTCCATAATCAGCGTGTTTGGTGCCATCTAATTCCCTCCTCCTTCACAAACCCTCCTCACCACCAAACCAAGCATCCCATTGATGGCATTTTCTGACCTGTCAAAGAAGGTCTGAAACCACGACCCATTCCCATCATCAGTAAGAACTGCAGCTTTTTCTGTTGAGGTTAATTTCCCTTTTTTTTAAGGGGTAATTGGAGCTTAAGCAGCCACATGCAGAGTACACATTCAGTGTGTGTTCTGTGGCTGTTTCCAGTTAGTGAAAATGACCTGATATGGATTTCTTTTTCTTGTTACTTATTTAAATAAGTAGTAGAGTTGTGCAGAGAATTAGGTAAGGTCATAAAACTTTTTCTCTCCCACAGAGGTCAGAAATCTTTTCCAGTTGAAGATCATCTAAAAAAAATATACTCACAACCTATGGAAACTAAGTGGTACTAGGTGGAGCACAGTCATCCAGAATCTGCAGAAGGACTGCTTGGGGGTTGCAGATCATCAGGGCATAAGAACTGGCTTGGCTTGGTCAATATTCACAACCACTTTTGAAACTGTGAACAGTTATAAAGTAGCAATACCCATTTCAGCATCCCCTAACTACACTTCAGGAAAAAGAACACACACATGCACACATACACACACATACAAAAGTAAACACTAGACCTAGGTATCATGAATTAGATTCCAAAGATCTGCCATCTAAATAACAGAAGCCATGATAAATATTATTTAGTCACACTAAATAGCAGAAAATGCTGGATTTTTGGTTCAATTAAATTAAAATCAATAGTTGTGTCTGTATTTATCTGTATAAAAACAGTATTTCTTTGTGCAAGATTCCATCTACTTTTCAAAGTATAAGCATCTTCAAGTTCTGACAGGTAAATAGCTCACTGCACATAAATTTAAGCCTGTATAAACTTTGATTCCTGGTTCATATTAAGTCTGGAATCATGAAATAAATAATATAGTCAAAACTTGCAATCAGATCGGTTGCCAACAGATAATACTGTTTCCTTCCCAAACACTACTTCGTCATCTAAATGAGCAGCTGTCATTTGTTCTTCTCATCAGTCTATTACGGCACATTTCTCTCTGTTGTAAGATACAGCAGCCTTACTACACAGCATAAGAATGATAAATGAAAACACCCCCCAGGCCACTCAGTCACTCTCTGTTCTGGCACTATGGTTGAACAGCAAATGAGTAATTCCACAGTATGTAATAAGGCAAATGCATACCACTGCATTTTAGAACCTCACTGTTGAGGTCATTCAGGAGGCAAATCTGAAGGCAGATGGCCAAGCAGAGTAAGAGTAGTTTCAGAAAAATCTCAAAACATCAGCCAAAACAATAGTCTTCAGCAGACGATACTATAATGCAAGGAAGATCAGAGCTCACTTTAGAGAACCATGAAGTCCACTTAGACAGTCTTAATGCTACTATTAAACTCTGAATACATCTGCAGGAAAATGCATTGTGGCCACACCAAGAGAAAAGCACTTTGCAAACTTACACAGGGGAAAAAAGAAACTCACAAAATTCACAAACAAAAACATTAAAGGTACAAAAAAGTGATGACAATTTTAAAAGAAATGCTATAGGGAGACAAAAAACCATTGTCTCTAAGCAACATAAAGATCCTCCCTTTCCGTCCTGATTGCAGACAGTAGTTACTCTATCTGATAGGTCATCAGAAGTAGATTTGTCCTTCTTTATATCTTGCAAGGAATGAACCTGCAGAACAGATCACAATGGTAACAAAGGAACAGCTAGAAGATAAACTATCTGAGGGGTTGCACTCACTGAGTTTCCTTGTAGGCATTAAGCTACCTTGCTGTGATAACCAGGTGAAGATGCAAGTAGTCAGAAGTGTTGATGGCTGGATAGCTTCAGGATAAGATTCAAATTTATTGTGTCTTTCCATGGACAAAGGAAAGTCAAAAACTTGGGACTTAATGGCACAACTCAAATAGAGAGAGAGAGAGAATATGGAGAATAATATAAATACATGGAGTCTTTCTTCTTTGGAACTAAAAATATGTCTTAAAAAAATTAAGCATGAAGGGCTCTGATTTCACCATTTTCACCAAACTGATTCTACAGGCAAGAGTATCAGAACCTCTTGAATCTTGTACTCTGAGGACTATGATAGTATCAGAGGACTATGATAGTATCAGAGGGCCCAGGAAAAACAGTCTGAATCCCATCTGAATACTTTTATTACTAAGCCTGGGTAGCCTAGACAAAGAGGGCAGTTAGAGGTTCTCAAAGCACCAGAATGAAGTCTTGAGCAGTCCAGCTTCCCACAGTTCCCAGAAGTCCTTTTTGTGGGCTGAGAAGCATAGATAAGGAAGAGCCACCCAGCTGATGCCAAGAGCCTGTCAGCCCAATTCATTCTTTATCTCAAGGAAAATAAGCTTCAAACTTCCTCCTATCTAGAAGACAACTTCTAAGGCTTCTGAGCCCTTTCATAACAGATAATTGACAAAAATGTGGCACCTATTAGGCAGGAGGATGGCTGGACAAAAAACCCTCAGGAGATTCCTCTGCTGCTTACCTCAACAGACTCACTACTGCAGCAAACTGGGGTTTTGCAGAGCAGCAGCAAGATCTAGCAATGCTGTATGCTACACAGCACAGGCAAGCTGGAGGTCCTGACCTCTTCCCAGAATTTTCCACTCTTCAGCATAGCCCTCTCACCCCTTCATTTTTTTCCATTTCAAGGAGGTCCCATGTTGAAAAGATCCAGGCAAATATACACATTTATTGTAAAATATAATAAATCTTATCAGCTTGTTCATCTCATCCTGTGACAACAGTCAATTATGTTCATTTGATTCAGGCTGGTTTGAAACTGAGCAGAAAGCATCTCCTGGAAAGCTTGTCTTGACTGACAAACCCCAGAAGCTGATCCAGCCAGGGCTCTTATTTCCAATAAGAAGATGCCCTGAGAAATTTCAAACAATGAGGAAACTCTAAATAGTCCTCGATTCGGGACCATGCTCTAAGCCTGTATGAGTACAATAAAGTGGTGATCAGGAAGGCTGCCAGTCCAGGAGCATGGTGGGGGAGAGGAAGGAATGCTGTGTTTGGGGCACTCCTACTGCCCAATCCACCACTCTGTGACACAACTCCTGGCTGGACTGCTGAAAAGGCAAAAGGTACCAACACAAAAACCCTCTAAAGCACAATTCATCTCCCTGAAAACAAACCTTAGTAGCACAACAGGAGTCCTTGAAGCACAGGGCTAGGCTGTAATTTCACCTGTCATTGGTGAACGAAAATTTCAGAGTTTTATTTAATGCAATGGGATGGCTGCTTTTCATAAATTCTTCAGTTACAACTTCCTTCTCTCCCCAAAGTCTGCTCACCTTGTTCAGAAAGGCAGATAGGAAACAGCTGTACCATGGGTGGTGGCTTCTTATGGGCTGGTTTGGGGGATTTTTTGTCTTGGGGGCACTGAGTTTAGGTTTCAAACAATGTTTAGGAGCAGAGGTCAGCAGAGCACTGCAGCAGACGGGAGGCCGGGTCCCGGGAGAGCAGGAGCGTGCAGCTTCCACCAGGGGGAAGTGTCCAGCGGCAGAAAAGCTGGAGGAACACCCCAGCAGCAGGGACGGACAGGGAGCACCCCGCTGCAGCTGAGCCGCCACCAACATACCGGAACACACCCAAAACCAGTTCTTAGCAGCGAGACACATCAAAAAGCAGTTTTTAGCACGAAGCTGTGTCTCTATCTCTGTCTGAAAGAGTTTTGCCAACCTTTGTTTTGGGTTACCCTTCCTCCTCTGCAAGACTCGCAGTGGGTATGAAGCAATATAATCATGACATCTGGATTTTCTTACTGCAATAGTAATGTTTCCTCTTTAATATTAACATTCCAGAAAGGAAAATTACTCTAATTTATGCCATAAATTTCCAGCTCATTCAAGAATAACACTGTCCCAAATTACCTTCTCATTATAAGCTTCTAAAAATGTATGCGTGCAAAAAAAGTTGTTTTTTCCTGATTAATATCTACAGCTGACATAAGAGAAATTTTTTTTTTAAAGATTGAAAGTATCAAGAAGATCCGAGAACCATACAGTTCTAAAAAAACCAAAACACCAATACCCTTCAGATGCTTTTTCCCTGATTAAAAAAAACAATCAAACAAAAAAACTCCAAGAGAATAAAATCAACTATTCAAAAAAGTCTATTTCCCAGATTAAAGCAAGACTTTAATCTCCTCTTAAGTATTACTTCTTGTTGCGCTTTTCTTTGCCATACACACACACAGAATCTTTCATTTGAAATTGACATCATACATGTGACTGTTCAAAGAATACTGCAGCGTGTGTTATACAGAGATCACTGGAACTGCTTTTCCANAAAAAAAAAAATCAAACAAAAAAACTCTAAGAGAATAAAATCAACTATTCAAAAAAGTCTATTTCCCAGATTAAAGCAAGACTTTAATCTCCTCTTAAGTATTACTTCTTGTTGCGCTTTTCTTTGCCATACACACACACAGAAATTGACATCATACATGTGACTGTTCAAAGAATACTGCAGCGTGTGTTATACAGAGATCACTGGAACTGCTTTTCCATCAGACCCCAGGAAAGGGGGCCAGGTGAATACACACCAAAACTGCCTCATCTCCCCAGGGCAACAAAGCACTGTGAGTAGGAGTGGGAAGGACAAGGTACCAAAGAAAGCACGAATGCAGATCCTGTGTTCAGTAGTGCCGGTACCTTAACTCCCCTTGTACTCATCTGCACAGTTACTTGCATTCCCAGAGATCAGAACCCCTAGGATTTTTCTGCCTTCAGTATGCAAGCTTGTATCCTAAGAAACTCCTCGTTTTACTGGTTTAGAAAACAAGTTCCTTGGACAAGGACTACAAAAGGAATGAGAGGCAGAAAGGAATTAAGTGACCTGTCTGAGATCATGCTGCAAGCAGAAAGCAGAACCAGAATTGGAATACGAGTCCCCTCACCTCATGGCCTTCCTTTACGTTCAGGGTTGTCCAAGTCCCACCAGCACCAGAGGAGCATTGAATCATATCACACCCAAATGCAAAGATGCAGCTGGAGTGGGGACACACACTCCATCCAAATTGTAGCATTTGTAAAAAGTACTGATCAGTCCAAAATGTGAATAACAGCTTTAAAACTAAGAATGATTGGGGGAAGTACATATTTTAAACTGCCATTAACATGAGACATTGAAATGTTATCATTCCATTTCCAAGAACTTCCTAATTTTTAACCCACTTCCCCAGCACACCTACCCTTCCACTCCTTATACAAGACCTGAGGAAAGATGTTTGTGGGTGCTGTGATTCAAACATCTGGCCTCCATAAAAATGCTTTCTGCATCACACTCATCAACATGGTCACTTCATTTTCAGCTTATTTTTTCCCCCAATAAAAATACAGATGATTTAGAGGCTCCACCTGCTCTATCAAAAGTGCCCAGACAGCTCAGCTATATTGCTTATTGAATTGCTGTAGGCATAGCAGCCCAAACATGAACTGTGCTACATTAAAGGATTTCACCTTTATGGAAAAATGCTTGTTGAAAGAGTCCAGTGGTTCTTTGTGTATTGCATTAAATACATATATATTTTAAATAAAAATTTTGCATTTTTTAAAGATTTTAATACCATACTGAATTCTAAGAAGCCTGCAAACTTCAAACATTGGAGAAAGGAAGCTAGAGTGGAAAAACAGGCAAGAAACCCCTATTCAATGAGTTCTTGAAATGTGCATAAGAAAATTAAATATTCAGTCTATTCAGCAAAATAGGAGAGCATATCAAAAGTGTTCCTGGCTAATAAAATGGCACATTGAAAAAGAGTAAACAGAGATATTCCTTCGGTTGCCCACAGTGCCATCTATCTTTACTGCTCACACACCACAGGCCTGTGACCAGGATCCAGGCATCTGAACGCTCCTTTGGGGTTTTAGGGAGCCACAGGGGCTTCATGCACCTCAGCTCCCAGCTCACAAGAGGCAGAAAAGATAAACCTCCATCAAAACAAACTAATTACTGACAGCAAGAAGTTTCAATGTGCTAAGAAACGATTTTAAAAACACAAGATGAGTGCTTTGAGAAACAATGTGACCAAAATGTTATCAAATGTACCAGATGGATTGCTCACAAACACACAGGGCTTGACTTTCATCCAAACAGACAATACCTATAAGCAACTACATGCATGCTTAAAATCAGAAGCTGAAATTTGGAAGAATTCCTCCAAAAACACTGTATGGGTTATCAAAACACAAAGACCAGCAAGAGAACTGTAATCAATTTTTTCAAATCACCCCTATCACTAAACTTTTGCTACAATTTCACTTCTATTATGCATTATTTGTTTGAAAGGACAGGGTGGCTACCACTTTTCTGAATCAGACACCAGCAGTTCTCATCAAGAGTGGATGTCTTTAGCTAAATACCTATGAACAGTTTCCCTTCTGTCATGTACATCCATCTGTAAATTAAAATGAATAAAATATTTTGACACAATTCTGAACGAGCATAACTCGTCCACACTGGAACAGCAACATGTCAGTGACTACAGTAGGGCAAATTACTCTGTGAGATTTTTGAGGCTAATAAGACTAGAAAAATCAAGAACTTTAGAATAGTTTAGGTTTTTGTTTTAAAGAAATTCCTTTACTCACAAAGAGAGCACCTTCAAAGTACAGTAACACAAGCAGCATATGGCATTTACATTTTCATCTAAATCTTTAAAGAAGCCCATTATTTCCTTAGATTTGAGAAAAGAACCCTGCTTTATTTCACCACACCAGCCATAAATTATTCATTAATTCTGTTTGCTAACTCTGTAACTGAGCCCAGATGTTTCTGCTGGAGTAGCATGCCATAAGAGAAGTTAAATATAGCAAGCTGTATGCAAGGACCAGACTCTCTCCCTCCTCTCACTACGGCATGCTCAAATATTACTTGAGAGAGAACAATGAAAACATTTAAAAAATATTTTGAATATGTGAGTCTGAAATGCCACATTCTGATCACAACATTTCATGTGAAAGAGCCCCCACACATTTCATTTGGGTGTAACTATAGTCACTGGTCTTGTCTCTAGGGAAAGGGCTGGCACTTTCACTCACCAGAGTAAACAGAAAATTTACAAGCAGAGGAACACTCCTTGCCATGCATCATTTATAAATACAAATGAAGACTTAAGTTTTCAATTATAAGAAACACTTCTGAGCCAGCTACCAAGGGCAACAACCAAGCTGATGAGGAATTGAGTGTGCTAAGGAATTCTTACGGAATTGACACAGAAACCTACTGGTGGGAATCTTTAATCCATTTCAGTGCTTCAGAAAAACAACCATTTTACACTAGCAAAGATGATTAATGTTAGCATTTATAAGCCAACACTGAAAAAAACCCTGTGGAACAGAATGGAAACTACCATGCCAAGCCACACATTCAGCCACTCTTCACCAACTGGCTTCAAGCACTCTTCACCAACTGTCTTAAGCTAGTTTGGAACTGCCTATTTTAAACTAGGAATGTCCTGATCATTATATAGTTGGAGAAGAAGTGAGAAACAGGTTGAACACCACAGTGTCACTTGGAGTTTGCAGATTCTTTTAAGGCCCACAACTCTTCCTCAGTTGTGAACAGTGGTAACGAGAAATTTTCAGAGGTCACCTTGTCCCTTTGCTGTGCAACAAGGCAAGATTAAGACTGTTTAAAATATTTGCCTGATCTGTTCCTAAAAATTTTCAGTGTAACAGATTCTGTACCATGAGTTTGCAGAGAGAGGGTATTTTGGAGAAGCTGTAGCAGACCAGTGTGTTAATGGCACCACTGCTTTGGTACCAGGTAACAGCTGCTGTCATCCAACTTTGCCACCCTCGCATCTTGTAGCCAAATCCTGCTGTTCTTTAACCAACTCTGTCCATTTGAGACTTTGCAAAACATATTAAGACTAACTACTGTTAACAGAGGGCACCTTCCCATTAGCCAGCATATAGGCAAACAAACCTTGATGTCTGTATGTACTACTAGCCACCTTAGAACACAGTAAAACTCTGTCAGCTGTTACTAAAAACACAAATACATGACTGAAGTCATAATTTAGCCATGGGAAGGCATACCAGCACTACCTCTAGTCTCTTCAATGTCAATAATGTGAGAAACAACAGAGTGGTAGCACAGGTTAACAATCACAGGGCAGTAAATATATTTTCTTTTTTTCTTCCTAGTCCACACTGACAGAATTATCCTTGTTTCAAACTTAGCACAAAAAGCTACCACAAAGTTCTACTATGGACAATGACCACTTCATTTTGCTGTGTATACAGATCTTTAAGGACAGCTCACTTCTACTTCAGAAATCAACAGGAAAGCAGAGAAGCAAGCCAGAACAAATTTTATTTAAGCTAGTCACCCTGGCAGCAAGTTACAACTGAGTCCACCTCTATGAGGAAACGTTTCCTCTCCAACTTCTATGGAAAAAGAGAGGTATGCAATGCAAAACCTAGAAACTGGACCCAGTTACAGCACATGTGAGAGATGGAAGGTGACAAAGGATCTGGCGGTTCTCAGAAAATAAAGACCATATGTTTCTAACAGTGGAAATCTGTGAAATCTTTATTAGAAGAAGGGAAGAAAAAGGAAACTGCAGGTGTAAAATCACAAAACAAGTCAAAGGAGAAGAATAGAAACTATATCAAATAGCTCATCTTGAAAAACCATTTTGTAATATATGAGGAGAGCATTACAGTAAAAGAGAAACAACTTTTAATCTCCTTTGCACCGTATTCATTTCTAGAGCACTGCTGAGAAAATTTTTTCTTGTAGAGTGAAACCAGCACCTGGTATGTTTCCTTGTTTTTGCATAGTAACAGAAGCTGCAGGAAAGTTTTGGACAACTATATTTAGAAAGTGAAACATCAAATCTGATGCATTTTGCTTGTGAAGTCTTAGCTACACATTATACACAGCTAAGTACAATTGTCTGAAGTTATTGCTTTTATTTTGCTCATTTAAGCAAAAATCAGGCCCCTGTGAAGCTGTCTGTATACCTGAATTTGTGCCTTATTATCCTTCTCCACAGATACTGTGTTTGAAAACAGGGATTAAACCTTAAATGAACAGGTACCCTAACAAAAATTCAGCATCCAGCTAACTTTAAAAAGAGGCTTATGGGAAAAGGATGTCACCATTGAGACCTACCTGTTTGCATAACCTATTACTTGGGCAGAAAAAGAAATGTCACAAGGAAAATTCTTGGTGTTAATCTGTACTGATTTCTGCTACAGTAATCTACAGCAGTTTAAACAAACCAAATCTAAAAGGTCTTGAGATTGTCCCACTTTTGGAAGTCTTATCTGGCATACTCACTTAATGTACACATATAGACTATTACATTCCAGCAGAATTACGACCAGATGGGGTTTTGCTGTAAGCTTGACTGTTTTCTTTTGTTTTGTTTTTTTAAAGACTTGTTCTCTGTTGATTTTTTTCACAGAGAGATAACAAACATATTCAACATTTTAAAAAATTAAAAAAAAAAAAAAAGAAAGAAGAAAAGAATGTTTACTTTGGTTGTGCTAAGCAGCCAGGTGCTATAATACTGCAAGTTTCATCTGTAGTCTGCAGTGCTGTAAGTTCCACCATGTTAACCATGACATCAGTCTTGTGGCCAGGAAGTTTAGGAAGCACAGAAAGAATCTTCTCTGCAAGATTGTCACCATGATGACCAACTGCTCCTGAGGGAAAAAAAAACCAAACCCAAAAACTATCAGGTGCATAACTAGAAAAACAAACACAAGGAATTGAAAAGAAAACAACCATATGTTTTGAAAAAAAGGACACTGGTACTCCTAACATTAAAACCACATTTAGATTTTCAAAAATATTTTTCTATCAAAGTAAAAGTAATTTCCAGAATGTATAAAGTTAGAACCACTTACAACATTTCAGAAAGATTCATTTAAAAAGCACAAATTAGACTTAGTTTTACAGCTGTTGGATATTCACAGATTTTACACAGACATGAAAAACATTTTTCTTTGCCTAAGGAAGTTGTTAAATAATATTTGCAACAGTTATTGAAAAAAGCAAGCGAACATTTATATATACACTCACGCACATAATACACTTTTCTGCATAAACTAATAGGGCTGTGCTTAAAAGGACTATACACAAGTTGCTTAAATAGCTACCCAGACAGGACAGCCTAACATTAAAATAAACAATTAACAATGGCACGTCACAATAAAGATCATCACTTCTATACAAAGTGAGGGCAGGTCAGGTGAAACAAACATGAAATAACTAAACCAACCCGAGTTACAAAGTATAAAATGTCAATTTGACCCTATTCCAAAAGAAACTCTGAACTCCAGCTGGCATGTTTTCTTCAATTTTCCTGATTTCAAACACACATGCTTTTCCTTCCATTCATGAGCACAGGCGCTACAACCAACTCAAAAAATATTAAAGCTGTGAGCCAAGTCAAAGCAGAAAAACACGACACACACTACAGACAGACAAGAGACAGGGGCCATAAACCTTATTGCCTTTAGGTCAGGAACAACTTGAAGGTATTTGTAGTCTGCCACTCAAGCTACGGTTCAGCCGTCAACACAGGGCTGAACAGCAGTGTTGAGCTTAGTTTTGTTGTCCTAACTTTATTCACAGAAAAATCGGAACTTTTGAAGCACCACTGAGAGGCAGGAAAAATTTCTCCCAGGCTATGGTCCCACTCCAATAAGCCTGTCTGTGTGGCAGCTATCTGCTCTTATGTTTTCATCATTTCCAAAGACAGAGCTAAGATCTGTTTCAACAGCTGAATTAGCTTCACATGCTCCATAAATCCAAACAAGGCCCCTACGTTGCTGAGGTCAGATTATTAAGTGCTCTTGGATAGCAAAAGCAGTAGACTGTCTCCAGCAATTCTACAGCAGACAGGTATCCAGGCTGTAAGCCATGGTTTCCCATGGTTTATCCACTATTCTGTATTGCAAAAGAAGTTGAAGAGAGAAGCAAGGATGAAAGAGGAAAAGTGAAGTCAAACTCTGGGCTGGCAAATGCCTTTATCCACAGAAAGCAAAGAAGGCACATGTGTCCAGCACAGGGTGGTACTGCAGTGGGGACATCTGACCACTCCGGTGGTTTATTACCCCTTTGTTTCACCAAAGACTGCAACAATTACAGAATGACAGCAACTTTCTTTTCTACCATTCCCAGCCAGAGTTAGACCAGGGAAGTACAGATGGAATGAGCTGGGCTTTGTGACTCCCTAAGCTGTCTTGTTCTCCAAAACCCCTACATTCTGCTCACTAGATCAGTCACGAGTAAGGCACACTGCAACACTTGCAAAAGTTGCACAGGGAAAACCAACGGTAATATTCTGAACCTCCACCCCATGCACTGGAAGCAGCATCTGTCTCTCCACACATGCTGCATGCGAGCAACATTTAGCTAGATAAGACATTTGGATAAACTAGAAACACCTCAAATGCAAACAAACCTACATAAATTATTAACATCCCTCCTTTCTTCTTGGCATAGGGGGAAGACTCAGAGTATTCAAGCTGCTTCCATGAACATTTCTGTCTCTTTCCTACAATTGTTACTTCCTGGAGGTTTCCACTGGTCCACTGGCGCTACTGGCTTTTGCCATGCCTCATCTAATCAATCACAAAACATCTACTGGAGGTTTCAAAAGTCACTGTCACCCTGATCAACTGCGTAAATCAACCAAGCCTGAAAAGATAGTTAAACTTCAGAAGATTAGGACAGGAAATCACAGGAAGTCACTTTCAAACTTCACTGACTTCAGAAGGATGCATGGGACTAGTTTTTATCCTCTCTACTCACCACTTCTGAGGACAGTCAACAGACTGCTCAGCAGCTTCTCATGAGCAACAGTGTTCAAGGCACAGGTTTGATGGTTTTGAATGCTGCCAAAGTACAGACAGATAGAGCCTTTGGGTGACAAGTTAATCTGACCACTACAAAATAGGAGTTTTCATGCCAAGCTAATATCTAGCTTTCAGGATACAAGAACCCTCATGTATCATGCTGTTCTAATTTCACTTTTTCTTTACATTATAACTTACAAACTGAAATAGATGACATTTGATACAAGTTGTAGCTGACAAAATCTGCAAAGTCAACCAATTCTTTAACAGCAGCCAGGAACTCACTAACTACACCCCCTGCTTTCTCTGTCTATTTTTTACTGTACAGTTTTCAGCAAACCAATGAAACAAATCTCATTGTGTGGCACTAAATCCAGGTTCATACAGAGTTTTACCTCTGAAATGCACTAGATTTTTCTTCCTTCACTTTGCATTGTATTTAATCACACAAGTATCACGTCCAAAACAATGAAATTACCAATGAATTCTGGAGGCATTTGTTGGTAACAAAAGAATGGTTGCATGCAAAGATCTTATGTTCATTAACGAATACTGAGAATAGAATCTTAAAAAAACAAATCTGGTAACTTTTCATCCTTACTCCATGAGCTTTGATGCTTCCTTCCAATGCTGCTCACTACAGCTCTGATGTTATCTCCAAAAAACCATCTCCTACTCAAGCACAAGATTCCACACTCTCCTTCCCAGGTTTAAGCTGATACTAATTATCTCTCTTCCTATCTCCTCAAGAGTCTCTTTGTCAGGCAGCTCCCTGTCATCCCACATCTGCTTCTTTTTGTTGTTTTTTATTTTTTCTCACTATCTGAGTGCATAAATAAATCCCTTCCCTGTTCCCACCCCAAACCAACACCCTTCTCACAATTTCATTTTAAGACTCCTTATCCAAGTCCACTTTCCTGACATCTTCTGGTCAATCCTCCCAATCTCAGCACAGCATTAACTGCCTGGATCCATAGCTTCTCTTTAGCACATTGTTGACAGCTACGAACCCTACAGCAGTTCAAGGATACACAATGGCAAAATTATGGGAGGAAAAGAAATTCTGAGGAAAACTCAGACACAGATGAGCTGCAGGATGTAACATTGTGCCAAGTACTTGTTACATGACATATGTAGGCAAAAAATTATGACCTGAATTATTGGCTACAAACAGAACCAGGCCCACAGTCTGGGCCTGCAAGCAGGAGGTGTGTCTGACGGGGATAGCAAATGCAGTCATTCCTATATCCATACACCTGTGTACAGAAACACTTTCAGGCATATAGATACGGCTAAGGGTTACATAGAGATGTGTATCTGCTTAGACAGATATAAAGATAAGAGTGACAAGTAGATACACTGGATGCTTCACAGCAATCCATAAGGCTGAGTCTGAAACATGCAGACCATTTCCTTCACGCCTCAAGGTGGCACACAGGTTTCTAGTTTGCAGCAATATGGAAGTGCGAGAAACAAGCCTTTGGATTTCCAGCAGAGCCTTCTGCTTTACTCTTCATTTCTATGATCCACTGGGATACAAGGGTGTGCAAGCAACCATCATGGTCTTAAATATGCTGCCATTGTTGCCAGATGAAGAACTGTTTGCACACCTGGCGGCTTAATACAATGATCACTAGCCTTTGGAACGGAACTGCACACTGCTTATTCTGTAAGTTCATGTTAAACATGAACCAAAGAAGAACAGCAGAGTAATCAGCTCAGTTGTGCCAACTTTCCTCCTACTTTGGAAAGCAGCACCAGTTGATTGGGTGGTTAAATATGACTTTGGAGTCACTGACCACCAGGGACCCCCACTTAACCAAACCATTTGAGCTATTTCTGCATGAAAGGACGCACCTGGCACTAGGGGTATTGGCACAGCATTTACGGTCATGGAAGCAGCCTGTAAGGTACTTTTCCAAACGGCTGGATAATGTGAGTAATGGATGAGCTGGATGCTCGAGAGCAGTGGCTTTTAATCCAGGAAGCATGAAACTGACACTGGGACAAAAGATTACAGTATACATATCCCACATGGTAATAGCTGTTTTGGATACCACCAGCAGAATGGTGGAACACCATGTTTTCCTATTGGAGCAGGATGATGTGGAACTTACAGTAACTACTGCTTTGAACCCAGCCACGTTTCTCCAAGCTCCAGAAGAAGCCCAGAGTTCTACCATGACTGCCACTGAACAAGTGTATTCCAGTAGACCAGATGTCAGGAGCAATCCCACTCAGGACCTGGAACTGAAGCTATATACCTATCGATGGGAGAAGCATGGTACAAAGTGGAATATGGATTTTTAGTAACATCAGGTCACCAGGGTTCCCACTATCTGACACCCTCCCGGTGGGGTGGATATGGGCCCTCTAGAATGACAGCCCATACCAGCTGAGGATTTCTTACCAGCGAGATCCAACGTCCTGTCCACGAAGATGACAGAGGCCTTGTTGGTGGCTGTCCTCCTCCTGTTTCTGGCTGGGGCGTAGCTTGCCAGCTCAGCGGCGATGATCCTGCTAAGGGCCCCCACAGCGAAGCTCTCCTCCCGCAGGCCCAGGGCGGTGAAGAGAGAGTCGAGTTCACTCACCTGGGCCCGCACCGCCGCCCGCAGCTCGGCGGGCAGCGCACCCAGCCCGACCTCTGCGTGTCCGGGGCCGGCAGGGCCGGGCAGCGGCGGGAGGAGCGCTGCCAGGGCGGGCAGCAGGCAGAGCTCCGCCGAGACGGGCGCCAGGAGCGGCGGGCCTCGCAGCACCACCTCAGCGCAGCCGCCCTCGCCCATCCACCGCCGCAAGGTCTCCTCCAGTTCGGCCGCCCCGCCGCCCTCCGCCTCGTCGCCGCACACCAGCACGCAGTGTCGCACGGCGCCCTGCTCCAGCACGCCGCGCACCGCGGCCGCCGCGCCNGCGTCCATGAGGACGGCGGCGCGGTGCGCCCGGGCCAGCGCGGGCTCCCAGGCTCGGCGGCTCAGCTGCCGCAGCACCTCCGGCCCCGCCATGGCGGTGACAGCCACAACACGCCGCACGTGCCGGGCGCGCCGCCGGCGCCGCGCGATGACGTGTGGGGCGCGGGTTGGCTGAGGGCGCTGCCCGGGGCGGCCGAGCGGGCCCGGCCCGGTGACCCCGCGGGGAGCGCTCGGTCCCCGGCACTTGGAATGTACAGCACCCGAGAGGCGGAACTTCCTCACTGCTCCCTGCCCTGCTATTGTGTTTTTCTTGTGTTAGCGTTCACAGGTGCTTTGGTCAATGAGCTGGCAACACGGAGTACTCTTGCTCAGTAAATGCGACTTTTCTCTGTACTGTTAGAGACGTATGACAAACTTTAGTTCCATTTCCCCCTTTAAAGGCCCTTGATCTCGAAATCGGTTTCAAAGCTAACGAGAAAAAACGCCATAACAAACACCGACAGTTTCTTCTCCCCAGAGAATAGATGGCTCGCTCGCAAATCTGTGTTCTGCACAGCATTCACTTGGGCAGCCTTGGTACACAGCGAGGCAGGTACCTTTTCTGGCACAGCAGGATTATCAGCATTAATAAAGAGTTAGTTAATTAGTTCACCCTCCATCTTAACTGCTGTTCTTAGGTCTCTTACAGATTCAACTGGTTTCAGAACACTGAGAAACATGAGTAACACCGAATTCACTAGATTTCCAGTAATTAAATCAGATCCTTTCCTTTCAGTGTTCTACACTGACATTCCTACTCAGATGCGTTCTTCACTCTCTTTGTGCTGTTTTAACACCAATCTGTTATTTTAACCTTAGGGCATATAGCTTCATGATGCTAGAAAAATATGTAAGTTAATACCCTTCTTGACTATTTTGATTTGAAAAATGAATGCTAAGAAAGGATGGGGCATTGTTAACCACTGGGCCCCTGAGTTTATAAACAAATAGAATTATCCTCCTCTCATACTGAATTACCTCAGAGATTATGTATCTCTGAGTTTTTGCTTTATGGTTGAGTGCCACGTACAAAATCTAGATAAGTTATGGCTTGCCAAACAATTTAAAAGGGGTTCTTTACCTTTTAAACCATTAAGGGGGGG
>VYXF01005266.1:1047984-1214080 GCA_013397295.1 Polioptila caerulea | reverse complement strand
CCGCTCCCCGGTCTCCGCTGCCGGTGCCGCGGGCCCTCAGCCCGGGCCGCGCAGGCCGAAGCGTGCTGGGCCTCAGCGGCGAGAGCCCCGCGTGGTATCCCTGCCCCACAGGAATCCCTGGGGGGACTGAGCTCTCCCTGGTACTCTCCTGATCGAGTTCCCGGCTTTGAAGTACTGAAATAGCGTTAATCTTATATGTATTAACTTTTTTTACAACTTTAGGGACTATCTTTACATTCAAACGTATATTAAACATACAAACTAAACCTTGTCCATGTGGTGGACCTGTCAGTGCAGAGCACTGTGAGCACTCAGGGGTCTGCTTGACTGATTTCACAACTGAAATGTTAAGAACATGTCTCAGTAGTAATCTGAAGACTTGCCTGATATTCTACATGCCAAGTAATCTCTCACAGTTGATAGGGATTTTATTCTAAAATATTGTTTCTTTTCTCTTATGGTAGATGAAAATGAGGCAGAGAGACCAGAGGAAGAAAAATCTAGGTGAGTATCCTGAAAACTGGAAGCCCTTTAGCATGGCTGCACAAAACCTGTGTTCACTACATTCTTCTTCCCAACTCCTTGAATGTTGGTAGCACACCTGAACACACTCTGGTGTATTTGAAATTGTCCTTAAGATAGTATGTTTGGATTTCACTTTCTGTGAAATGGCTGTACCTGTGAAATTGGGTCACTTAAGTATGAAAGTTAGTTTAACTATGTGGACAGCAATAACCCCTCACAAAATGCCAACAGGTCTTTTATTTTTGTAATCATTGTGCTTTGTGGTTTAATGATGTATCAGTATTTGTTTGAGATAATTTAGCAACTAAAAACATCCTGTCTCCCAAAGAGTCTGCAGTGTAGTTAAAAAAACAGGAAAACAGGGAAGCAGTGGAAGATTACCAGGTAGTTTGATATACAGATCACATCTTAGGCTTTCAGGGTTAGTTTGGGTTTTTTTTTTACCAGTAAGACAGTATTTGAAAGAAACCTAGAGAAACTTAGGAAAGTTTTGGGCGTATTTGAGAGGACCCTGCTTGTGTTACAAAGAGCTGTATGAGAGCACAAAGACGCTCCCCTGAAAATCTAACAAAGTTAATAGAGATTAGTAATGAGGACTGACTGGAAAAGGGAATCAGTCACTCATGTTAAGGAAGAAAATTCTCATTATTGGTAAACTACGGAAATTGTTGATTGTCAAGATATACTAAACAAATAAAGGGAAAATCAATATATAAAAACATACATTGTTATTTTCTATAGATGTTTCCATTTTTTCAGTGAGAACTCTTGCTTTTAATTAGCCTTGGTGGACTGCTTGTTCATAACCTTGTTGAACTCATGTCAACTTTTGACAAGCACAAAATGATAAAGTAGTAATGACCTCCACCACTGGACTACATATGATATCATTATGAAGCAGCTGCTGGATGTAATTATTTGATTCCCATTATTTCTGTAGTATAAGAAACAGAGTTGTTTTCTTTCACTTTTTCCATATCACTTAACAGGTTTTTAGGCCTTGAATCCTGTCTCTTGCAGGACAAAGAATTCTAGTTATTTATTTGCTCTTTATTTAGAAGCTATTCCATATCAATTGATTCTTTATGTTTAGTTACCTTTTCTTGACCTGGCATCTTTGTCACTATTACTGTTATTCAGGAAAATTACTTGCATGGAGGTCAAAATGATCCTTAGGAACAGTGTACTTCAGGTTTTGGTCAATAGTGCCTAGCTTGGCGTTTGGCTGTCTCAATGCATGGTTTTAGACAAAAAGCATAACAAATACCAACTTACACATCTTAGGAGTTGTGCTTGGAACTGTTGGAAGTACGGGGACAGTTCAGCTGTAAAAAGTTTTGGTCTCTGGCCTCTCAGTTTTGGTGTTGTTTGTATATACAGAAATTGTGAGGTGTTATTCAGGTTCTGTACCTAGTCTGTCATTTTACCAGGTGGTGAAGTGAAATGATCAAGCTTGATTCCTGAGGCAATAGCTGGGCTGTTTTGGGTGCAACAGTCTGGGGTGTGTTGCCAACAGAGTATGGGATTAGAATAATTCTATTCAATAAAAATTGGCAATTGCACACTTTGTTTCAGAAATGCCTTTTCAGTGAAAGAATATTGTTTCTAGATGGCTCCCTGATTACTCTGCTGTTTGTGGTGCAGCATCCTAAGAGCTAATGGGACTGTGGTAGTTAAAATACTACTGTGTAGGAAACAGCAATCAGTAGGCCCAGTGAGGCAGCTCATTTGCATGGATGTCACAGTCTAAAAGGATGTCACATCCTTTTAGATGGACCAGTAGTGTTAGAATTTTTTACATTTCTCAGTCTACAGTTAAAATATAATTGAATTAGTAATTGAATTGTGACTATTCCATATGGTAGAAGAAAATTTCACAATGCGGATGTGGGAATTCTATTACCTATGGGTGTTTAAATGGTTTTTTTCCATTATGTCTTTGAAAAGTGTCAGTCTGCGGGGAAAAAACTTATTCTCCCTTCATATGTTGCAAAATAATTCAGTTTGATTTCAAAAGAAGATCCAAGTGTAATGCCTCATTATTTCCAACTAGTCTACTAACATCTAGTTAGTATGATTTATAATAGCTAAATATTGCTTATATAAAGTTATATTCATCTAGGCTCTTTTTTAATAAGTCGACTCTGGTTTTTAATTAATGCAGAAGACAACTGGAGCTTTGGCTTTTCATCTGGAATGATGTAGCAAAGCTTTTTTTCATCATTAGCCAATACCTTTGAAATAACACATGCATAAATACCTAGTTTCATCTTTTCCTGTTTTTGTTCAAGTGCTCCACCCCCACCTGGAAGTGAAGAGGAAGCTGCAGAAAATGGCGTTGTGAAAACGGTAGTTTTAAATGTGTTTTTGAAGTACTGTTTCAATATGTTTTGATTCTATGACTTACTGGGAATGCATAATCTTACTAGGACTTAAATGAATTAATGCCTAAGTGTGCACCTTTTTTTTTCCTAAAATGTGATCGGCAGAAACTGTAGAAATTACTAAATTAGGAATCAATTTTCCAGCTGCAATCTACTTTTTAAATCTAACTTACAGAAAATAACTCAATAGTACTCCCCGGTGTTTTGGGGGGAGGCAGAAAGACAGTACTTGAAGACACCTCTCTTTTCTCAGAGACATCCTTTTCAAAATGATGGTCTATTTTTTCTCAGTGATAAGAAAATTAAGGCCTCTGATAATTTTTCTTTTTTTGACTGTGATAGACCAGCAACATTTGCAGAAGTATGTGAAAATGCAAACCAAGAGATGAGTTATGTCTATGACATGCCTTTCAGAGGCAACCTATCACTTGTTTTGTAGTAGTTATCAATGTTTAGTATATCTGATAATGTCAATGTTAATATGATGAAGGAAAGGACCAAGAAATTAAATTTACAGTTGCTCTGTTGGATTCAGGTTACTGTGAATGGGAAAAATTCAAGTATGAGAAGTTCTATGAGAAAATTGTAGTTTTATTTCAGTGGGACTTTTTAGCTTCTTCCAAGAAATAACTTTAAGTGTGCAGAAGCCATTACTCAGATGTTTGTGCAGTTTTCAAGGACTGGCTTCTTAGTGAAGTACTTTTTTTACAGTAACTCTTAACATTTTATTTATGAAAGGCATTACAGTATTTACAATTGGAGAAAGTTACTAAAATTTTAAAAATTATTTCAGTTATTTAAACTGAAAAGCTGCTTAAAGTGCATCAAAGGTGTTTGTATTTCTGAAAATCCCTATAGGCTCAGTTTTCTTGTACTTGCTTATTTTTTTTATTTTTTATCTATATAAAGCTTGGCATTGTTAGGTTATCATTAGAATATCTCCATAAAATTGAGAACTTCATGGTAAATGATGTCCATGAACATGAAAAACGGATGGTGTTCAAGTTGGTTGAATAGGACCAGGTGAATATTTCTGTGAGGGGGGAACTAAGAAATCATTGATTATGAGTGAAGTGAGTTTTGGTTGAAAAGGTACATTGTTCAGACAAAATTTTGTTTCCTATTTGATGCTTTTTAAATAGTATCTGTGTGGGTTGCCTGGTGAATTATGAATTTGCACTTTTCAGCTGTATGGAATTGAAAGACTGTCTTCAGCTGTCATTTACAGGAAATCCATGCTGATCTAGACTTGCCCCATCTTCCCTACGAGAGTAGACTCTTCATTGTTAGGAAATTATATTAATGTTGTGTAGTGGGGATGAACTGTGCTCCAACATCTTGTCTTCTAAGGAGCTGTTTATTTTTGTTGATGTTTTTTCTGTACCAGGCAACTTAATAGATGGTATAGAAGACAAGGGCTAGAACTCAGCTGTGCATGGATTACCTCAGGCTGCTGGGGCAGAATCAGCTTGGCTTCCATGTGTTCAGCCTCTTGCTGAAGGATTCCAATATATGATTAAGAGTGATTTGGTTGGAAAAGTTCACTTGGATTCCACAAAGTTTTTGAAGTTCCTCACCAAAGGATTTTAAAAGACCATGCAGTTACAGAATGAATCCTAGATGGATAACTGATTTTAGTTGATTTGTGATAGATAAAAAGCACAGGGTAGAAATCAAAATTTTGTTTTCACAGTAAAGGAAAGTCACCTGCGGGGAGGACTCTCTGGAATTTTATACTTAACCTGTGATGTTTAATGTATTTACTTGGAAAAGAGATAAGTTGTGAAATCACAAGTTTTCTGATGATATAAATTTAATCAAGATAGTAAGATCAAGGACTAACTGTGAAGAACTGACTGGTTAATACATGGTTATTGAATTCTGCTTAGAAAAAGGAGAGTGATGTTCATTGGGAGGAAAAAACCAGATCTACAAATAAAATGGTCTGAAATGATCATTACTACTCAGGAGAGTGGAGGAATCTGTTTAGTACTAGTCTGGAGTCTAAAAAGCTCAATGCATCATACAGCATGCTCTTGTATCTTATTTTTCAGTCTGTTTGCTGAAATGTCTCAAGTATTTTATGTAGCTTACTTCTGTTGGGATAGATAGATAGATAGATAGATAGATAGATAGATAGATAGATAGATTTCTCCAGTGTTCATCATTAACTGGAAAAACATTTACTTGAGTTACCCTGAATATATAATTGATGATGGCAAGAAGCTAGTCTTGCATATCTTTTAGTTTTTTCCTGAATGACAAGGTAAGAATAGAACCAGTGTGTGTGAGCTAGATAGAGGAAGGAAGGATATTAGATAGTGGAAACTCTTTTTATGCTTGAGAAACTGAACCTAGTATTTAGAAGGCACTACTCTATTTTGATCCAGATGTTTCAGATACTTGTGACTTCCTAAATTTACTGTTTATGCTACTCAATTATAATGCCTAGGAAGAGGAGAATTTTCTTCTTTCAGATATTTCTAGAATGGATCGTTTTGTCTGTATTGTGTTTCCATTGTGAAGGTAAGTGACTGGTTTTTTTCTAAGCAATGACTTTTTCTTTTTTAGAAGGTGGCAGAGGCTGAGGATGACAGTGATAGTGATAGTGATGATGATGAAGATGATGTTCAAGTCACCATAGGAGATATTAAGACAGGAGCTCCACAGTTTAGGTAAGTTATTTGCAAACATTAACTGGGGAAATTTTGAGATTATATTTAATTACTAATGCAGTCTCTTTAATGCTTGCCATTTATTTGCCTTTTTTATATTTATTTTTAAAATTTTAAAAAAATTTTTTATCTTTATATTTGCCACATATTTGCCATTTAATACTTGCCAAAAATGTCAGATTGTGAGCAGGATTGCTGTCAATTAAGAATGTTTTCAGCTCTTTAACAATGTTTTTAATGATACAGTGGCTTGAAAACAAGTGAAATGAAATCAGTGGAGTACAAGGAAGAGTTTTGTATGAGTTTAAATTATGTTTTCAGATTCTGAGAAATAATTGTCTGACTTTGTAAAGGAGTGAGTTTTTTATTAGGAAATGGCTATGTTATGTAGCATTTTTGGGGTTGTTACTGTGATAGTGTCATTTTGGTTGCCAAGGCAAGAACATGAGTAGTGTTTCTTCCTCATCCTGTTTGTAGTGGATACAGTTCTAATTAGACCTCTGTAGTTTCAATCCCTATTGATGTTCTCAAATAAGATTTTAATGTACTTAAGGATGGAACTGTGAGTCTCTGGAGATTATTTCTCAAGATCATGGTTTAGGCGTTTGTACTGATCTTGCTACTTTTATTGCCCCATACTGCTTCTGGTCTTGAAAAAGGGCTTGTTTTTCCCTGAACACTTTCATACGGTGCTAATTTTACCCAGAATTATAAAAAAATATTTTTCATTGCATGGAAATTTTCTGAGGGACATGATTTGCTTGTTTTTCTTGGCAATCCTAATATTTTTATGCTTATTAAAACCAGAGTTACTAGGGTGCTGTTTCTTAATTTAATTATGACAGGTCTGCAGGTAGGTCTGACTCATGTATATCATTGTTTTTTTTGACTTTAGAATACAGATGATTTACTCCTGTTTGAAGCATAGTATTTTTAAACTTTCAGTATTTCATATTCTAAAATACTGTGCAAATCAATGTAATCGAAAAAGCACCAATTCTTTCAGTTCTTTATTTTTCTTCTTTTAATAACTTGCAGTATTCTTGTGGTCTAGGCAGTGACCTTAAATTTTGTAGTACTAAAGCAAAACTAGATTTATATTTTCAGTGGATTTGTTGATGCTCTTTCCATGTATCAGGAAACAATGAGCAGATGATCCTAAATCTAATTAGAGTAGAAAGTTTGTACAGAAATGCATGTCTTCTCTAAAATCTTGGACAGAAAGTTAAGAGAAAGGCAGAAATCTAAAACAAACTGAACATTGCTGTACATTTTAACTGCAGTAGAGCAAGTCTGTTTTATAGGATTAAAGTTTTTCATATAATAGTCGACTGCAGTTTAAAAAACCCAATAGATTTGTTAGACAAAATTATGTACAACTGCTGCTTGGCAGATGAGAAGGTTAAATGTTTTCTGTCAGTTTTATGCTATTGTAGCACTTGGAAGAAAACTAGAACTGCAAGGAAATTGATACTGTAAACTATCCCCTGGCATCCTAATTATATGCTAATTTATGATATATATGGGTCACCTGTGAGGATAGGTTACGTTACACACAAATGGTAGGGAGAGCTAGCTCTTCATGGTACAAATGAGCAATACTGTAATTCCTGAGGTAGCTAAATCTGTGCAGTAGTTAGGTTTCCGAGGGCATTTTTATAAAGAAAACTCTCAAGTATTTTAGAAAGTGAAAAATTACATTCTTTTCTGTTGGCCACAAGGATGGATGTTTACTAGAAGTACATTGAAACAGCACTTCAATAATTTTAGAGAAATGCTTGTATTTTCCACTTCTGTCCAGATTAAATGGAATGATTATGAAAAGAGAAAGTGACTTATCTAAACCCTCTATCTAAACCCTTCGTTTTTTTTTTTTTAATTTATTTTGTTTTTAATCTAATCCCCAGACTGTCATCTATATCCCTAAATGAACTGCATTTTTGCTTTCTCTCTCTTCTTCTGGTTCTGTCCATTCTTGTTTCTATCAAGGTCTTTATCCTTTCAACTCAGGAAGAGTGATGGGACTTGCTTCACTACTGTTTATTAGTTGGAGAAGTTGCTACTGAGCATAGAAAGGTACTCTCTCTTCCTCCTAGGCTGATCTCTTTACTTTTACAGTTACCAGCTTGGAAAGCTAGAGGTTCAGGATGGTGATTGAGCCTGGGTTCAATATGTTTCTGGATCTAGCTATCTCTTATTTTGTATTTTCTTCTGGTTTAAAAGTTTTCTTTGTCTAATTCACTCTTTTGTTAATTTCTTGAAGTTATGGAGCAGCACCTGTGAATCTCAATATTAAGGCAGGAGGACGAGCTTATGGATCTTCTGGTAAGAAAATTTACCCAGTAATATTAGTAAAAAAAAAAAAAACCAAAACCAAACTGGATTGTTTTGGATTAAGGAAGTAATTGTTACTTTTAACACTTCTTGATAAATTTGTCTGGCTTTAAATTTATTTTTTAATATTCTAAGTGTAATGCTACTGATAAAATTCCGTTTGGTAGAGACAGAAGGCTCTAACTTTAACTTTTCTTCACAGGTGCAAAAGTTAAAGGACTGGATCTAGATGCACCAGGGAGTATTAATGGTGTGCCACTTCTGGAAGTAGATTTAGATTCTTTTGAAGATAAACCTTGGAGAAAGCCAGGTAATGTCTGCTTTATGTTTGCTGATACGTAGGTGAAAAATAGGTTATTTTAATAGTGGTTTCCGTTGTCTGCATGTAGATGTCGCCTTACCTATCCCTTGGAGTTACTGTTCAGCATCATTTGGAAACAGCAACTATGTTAATTGTTGCCTTCCTGCTGTGCCACAGAGTGCTTGGGTGTGCTGTGTTTGTTAGTACACATCCCCATCACATGTCAGGAGAAAGAGACAGGCCTTTTATTAAATACATGTGTATTCTGAACTCTCCTTGGAAATTTGTGTTTCTGTGGGAATTACTGCCGTTGCTCTGCACCATGAAACGCAAGATAAAGCAAAATGGAAAATAGTTCTGGCAGGTTTTAGCACGAAGAATGGTGAAATGTAGCTGCCTGTGCTAGGTTGTGTTCGTGCATAGACATTCATGAGCTTTGAATAAGAAACTGGGACTTGCTGCATGGACTTTCCATGAGTCTCCTCTGTATTGTCTCATTGTTTCAAGTGATTTGTCCAGACTTTTCTAATTGTACCAGGGTTGATTCAGTTTTTTAGTACCAGTACATCTTGCTGCTGCATATGGGTTTTTTCTAGTGTTTGTATATTGCTTTGGTAATACAAATAGTGTCTACAAAATGGGGAAAAAAGAAGCCTTTGATGATTATCTGGTGTTTGAAATGTTAGCTATATTAAATATATTCTGTGCATTTGAGTTCCAACTGTTCTCTCTTAGACATGGCATCAAATTGAAACTAGGAGCCAAGACAGAGTGAGAAGTCAAATACAGAACAAACAAAACAAAAGGGAGCGATTCTTTGCTGAACATAAAGCAAATCTATAGATCTTAGATTTATCTTGTTGTAAAGAAATGAGGTATTATAATATCCCATGATATTCTCTACCCTTGGTCCCCACTTCATGGTGCTAGGCAAGTTACTGTTTCTGACTAAATTTTAATGGTTTTACGATCTTAGCCATGAATACTCTATGTCTGTTGGTGAATTGTACATCTCAGTTGTGCTTTTTTAGATCAATACCTAATCAGTTTTGGTGCTGTAAGTAGGGTCTATATATGCTTAGTGGAGCAAAGATGAACTTTGCAATGTCCTAAAAAACCTATGCTTCTCTACTTAAAGGGGCTGATCTCTCCGATTATTTTAACTATGGCTTCAATGAAGATACCTGGAAAGCTTACTGTGAAAAACAAAAGAGAATACGAATGGGTCTTGAAATTTTGCCAGTTACCTCAACCACAAATAAAATTACGGTAAATAGTGCTTTTTTTTTGTATTGTACATGTTTTTTTTTTCCTGTAAAACTGTTTGTGTGTAGTAAGTTTGTCCTGCCCAGTTTAGTACATTTGTTAGAGTTTGCACCTGACTCCCTTCCCTGAACCTCAAGTGTTACTGTGTTGCTTCACTGGCAATTGTGTGGATAGTGTGACAGACAGCTATAGCTAGATTGCTTCTGTACCTTTATTGAGACTGTGGCCCATCATTTAAGAGTTGTGTGGTATCTTAATGGGCAATGTGTTATTTAACTTAGGCTGAAGACAAAGCTATGGAAGTAAGACCAAGTGCAGAGATTCTCGATGGCAGATACCATCTTTTTAAGGTGAATTTTAGTAAAATTTTGTTGGTTGCTCTCACTTTTCTTGAGTATTGCTTCCCATGCCAGCACAGACTGATAGAAGAACAACTGATATGGACACAGTCATTATTTCATACTCTCATCTTACATCAGTGACTCTCTGTATATGTCACAAAATGTGGATTAAAAAGTGTTGCTTTGTTCGTCACTCTTCTGCAAGCATGTGAGTTAGTGGTCTGGTGAACTAACAAACTTCCCAGTGAAATTAATTTTTCTTGATGTGATGGTTTATTTGTAGTTGTAGTGCATTTGTTTGTGCAGATGTGGTGGGGAAGCTTTTGTAGATTATGGCATGTTTGTTCTTCCTGTGGCATTGTAGCTCTTACTACAATGTTTTGTAACAGTTACCCTTGCCAACTCTGATATGGAAATCAATCTTCCATATTTTTGTGTTGTCCTTCTGGGGTTAGCTAACAATAAATCAAGTTATGTATAAAAATTTTTCCATTCAAAAATGCTGATTTTCAGAGAATAGAAAGACCTATACCATTTATCTTAAGGATTGTTGTTTTTTTTTTAATCTTCTCAGTTTCTCATTTACTTGTTTGATACTAAACTTAAAATCATAACACAAAGGTTATTTATTTTACCTATTCTTAATATGTAGTCATTTTTGTTCTTGAACTGTCCTTGAAGTGATTTGGAGTGGTTTCTTTCTTCTGTGTACTCCTGTTAATTGCAGATACAGAACTGTGAATTGCTGCTGGGTGTTTTTCTCATATATGCTACTTGAGGAGATTCAGTTATTTTGATTTTATTTTAGAAAGAATGGATCAGAAGGTTTCTGGGGCATTTTACCTTTCTCAGTTATCATTATAATAGTGCTGTGGGACAGTAGAAATGGTGGTCAGTAGTAGTTGCAATTTGCAACCAACTGTAATCTCAAACTTCTCTGAAATGTTCTGAAGGAAAAAGGATAAGTAGTCCAACCCAAAACTTCCCCTATTTCCAGGTCAGTACTGACTCTGGTGATCAAACAGTACAGGTAATAATTGTGTTGTAAGAGTTTGTCATGTTGTAAAAGGAGTTTACATGTAATCATTTTCATTAACTTTTTTCCTTCTCTTCTGAAACACTCATGTAATTTACGTTATGTTTACATGTAAGTAATATTAATCTCCTGCAACTGGCAAGAATGTCTCCTGCATTTTCCAATTGCTTATTAAATTTGTAGAAGTCTTTTTCAGATACTTAGACCTTTTCCCCCTCATACTTCTGGATAGGAAACATTCATTAAATTTTTAATGAATTTTAACTATTTATGTGCATTTTTGTGGGTTTGGGAAGGATGTGCCCATGTTTAGAAGGGAGGTTCTGCAGGAACACAGTAGTTCACTTGCCTACAAGCTGTGAGATCAGTGCTATAGCATGAGTGAACTAGCTACATAGAGTGATGTAGTTGTGTAGCTGGTACAGGGAGAGTGACTTTAAAAATTGAATCATTATATATTTGTCTTTATGCTAATCCATGTAGGTTTTTCTTTTACATGTAGCTGCTGCTGAAGTAAAATAATACTTGATGTACTTGCACTAAAGGTTTTGCATAGCTTTAATAGAAGAAGTGTCTGGAATTTTGCAGTACTTCAGCAACAGCAGGGTGTTTCTGAAGTATTCAGTTTGAATTAATGAAAAGTCTTTTACAGTTTGCATAACCCAGAGTATGAGATGACTTCTTGGTATGACTCAGAAATTAGGTGGTTACTAGATCTCACGATCAGTGAAGCAGATGGAGAATCCATTCAAGTTTCTTGGCTTATGGTTTGTTGGTAGAAGATAATAGGCTTGTTAGATATCTCTGTTAAGATTATGAATTTTTTTTTAATAAGTTTCCTTCTTTTAAAAATTAAGATGTAATTTTGTACATACAGGAAATTCTTCAAGAAAATCAGTTTGGTCTGTTCACATACAAATGAAATGCTTGGAAAACAAATATTTAAGCTGTCTAATCTTTTGTAACAATTCATTCTGTAGCATATTGATTCTTACATATATCAAACACAGTGCTTAAATTATACATCAATACAAAATACATAATTTTGCTAGCTGTGCAGAGGTGACAGTTTTTGAAATTCTGAATAAAGTTGAAGTTACTTTCTTTTTGTGTTGAGTATGTGTTTGGTGAGTGTTGGAGCTACTACATTTGTGAGGGTTAACTAATGATGAAACGTTATTTTGAAGGTACAGCAGGGCAGAACTGGAAATTTGGAGAAAGAGTTGGCAGTGCAGTCGACCAAACCTGATTTCACATCTCCTCCTGCCTTATTCAAATCAGGAATTCCAACAAACAGGTCAGTTAGCTGTAACTCATGACCAAAAAAACTCTTTCTACTCTTACCTCTATGTCATTGAAGTTTACAATTTTTGTAGGAAAAGAAAGGAAAATATGTTTCTGTAACAGGTAAAAAAGAAGGGTAGAGATATCCTAAACATTTACTTAGCAAAATCACACATGAATGCTATGCTACCTTCTTGGCTATTTGGGAAAAATTAGAAGAGAAGGGGAGAAAAAAAAGCAGGACCAAGTAACAAGACAGTTACTAAAATCCAGTTGTTGATTTATAACCCTGTGTTTTCTGTGCATAATTAGATTTGCCATCATAAGATTTCTGGTTAGGGTCCTTATAAGTATTAGCCAACTCATTTTTTCAGTTAAGCAAGATGGAATCTGACAGCTATGACTTTACCAAGTGGAAGAATTCCTGGAACCTAGTCTCTTTCCTGCAAGGCAGCTTTGGTTTCTCCATATTTGAGTATCTTATTGTATTTTCTTTGAAATGAGAGAAATTATTTCCCTACTGAGTTCCTTCTCCCAGCCCCAGACTTTAATAAGTTCTGTCTTTTATACTTAAGCCACTGCTGTTTGATATCTGGCACTTGGCTTAGGGTGAATCCATGCTTCTGCTTTAGTTATTTAGCAATCCTCTTTAGAAGTTTGGTTCTGTGCAAATTAAAAGCTCTGATAGTGCCATCATGTTACAAACAGTGATGAGAGAGATAGAACAGGTTGTGCATTGTATACTTTTGTTGTCAGCCATTAAAGATTAGGAGCTATGACCCGTCTAGCTCTGCATTGATAAGTACCTTGACTAATTTAGAGGCACTTTTGTTCAATTGTTCCATCCTATAAGAGTCAGTTCAACACACCCAAGTGTATTTTTCTTGGGGGAGGGGGGGAGGTTGGACAAGAGGAAGTCAATCATGCCCTTGCCTGCATTTTTCTTTCACTTCTGGAATATTCCTCCTGGTAGCCTAAATTTTTCTCCGAACTATCAGGTTATGCTGCTCTGTGTTTAGTAGATTTTAGTTCTTTTTTTCTATTTGTCAAAGAAATGAGAAGAATCTTTCAAACTTGGTGCTAACCCTGTAGCTGTTTCTAAAATTTTCTTCTCTGAATTGCTTTTAATATATGATGTTCTTGTAACAGAGTTCTCAGACTGGAATGTCTTGTTCACAGGATAAGGATTCCATATCTGTATCTAGCATAGGTTTTGTTACAAGATTGCAATTTTTTTTTCATCTGAGTGGTGGACAGAAAACTTCGGGAGTAATTAACAACTGGGATATTAAAATGCAGTCAAGTTTAAAGTTGTAGAAAAAATCAATTGTGTAGATTCTGTGGTTATGTGTAATTTGCAGTTGTGTTGAGTGTGTCACTTTGTTACATTTATTTTGATGCATCACTTTGTGACATATCAATTTGACAATTTTGTATTCCAGTGGGTAGAATAAGTTGTTTTGTGTATATTTAGTGTGAATACTGTAATTGTTACAATCACAAAACTGACATCTTCCCGAATTTAATACCTGCTCCTATGGATACACTTTTTAAAAATAGATTCTTCTGTAAAGAAAGGTATTTCTACCAAGTGGTCAGAAGAGATTTCGAAAGAAAACTGGTTAGAAGTCTGAGAGTAGCTCAATGAGTGAATAGATATTAACTGTGTGGATTATACATACTTCTATTTTAATGACTTTTCCATAATGCATCTACTATTTTCTGTTTGTAAGTGCCTGTATTACTAACTTCTGTATAAGCAGGCAGTGTTCTCTGGGGTTGGACTAATTTCTTTCTTTAGTTAAAGAGTTTATTTTAGGTAGGCAGAAAATTTTCAGCAGTGTAGCTCTTCAGTAATTTAAAATAATTGACTTTATGCCATGTGGCATTTGCAATAGCCTTATTGAGAAATTGCTGGAAGCATTTCTCATGTAGCAGTAAAACTCTGAACTTCTAGCAGTAGGTGACATATTTAGTGGGCGGGAGAGAAGACTGTTACAAGTTGGTGTAGCAGCCCTGGTGTGAGGATTGGCAAGGAAACAGAATGACCTAGGCAGTTTACCTCCCCAGAAGAAGCAGCTCTTCTCAGTCACAGACAGACACCGCCTCCAGAGAAGCCAGTTCAGGCATCAGAAAGTAGGAGCAATACAGGAGGGACCAGTTATGGGATTTAAGGTAAAGGGGAAAACCAATTCAGGGCATGATGCTCATTTAACATTTGAGTTCCTCACTTACTCGTCAGGGCTGTCATATTGCTTCATGGATGATTTCACACATGGACATTGTGTTACATATGGTTCTTCAGTTGTCAGTCTGGGGACAGATAGTGGTGTTTACCTTTTTTTATTTGTTTGTAAACAAACATTAAAGTAATTTTGTGCTTATGTTTTTACCTTTTTGAATCCAGTATATGTTTGCAAATTGTCTCAAAAAACCCCCAAAAATCTCTGAGGTCTAGCAATAATATTGCTTGTTACCAATAAGGAAGTTGTAGTTGATGGACAAAGAAGAGTATTATTGCTCACCAGCAAATAAACATTGCTAATTCACTAGAATTGCATCCTAAGTGTGTAGTTCAAGTGCTTGTTCATACAATGTATCTCTGGGAAATTTTGCTTGAAAATCAAAGCTTAATCATAACTGAGATATCAGTTGTTTAGAAATGACACCTGAATTTCTTGCCTTGATTGTGTGATTCTTAGGGCTGTTGAGTAGCATAAAGTGTTGCATAACCCTGAAGAAGGAATTGGATCATAATGGAAATAGTTTAGTAAATGCACATTGTATACAAACAGTATGGTATAAAGTAAAATCTTTGTTCTCCAGAGAGAATTAAAGACTTACTGTGTGCATAGTCATAATTATAGTAAAAACATGAGGGAACCTCTTTTGACTACAATGCTTTCTTGACCATGAAGAGGACTTTGAGATATTTCAAATGTGTCCTAACCAGCTACTAAATAGAAGTATCTTGTCTGCAGACCATCGTTTGTCCTTAGGTCATTTTTCAAGGACTGTGAGATAGTTTTTCTTTAGTAATAGAAAAATTAAAACATAATTTCATTTATAAGCTGGCTACAAAAGCTTGTATTTTCTCATTCAAGTAATACCTATTCCAGCTCTCCATCACAAAACTTTTTTGTCAGAAGTTTTTTGGGGTTTTACCTCCATTTATGCTTTTACAGTTACTAAAGTAACTACATTACATTTAAATGGGTTTTACTTTCAGAGAAACCTATTTATCAACTAGGACTTTTTGTAAACAGATTTTTTTATAGAAAATGGATTTCTGATCTTTCATTTCAATGAAAAATGACCAGTTTCAACCTTTCAAGACTAAGTGATGGAAACTCAGATGTTATTTGGAAAAAATGTTATTTTTATACAAATGGTTTCTTTTGTAAATGTATTTGGATCTTACTCATATCAGTTAATGATGAGCTCAACAAAGTTGAGGCTGTCCTCAAGAGGAGGAAAATAAAACATAAAATACATTAGCAAAACAAGAAAGAAGAAATATTGAAGCATATTATAATTCCATACATATTAGACGATACTCCAAGTGTGTGGAACAAATGTGGCATCCTGTAGTTAGTCTGATTCCGAAGAATCATATGGGGGTGTTCCAAAAAGCAGCTTATTTCTTTTATCTGTGGGAAGGATAAGGATTTTTGAGGCTATAAACTTGGAAAATAACTGGGTTTGCCTCCTTTTTTTCTTCTTCTTTTTTCCCCTCTCTCTCTTTGCTCTGTAGAATCTAAGCTCAGCTTGCCAAATGAGATTGAGTTATCTTTCTGAATTAATCTCCATGGAAGTGGTATTCTTAGTGTAAATAGCTCATAAATAACCATTCTCTAATTAGAGTGAGATAACTCAGAGTTGCTGGAATGTTCCTTTCAAGCTACACTTTGTATGAACTCTGCTGTGGGCTCACGTGCATCCCACACGTGTGGATTGTCTCTTTATGTTTGAGAGAATCCATTGGGAATGCATCTGTATCCCAGGTGCCTCGATCATGTAAGGGACAAACCAAGCCCTTCCTTTTCTTTGCTTATGGCACTGAGACAGCAACTGAGTATTGTCTGTTACTTATTACAACTCTGTCTAGGGAATCTTGGAAATTCCTCCTTTTGCCAGCTTGCTGTGACTTAATGTGTGTGTGACTTTACCTGTGATTTGAGGTGTCACCTGCTGCTTCATTTGCAACTGAATCTATGCTTTCTCTTGTTCAATTTCAAGCTCTTTTAGTGGAATTCTCAAAGAAATTGTTATTGCAATCTTGGAAATAGGGAGTTTGTCAAGTTCAACGTATGATGGCAAATTCCCAAACTCATCCATCATTATGAAAAATAATCTCTTGGCAGTTGTTGGGAAGAACAGGGAACATAACACTGTACAGTATTATTTAAATAATAAATATAATCTCAGTGAGATTAAATGAGCACAGGTATACTCTTCAGAATAAAAAAAAAAATAGGTGAAACTGTTTATTTCAGTAAAATTAATGTCTAGGAACCAACTAACAGGTTTGCTTCATTTGATCTTGCTGTGGTGTCTTTGGGCTGCTTCCCAAGACAGAATTAATATTATTGTAGTATAGTTGAGGCATATATTGCTTTAATACCCAGTACTCTTGCATTGGTGTCACTCTGTGTGTTTTTGTTTATGATTCTAAGAGTTGCTGGCAAACAGTAAGTGTGCAAACAGTAGGAGAGAGGAAGAGTCTTAATTCTGCTGTGTACATCACGCCCAAGTGGAAGCCCTGTAAATTAGTGGAGTGAGCCAGGCAGGGACTTTTTGCTGTAGAAGTGTGTCATCTGTTATACACAAGGACTAAAGCTAGGTAAAATGAGTTTTCTAGGATATGGTTTAGGTAATTAAGAGAGGATACTAGTGATGGAGGAGAACAAGTGTCTTAGAACTCTCAAACCAAATGCACCGTCAGTGAAGACTGAGATGGTGAGAACAGTTGTTTTAACAACTGTTTTATAATACCTATGTTCTCAATTTAGTTACTTAAAACAAAATAATAATCCAGTGTAGCAGTGCTGGAAGACCACTCAAGACCACTGGGGAAGTTCAGAAAAGCAGGTGTTGATTATTGAAACAATCTAACTTCTAGTATGGGGTATTAGAAGACCAGGGAATTTCTTAAAATTCTTAAACTTGTTGTTGTATAGTGTATATTGCCATATAATAGATACTCTTTAATTTTGCAGGTGTGTTCTTGGGCTCTTGTGCCATTGCACTGGTTTTGTTTGGGTTTTTTTTTTTATCTCTAAACTAGTGTGCTTATTAAGCTTGCTTTATTATCTGGGAGGAAGCTCTGAACCCAGATACTGTAAAGCTCAGAGGACAGGCATTTGTATCATCCTCAGTGTGCAGTCTGCTAAGGAACTTCAGATTATCCCTGGGAGATCTAACTATTCCTTCATGCTCTAGTGTCTGCTCTGTCTTTTTCGGTAGCACTGGAATCTAGGTGTCTGAGCAACTGGAGTCTGGGTTATCAGTCTGGCAGAACTCTGAGCCTGTAATTTCAATTTACAGTTGCTCTCCTTAATATTTGTATTCATGTGGTTAGTAGTACATTAGATGCAAAAAAAAGACAAGAACTTGTCTTCTGAAACTAGAAATATTTTTTTCTTTCTATGGATTTGTTTCTGTGGAAATTTCAGGAAGGTTTTTTTTTTCCAGTCTTTTACCGTTGTATATCATGCTTCATCAGTTAAAAGTTAATCAGTTTTATCTACTGTGGTTTCCCTTATGGGTGAGACACAGATTTTGTACCTTTGTTTCTCTTAACCATTAACATTGTAGTTTAGTACCTCATTTTCTAACAAAGTTGACCTAGATGAATCCTACTTTTTAACCTCTTTTAGAAATTAACAGTGCCTTCCAGAGCAGGTAGGATCATGGAATGTTAAGGGGTTAGAATGGACCTTAAGGATCATCTAGCCCAACCTCCCCTGCCATGTGCAGGGACATCTTCCCCTGGACCAGGCTGCTCAAGGCCTTAGTCCAACCTGGTTTTTATAACTCTTATGCAGATAGGTTTTGTTATATCTGCATAACAATTATACATTTTCTATAAGCCTTGGTTTCTGGCAATTTAGGGCTGCAAGCAGGAAAGTTCACTATACTTTAGATTATTCCTCTCTTCAAAATAGTAATTCCTGTTGTCAAAAATATCAGACTTTAGTTTTACTAGGTGACATTCAGATATTTGTCATATTTTCTGGTCTGGTGCCTGGAGTACTTCTTTTGTGTCAGTATATTCCCCTAAGGTTAATTTACTGAAGGTTTTGAGAGATTGATTATATTGAGTTTCAGTGTTTATATTTTATGCTAGTATTTTTTCTTTTGTCTTACCTTTGTTTGATCTTCCATGGAATCCTTCATTATGGTTTAACGCAATATAGAAATTACTTCTAATTAATAGTAACTATTTTATATTAATTTTTTGTGAAAATTCTGCTTAATATATTCTTTTCTTACTGAAGTTTTGTGATCTTTTTGTTTGTTTGGGTTTTTTTTAATAACAGAAGAGCAGTACTGTCTTTTTATGGGCCAAGAAGACTACTGCAGAGTCAGCTTTTGTCTTTGCTTATCAAGGAAGTCTTTTTTGCTGTATTGTTTAGTTCTATACTCTTGCGTAGTTCAGCAAATGTATCACCTGTAATGTTCTTGAGAAACAGTCTTTTATGTTTTCTACAGAAGAAAGAACTTTTGCCATTTAGAATAAGAGAAGTCTATAAAGCTTTCTTCTCTCTCTTTTTCTTTTTCTCCCCTTTTTCTGGTTCTGCTTGTTGATTCTGGTTTGTCCTGTGTTGCAGGCGGATATCTGGCACAATAGATGTCATTGGACAGACCATCACTATCAGCAGGGTGGAAGGACGACGGCGTGCTAATGAAAACAGCAACATACAGGTTTTACACTGCAGTTTTGCATTCTGTTTTTGACTAAAAGACGTTTTGGCTTTCTCCATAGCTTCTGACTAAAGCATCAGCGTATATAAATGAGGAATACATAAGTAGCTTTAAGTCCAGGAGTAAAGTTTTGGCAGTTACCGAAATGTATTAAGATGAAATATTTGATAAATTTCAAAAGAGGAATGTTTTGGTGTACCTCTTACTGAAAAGAAATGAGTGATGTTGCAGACTTACAGTCCAGGAGACAGCATTGGCTCTGCTAGATCTCCGTGGGATTGTGTTTTGTTTATGGAGTGAAAAGATAGATATTTAAACTGCCCATTTGTCCCCCTATTCCTGCCAGACGTTAATGCTAGAAGTGAAAGCCCCCTTGTATGCAGTTTTAGAAATGCAGTCTTTTAAAAATAAGGTGTAAAGGAATAAATAGTTGGTAGTGGCTTGTTTTTAAATATATTGTAGTACTTTATCATAAATTGCAAGATTAGTCTATATGGTTTTAGTCTAGACTTTTATTATGCTGAGAAGGTAACTAAATATACAGATGGAATATGCTTCTCTCCTGAAGAATCAGAGAGGAGGATCAGGATTGCTTGGTGCTGCAGTTGCGTTTCCATGCCAGCTTAGGTTGAGGTTAAACAGTGAAAATACTGATGGATTGTAGTGCTGATATTGAAAACGCTGCCATGTGTTTTTTGTCCATCTCAGAGTATTTAAGTAACTTACAGTCTTGGGTTCTTTTTGTGCTTTCTATATTAATTTAAAAATATTTTCCATTTTACAAATTTAAGGTGCTCTTAGACTTTTAAAGGTACTTGGCAAATATGGGACACTGAATGTTAAGCATGGAGATAAAACTTACACCATCTGAATATGGGTCTTTAGGTGTGAAGTGATACTTTCCTATTTTAGTCACTGAAAGATAGGAAGCCTGTCTTCTACCCTTTTCATGTAGCAATTGTAACTAGAGTTTGATATTTTACAGGTTCTTTCAGAACGCTCTAATCCTGAAGTAGACAGTTTTACCAAGCCACCTCCATTTTTCCCTCCAGGAGCTCCACCTACTCACCTTCCACCACCTCCTTTCCTCCCACCCCCTCCAACTGTCAGTACTGCTCCACCTCTGATTCCCCCACCAGGTAAATATCCTGCATGACATAGGATGTGAATAATAAGAGATTTGTTAATGTCAAATTCTTGAGGTGCATTGTGCAGAATTTCAGAATTTTGTGTTCTGCTCTTTTCTTAAATGTATCTGTAAGGCAAACCCAGAAACTTTTACTTTCTTAGTAAGCATAATCCCAAGTAGTAAATAATTACTTAAAGACTAACTGCTGGTTCTTGTGTCCTTGAAAATATTTGAAGTGAGAAGCTATTTTCTGTAATTCAGTAAATGTTAATGCAATTGAGAGGTACATGTTAACACATAATTCTACCAGCTTTTGAACTAAAAGTATGGCATACCATGAATATGTGTCACGAGTTGGATTCTCTGATGTCTGAGGTCAAGGCAGCAAGAATTCTAATTCCCCTTTTCTCTCATAGCATGTATGAATTCCCAAAAGTCTGATAAGTATTGCATTTGCTCTGTCTCCTTTCTTTCAGTTAGAAATCTTATGGTTTTTTCCAGTGTTCTGTGTCTGTGAATCTTAGAGGAATCAAAGCTCTTTGAGAAGTCATCCCATTATTAATCGGTTTTGAAATTTACTGATACTTACTGAAAATTTATTGAAATTTGACGTAAATGGAAATTTACTGGGGAAGTGTCATGGGCATTTGCACAAGTGGTACAGTGACCTGTACTTGTCATTTTCAGACATTACATTCAAAAGGATTTGACAAGAAACTAATAAGAACTGTCAGTGAGAAATTAAAATAGATGAAGAATCTTTGTGGTGTATTTGAATAGGAAAGTGAACTATTTGTCTACAGAAGAGACTGATTTAAGGTGGAGCTTCTTTCCTTATTTTCTTCTGTTCCTTGAATTCTTTTGCTTGACTTGTTCTGAAAATCATGCTGAGCAGTTTCTTTGCTATTCTGCTTGCAGAGAGAACCTTTTAAGTTTCTCTCTTAACATTCTTATGTAGAAGCAAAGAAGTAACATTATCTTAGTGCAACTAGTATGAGCTTTTATAGGGTTTAAATCCTCATAGAAGTTGCTTCTTCAATTTCCCCTCCTGATTTTAAAACTCAACTCATTCTGCCCAGCAAGCTCTGGCTTTCCTCAGTGATGGTCATACACAAAAATCATAACACTTAGAAAACTGAGGAGAAGAAATTTAAAAATGAAATAATTCTCTACCCTTTTCCTTCTTCCTTTTTTTTTTTCATAAATGTAAAAAAGAGAGTCTCTCAAGTGAGATTATGATAGTGTTCTTGTGATTTTGTGATGTTGCCTTAGTGGGGAGGGGGAGGAACAGAAAGGGGGTGGTTGTGACAGTAATGCTTGTTGTGGTTTTAAGCTTCATTTAAACCTTTCTAACAAAACAATATATGTAATGCATTGCAACTTTTTAGAAAGTAATTATTTTAATTGTAGTTGGGTTCAGAAAAGGTGTTCCAAGTTATATATTATTAAAAACATGAGAAGCACCCCCACAGACACTGCAGATGCACTTGGTGCTGGGATGTCACATACAGATACTGGGCTGTTCTTATGAAACCCCTCACCTGTTGAGTTTTTAAAGGTGAAGGAGATCCACATGTGTTGCAGATCAAGCCAGCCAGTTTGGCTTTAGTCTCATGGTTTACAGGCAGGTTTATGACACAAGCTTGTTCCGAAGGTCTTCTGGAACATCCTTCCGTGCTTCGTGTAGATTTGAAAATAACGATTAAGAGCTGTGGATTTAGTTTCCTCAGGCCTGTGTTTTAATTGTGCTGTTGCCAGCTCTTTATCATCAAAGCTGTTCCAAAAATAGATTCTGCCATCCCTGCTAGGTTCACTGGGGGAGGAGTAAAATAACTACACTTACCCAATATTATACTGGGACTAGTTGCCAGAAAAATTTAAGTATTCCAAATATAAAACATCCTCCAAAAGCGTCTTTGAAAAAGGATCTTGCTTTGAAGTTAGATCTCTTGTTCTGTATTCATTCAGTCTTGTGATTCAAATCTTTTTTGAGGAACAAGTCCTGGAACAATTCAAAGCACCAAATGTAGAAAATTCTCAAATAGTCCTAGGAGATGACTGGCTCTGGCAAAATATGTGGTAGTTTTGGTTTGCTAGGCTTATTGCTGTGTTGGAGTAGTTTTCATCTAAAGCAAAACCTGTATGTTTGTTACCTAGGCTTTAAAAGTTGGTTTATGTGCTTTGATTTAAGTCTGTAATTAAAAATGTGACATCTATTTGTGATTTAAGAAAAAAGAAATTTCTCTGAAATACTGAAATTTTGTTGCATAACTTTGCAATGTATACCAGGGTTTGGTAAATGACTGCTCAGCCTCAGCATCATAAGAGTGTACTTTTTTATCTTTTAATACAGAGGATTTGACCCAATTTACCTGTGGCAAGAGAACCAAGTTGAGTTGTATTACATTTCTGAAGGTTGTTACACAGTTCAGCTAATTTACAGTTTGTTGTTAAACTCTGGCAGTGTTGTTCACGTTTAATTCCTTACTCCACAAGCAGAGCACATGTGACATTGCTTTCCTTTAGTAAAACATACTTAATTTTCTGTAAATACTTACCAGCCCTGAACTAGTAGGATGGTATACAATGTTCTGAAGGCAATTTTGAGCATGTTAGGTAAAATGGTGCACCAATGACATTTGGGTTGCTTTTGACTCACAAGTCTGAGTATTTAGGTTTAGGCTTGATCTATCTTTGTGGCAGCAGTGTTGCAAGGACATGACAAGGTCTGTACTAAGCCACCTTCTTGCACTGGTACAATGTAGTCCCTTCATTGCAAGAAATGACAAAATATTTCACTGTCTTTTTTTAGAAGTAGTAATTGGCTGGTGACACTACAAGTATATTTTCATATACTTGGGAGGCAAATGAGTAAAGAGTTAAGAAATTCTTTATTTTCCATTAACTGAAGCTTATGATTTTTTGTCTTGTGTCATGTTTCTCTATTAGTAAGGAAGGTGAAGAAAAACATTTTAGATATTTACAGTTTAGATATTTTTAGATCTTTTGTCAATTTGGCACGTAGAATCTTTCTTCCTTTGTGATACCATCAAGTAAATTAACTTCTGTTTTAAAATTGAATAAGCATTAATCATGACTCTAGAAGTTCTTAAAGGTTTTTGTAGGAAAAAATACTTATGTGGGGTTTTTTTGTGTAATATCCTACATTAACCAATTCATTAAAATTGTTTGGATGTTTGATCTCTGGATATTAGTTATATTCAGTCTGTCTTAATTTTTTTTGAATGGTTGTTAAGTGAAATTTTTCATTTGGCTTTTAGTCTTGTGGTGATATTTTTACTTTTAATTCTGCACCAGATAACATTCTTGTAAATGAGGAATATATTAATTGTTTATTACAAAATTTTTCCTTTATGTAAAGAGGAGTTAGCTGATGGATTTCCAGGTAGTTCTCTGGATGGTGCTGAGTGCCATGTGCAGTGCTAACAATATACTGGTTTTAGTGCAGCAATTGAAACCTTTTTTAGTATAAGGTGGAGCTAATAAATCACTTTGAGAGAACTTTTGATATTGTTCTAGTTTATGTTAACATTGCTGTATTGTATAACATATACATGCTCAAAATTTATATATTATATTGGGGTTTTTTAATGTTTTAGGCTCATGAAAGATCTATTGATTAAAACAATTAACCAAAAAAGATTAGTTGCAAACACTTTGGCTGTGCAACAGTTTGCGTTCTTAATTTGATTTTCTTCCAGGAATTCTCATCAGGAATGTTTGATATTTTAAATGTTACACTGTCAAAAAATTTATGGTGTGATACCCAGGGTTCTTAACAACTGTAGTGCACATTGGAAAGCTTGCGTGCTGGTGAAGAGAAAATGGCTCATGCAGTTCAGAAATTTGGCTGTCTTCTGATTTACATCTTGGCTGAGATCAGATTTTAAATCTTCCAGATTGGACAGAAACCTCAATTATATTTCACTGTGTGTTTAACTCTATAGGATTAAATCTGTTAGGAATTCTTGTCAGAGAAATCACCAACAATTTGATATTGACCAAACTTGATTTTGATCACTGTTCCTTTGCTTGCATATTCCTTCATTCTGTCCTTCATTCATGGCAGTCTGGGAGCAGTTGGCATTTCTAGACATTATAAATACATAGATTTAGTAAAATGTTGCTGTCATACAATAGTCTTTTAATTTTAATGTTGAACTAATGAGATGTATGTAAATTTTGTCATGCAAGGGGCAGTACTGTTCTGTGTGAATGTTTATGCAGTTACGTCAACACTGATGAAAGCACTTGCCAGAGTTTTCTGTTCTCTCCCTCCCCAAAGTTTTACCATGAGCTGTCAGATTAAACATACATACTTTTTAATGGAAGCAGAATTGTTGGTAGCTGAAAGTCCTCTATGCCCAGTGAAGTAGTCTATTTTCTGCCAATATTGTTTTAGCCCAGTTTATCATGTAGCAGTGTTATGTGTTCAGTTCAGGTAAAGCTAGTTCTTTGCAAAGATGGGAAGAACCTTTGACAGTAATGCTTGATTCTTACCTTGTAATCATTCCTTTCATAATCAGTAAGATAGGCTTATATGTTGAGGCAGTATATTTTGTTAGGTCAGCTAATTTAGTTGGGAAACATTTTCTCATCTTGTAGTTAGATTCCTGACAGCTTATCTAGATCTGAAAATCAGGTTAGAGTAGTTCTTGCACATGTTTCTGTTAAAGGATGCTCCTTTCTCAGGTAGCTACAAGAAAATAGAGAATGAAACAATCTCTTTCCCTGCACATAGCAACTGAATGATGAACTGCAGTGTCATAGCATTGACTCAGACATCTGTATTGCTTACTGCTGCCTGAATACTTTGTCCATGTGGACCTACTGCTTCCTGTGCCAAGCTATTGAAGGTCAGGGGCCAATTGCATTTCCTTCCATCCAGCCATGGAATGTAAAATAAAGCAAATGTAGTCTATGGGGTGCTGCTTTCCTTCTGTATACTAAGCATTTTAGGATTGTGAATTTAACTCTAACCTTGAGACCCAGAGTCATTCTTCACTATTTTTGCCTCTAAATAGATAAGATCTTAAAGAATAGGAATTTAAATCAAAAGCTAGATTTCACAAGGCTTGTACAAAATTTTAACAGTCAGTATTAATGTGACATCTTGACCTGAGGACACAGAAAATATGTTGTCATTTTTCTTGATCATGTATGTAGTGAAAGCTCAATCTGGTTTTAGATCTGCAGATAAGAAACTATTACTATAACTGATATTTATTGTCTTTTTAGGTATACCAATAACAGTGCCACCACCAGGTAAATTTGCTTAGATTTTTTTTTCCACATTTGGTTAAGAGATGAAAACGTAACTGATGTGCAACTTACCAACCTCCTTTCAATTATACAGAGAAAGGGGTATGTATACTAAACTATATATGTATATGTTGGCTCAGTTGTTTTGATGCTGGGCAGAAGAGAAATTGTATGAAAATGCTGATTACTAGTGGACCTAATCAGCCAGTTTTCTAGGTGTATATTTCCTTCTTTTCTTTAAAATCTTTTTTCTCAACTATGCAGTAAATAGTTTTGATTGTTGTTTATCAAATATTGTTAGAATTTGCCCATGCTTTTATATCACTATATTTTTAAGAATGATAAAGTTTTTAAATTTGAAGCAGTGATAATACACGTTTAATGTTTTGCCTTTGTCAAGCTGAAAAGTAGTTCTTAGTCTTACAAAATAAAAACCCATTTACATGGAAACAATTTTTCATTGTTCTCTCTGGGATTTGTTTGCCATTGTATGCTTAGCCTAAGTCTTTTATGTGTTTATGAGTGATGAATTTTTACTTTCTCCCCTTCTTACCTAATTTATTGTTACAGGTTTTCCACCACCACCTGGCGGTCCTCCACCTTCCCTCATACCCACAATAGACAGGTGATTATCTGTTTGAAATCTTACTGAAAAGTCTATCAGTGTTCTGTAACTGAAAGAAATGAATAAGTACTCTTGCATTGCCCAGTGTTTTATGGATTTGCACCTGGGAAAGGGGAGACAGCTTCAGATTTTTACAGTAATTTTACAGAAATGTCACTAGTCTCACCTCTCAACATATTCTTTGAGTAGGCTGCTTGGCCACTTACTAGTTATGACACGGTATCAAAATAGCAAATTAGTTACAGTTTTGATTGTAAATCAATCCCAAGACCTAAGGGAATTTTTGGTAAAGTATTCTTTGGCAGTCTGAAGGCTTATTTATGTGAATTGTATACTTTGCAGCTATCATATCCTTTTCTATAGATGTATACAAAAATTTGAGCACCGATTCAAGCCCTCATAAACTATAAGAAGTGCCAGAGTTCCACAGATTTGTATTTCTATTCTGTTCTAAGTGTTCAGCTGCAGCAGGCCTAACCATCCTTTTTCAATACCTTTTTTATATGCATTTTTATGTGTATGCACACATATATTTGTATATATAGATATAAAAGGAGGAAAAAAAGTTGGCTGGCACAGTCCTCGAAAAATATTTGTATTTTGTTGGAGGCCAAAACCAGGTCATATACAAAACTCACTTAAGATTGTACAAGCCTCATGGATCTCACTGAAGGAAGATGCACACATCTGTTCCTTTGAAATTGAAAATTTTCTTAAAATACATGATACAGGAGGATGATGGAAAATCTCCAAGAAAATCTTCCTATGATTTAATTGAGAAAAAATCCTTACTTAATACATCATGTGTGCATGAAAGTAAATTTATTACTTTGTACTGACAGTTGCTGAATGAGTTGAATGAGTGCTGCTTCTGATTGTATATATTGTATGTAATATAGATATATAATATATGCATCTATTTATTGAAGGAGGTAGCTTTGTTACTAAAGCTGAGCTTTAATGTGTGTCTTTAACGTGCTGAAACTGGTTTTGCACGTATTTTCCACAGTGGACATTCTTCTGGCTATGATGGTCGTTCTGTTCGGGCGTTTTCGTATGGCAGTGGTAAGTAAGCAAGCTTGCTGCCTTTGGAAATTTTGGCCAGTGTGATTTCAAATTGTTTGATGCAAGTATGAGGATTTTAGCTAGAAGACTAAACAGGTCGTGTCAGTATCTCATTATGAAAGCTCATTGCTGACCATTGTAAATAAATGCATGCTGTTGCAAATTTAACCACTATTGGTAAATACTAATGTTTTGCTTATTAATTTACCTACTGGATATCTTCTCCTGCTGCTTTGTAAAACTGTGATTTTGAAGCATTATATATCATAATAGGGACTACAAGTCAGGGGGAATTTTTCAAGGATTTAAAAGCAGGAGAAAAAGTACTGTTGAGATATCATCAGAATTTTAATTACTAAGACCAATCAATCAGAAATCCTGATGCTGTACCTCTCCTTTGAAAAACCATTTGTGTAAGACACTATAACCTTCAGCTATCCTATTGCAAAGTCAGTCTTTTTTGTCTTTTTTTTAATTACTGTTATGGGAAAAAAAATCTGATGCCGGAAAATTTGACTTCATGTTTAAAAAATTAAAAGTTAAATAGGAGTGAACTAAAATAAAAGCTTCATCATGTGCCACCAAATGAGCATCTACAGAATGTATGCTGAGTTTAGAACTGTTACTTAGCACAGCTCTGCTTCTTGATCTGAAGGAGAAAATAAGAGGATAGAGCAGATAAAATTACAAAATGATTTGCGTTGGAAGGAATCATCAAAGATTATCTATTTCAAGTCTCCTTGCAGTGGGAGAGAACACCTTTTGCTAGACAAGTTGCTCAAAGTCCTGTCCAACCTGGCCTTGAACACTTCTGATGGTGGGGCATCCACAATTTCTCTGAGCAACCTGTGCCCCACCACCATCATCATAAAGAATTTCTCCCTTATGTCCAATCTAAACCTACCATTTCTCAGAGTAAAACCATAGCCCCTTGTCCTGTCACTACAGGCCCTGGCAAAAGGTCTCTCTCCATCTTTCTTGTAAGTCCCTTTGCAGTATTGAAAAGCCACAAAAAGGTGTGCCTAGAACCTTCTCTTCTTCAGGTTGAACAACCTAAACAACATAGGAGAGATATTCCAGCTCTCTGATAATTTTCCATCACTCTCTTCAGGACCTGCTGTAACATGTCTTTGTTGGGGTCCTAAGAGCTGGATGCAGGTGGAGTCTCAAGAGGGCACACAAAGAATCATCTCCCTCAGCCTGCTGGCCACTCTTCCTTCTGTGGCAGCCGGGATACAAGTGGCTTCCTGGGCTGCAAACTCAGGCTGCTGGCTCGTGTTTAAGTTTTGCCCACCAGTACACCCAAGCCCTTTTCTGCACGGTTGCTTTGAATCAGTTCATCACCAGCACTGACATTGAAGACTGACTGTCCCCACACAGGTGCAGGACCTTGCACATTGCCAGTCACTGCCTCTGCCTTCTGTACATCTGCCATCCAGCCCCATGCCTAGTGCCTCTTCTTTCAGCTAAGTTCTATTGCCTTGCTCCTTGTTTCTTTGAACCCCAGCTGGTGAGAGGAGAAATTGCAGGGAAAGTTTTGTCTGTCTCTGAGGATGTGTGATGTTCAGCACAGATCAAATAGTCAGCAAATCTATTTCCCAAATACTCCAAGTCTTAAGCATGGATTTAAAAAATGACATTTTGTAATGGCTTGCAATTTCTTGAAGTTGTAGCAGTTCATGGAGTAACAAGCAGTACTTTGTTGACATTGTGAAGATCCTCCTCAGTTATCAAATGTTTGCTTTCATGCATTAGAAGCTTATTATGTTTTCAAGAATTCTTGAAAAATAATTCATAAACATTGGCTTTACACGGACTTCTTCTTTAGCAGTAATTTGTGTTTTAACAAAAAGGTAAAAGCTGAGATGTACAACTAAAGCCGTGCAGAGTATCATAAAGAAAGCAATCCTACTAACACATACTAATGTATGTATGTGGCTTCTATTGCATAGTCTCCAGTACAGAACATTTTTCACTTTGGTGTCTCTTTTGTTAGAATTTTCTATTCTGTCAAGTATTGTCAGGGACAAGAATATTTCCAAGTTTGATATTGACCTTTAGAGATGATTGCATGCTTGTGTTGTTGCAGCACCAGTTTTAAAGGATGACTGTTACCATGATGATGCCAACATTGAATTTGAACTTCTTCAGCAGGATTAAAAAATTGTTTGCCTTTATATGATTATGGAGACCAAGGAGCACAGTCCACTCCTATCTTCCTAGTGTGCTTCCAGTGTATCTGATATCCCTGTTGCAGCAAAAGCTTTTATATTTGCTGCACAAAGCAATTGTCTGTCTCAAAGCTGTCTTGTGTCATAGGGATTTTTGAATCTGTAGAGACTCAGTGGCATTTTATCACTGTTGCTCATCTCTTAGTGAAAACTGTTTTCCTAGTCAGCGTCACGGTCTCCCAGTCCCTGTTGTGCAGTGTGATTCCTGGTCAGTGTTTAGCAGTGCTCACTGTGAATCAGAACTTGGGGACATTGTGAGTTCCACAGGACAGCAGAGTACAGATATCACTGTGGCTTACAGTCACTAAGTGTATTTATTTAACAGTTGCTTTGGATGATAGCACTGAATCTCCAACCTGTTGTCTTCTTTGACAGTCTGTGCATTTCCTAGCTTTGTCAAAATTGCAGGGGAAGATGTGCAAATGCAACACATTGCAAAAAGTACTGGTCTTGATTAAGTTACTAGTCCTTCTTCTGCCTATTCAAATTCCTCAGCTCATGCTTTGGTGTCTCTTCCCTTGTGGCCAGTTGGGTTTCCCATTGCAAACCCTTTAGGAAGGTTACATAGTAAAATAATAATTTATACCTTCAGGAATGTCTGTTTTGTTTTTGTGCTTTTCCACCACATCAAAGTGGTTTTGTCAACTTGCACTTAAATCCTTTCACAATTCAGTGCTACCTTTGCCATCATATCTTCGGCTTTGCTTGAGCTGCATTTGATCAGCCGCTGCTGAAGCACCTTCTATTGTATTCTTGTTTGCTTTTTACTCAAGCAGTTCTCTGAACTGTGCTCTAAATGTTCTTTATCTCTTAGGAACTTGCAAGACATTTAACATTACAAAAACAGTTTGGGAGTCAGTATTTTTTGAGGCACAAGGAAGAAGCATTAAATAGTTTGCCTTATGCCATGAAGCTTTATGTTTTTAAACTGTCTCCAAAAGAGGGCTCGTGTCTCCAAAACTAGTAGTTATTCAAAGCTCTCTTCCTGTTTTAAAAATAAAATCAGAGTTACATTTTTGAAGTGTCTTTCTTCTTGTAGAAATTATTGGAATAATCCATGTAGAAATAATAGAAGTGACAAATTACTTCATTCAATGTAGTAAAGGCAGAATACCAGTTCATACTAGAAAGTAAGCTTCTCGTGTGTTGTGAATAATTCCTGGTGAAAATCTAGATATAGAAATGTGCAGTGTGTCAAATTACTGTTTTATCTCATGTTACTGGGGAGAAATACTTTGTTCTGATGAGAACTACTCAAGATGTGATGGAGTATCCAAAATTCATTGTAAAAGTTTGTGCTACCATTAATAGTTTGTTTGTACTGTACATTTAAAGTTAAGTTTAATTTTAAACTTTAGATCAGAATATGCTGGCAGACAGTGTCTCATGTACCATACGTGTGTTGTTGACATAGTGACAAGTCAAGGAAATTAGCAGTCTTTTAAGTCCAGCTGGTTTTTTTGCTATTTCTGGCTGCTTTCCTTCGACGAATTTCAGGTCTTGGCAATATAATGAGCAGCATAATATTGTATTAGGACATTTTTTTCTATTAACCCTTCATTTTCCTCGTAGACCTGAAGTTAAACAGTGTCAAGCATTTTATTAGAGGCAAAACCTTGTATAAATGCTTTTTTAAGGAATTATAATACTTTTCATTGCCAATGTGTTTTAACAGTGAAATGTTTTTTCCTGCTCTACTGCCTGCTCTAAAGGTCTTTTGTATTCCTCCTCTGGATGCTTGGCAAACTGCTCTGTTAAGCTTCTGCCAAAGCTTTCTGGGGCAGGCATACCCCAGACATCACAGGCCAGGCAGTCTGAACACAGCTGTCAGCAGAAGCCACTGGTTTTGTAACTCACCAGTATTAAATACAGCACCAGTAACACACTTTACATTGTGCAGTGGATATTTTTGTTAATTGTGCTGTTAATCTCTTTGTGACACCATGAAGTCAAGTAAATATTGTTCTCGTATTATAGATGATGAAGTGGAGCTCAAAACAAACGATTTATTGAAAGTTAGGAAAGCTAGCAAGGCAGATAAGCAGAAAGGGAGAAGTCCTCAGTACTGTAAGTCCGCTAGAGAGTGCTGTTTCCAGCTAAATACTCAGCCCTTGTTTTTCCTTTACAGGATGCGTTCACGGGACTTCTGGCGAGGGAGGGCAGGACAGAGCAATTGGGGCATTAAAAGTGGCAGTTCTGTATTACACTGAAGTTGGGAAAAAGCAGTGGAGAAGCATGTTTCTTCTCCCCATTGCTAGCTATCTAAAAAAGGTTGGGAGACAGGGTTAAGACTTCCTTCTTAACATCTTAACATGTCACTTCTAGATTAAGACTATCTTAATTTTCTTAAACTGTTTGTTTTATGGTTTTTGTGTTTGTGCTGAATACTCATAAATGTTATCTTACAGAGCACGAGTGGGAGCATTATTTCTTCTCCCCCGAGTGAATTTATTTCTAAAGCTCCTTTTACATCTGTAATCAGAAAAGTATGACAAAGCATAGTATAGAGTATAAATTAGTGAATGAGAACTTCATAGCTAACATTGTAATTTAAATATAATGATTTTAAAGTACAAGAAATAAAAATAATAGCATTTAAATATAAGGTTGGAAGTGTCTTTTTTCTGAACTGTATTTTCAGAGCACCTGAGTTTCAAAGGCAGGTTTGTTTTCTGGTTGTTTTTGTTTTGTTGTTCCCCCAAAATAAAGCCATTTGACCACATAGAATCAGACTCTTTGAGTAAATATTTGCTTTTTTTTTCCCCTGAAGTGTTTAGTCAGTCTTTGGGGTATATACCCTGGTTCCGTATATCCTCATAAGAAATATTTAAATGAGTGCCAGAAGCTTTTGTAAACATCATGGGAAAAATGCAGTGTTTGCTTAGAATTAACTCTAATGTGAAAGGAGGAAAGTGACGAATGTGTTTTCATGCATATGTTTCCATATGATATTTGATTTTGGTCTTTCTAATAACTACATCTCTTTCTTTAGTCACCTTTCCACACCCTGCGGGTTCAGCACCCTCATGGTCTAGCCTTCTGGACACCAGCAAACAGTGGGATTACTATGCACGAAGAGAGAAGGATAGGGAACGTGAGAGAGAGAGATCCCGAGACCGGGATCGCGACCGGGACCGAGACAGAGATCGAGACCGTACCAGAGACAGGGAAAGGGACCGGGATCACAGTCCGTCTTCAAGTGCATTCAACAGGTCAGTGAAGTGTCCTAAACGTGCTGGAACTCTGCTCAAAACCCTTGTCTCTGGTAAACAGTGTACTTCAGCGTTCACATTTAGTGTTCTGCTGCATATTCCAGAGAGCTGGGTGCTCTGGCTTCCTCACCTTCGCCCTTTTCTCTTGGAACTATAATTCTAAATTTCCACATATAAAACAGAAGCAGAAATAAAGGACAGTATACATCCAAATTGGTCGTAGTGCTTAGGTTAAAGGTGATCTAAGTCTTGAGAATGTCTGAAATACCCATCTCTTTTTTTACATCAGTAGGTCTAGAAAAAAATCTACAGAAAAATCTATAGAAGTACCAAATGAGTTTTAGTTGCCAATTCAGTACTAAGAGCAATGTGTTGCAACATTTGACCTTAATAATGGTGTTAAATACCTGCTAAAATGGTTATTATGGTTGTTAAAAATGACTGGATAATAATCTCTCCTCTCTTTTTTAAAACTATTATTTCCAGGTCAAGAACTTTAATTTTGATGTAGACAGTGAAAATCATGTCAGATAACTTTATTCAGCTTTCTAATTGCTTTTAAAAAAAAGCTGCAACTGTTCTGCTGCTCAAGTACAAAGCATTTAATGTTGAGCTCACTATGGCTCCATTGAACAGAGGTCCATTGGTTAGCCAGATTTTTCTAAATTTCCTCTGCTTGTTATCTGCTAAGCTTTTTGGGGTAAATATCTGACACTTTTCTCTCTGTTTGTTGTTAAGTTTACATTTTTGCAGAATATATATGTTAGCTATAAGGCAGATTGTTTTTACTAATGTTTTTAAGCTGAAGGGAATGAGAGCACTGAGAGTCAACATTACTGTGGCTGAGAGATGACATTTTTGCGTGATGATTGTTAGCTGATGGCCCAAACTGGATGCAAACTGGGGGATTTTCCATGCATGCTGGTGTGGTGGTCTCCTCTCCTGTGGGCATGTGCTTCGTTCCAGGGTCAGTTTCTGAGGGCTGAAGGCCTATCTAAACATCTGTTTCTCAGACAGCTTGATTGAAGGCCAGAAAGAACCCTGGTCATTCAAGGGTGCTTGAAATGAACCTTAATAGCTTCCAGGCCTCAAGAAATCTCTGTGCTGCTGCCAGAGTTATCTGTAAAGGAGGGGGAAGAGCAGGCCTCAGCTTTTTTATGTGACTAAATTATCCACCATCTGTAGCAAAGCTGTTGCCACATGGCTGTGTAAGAAAATGGGAGGCCCTTAACTACGATAAGTTGGTTTGGGAGTCACAGAAGAGGTGGGAGAGGCTTAAGAAAGAACATGCAGATATATTTCTTAAGAAGGTTTATTTTCAATTGTGCATTTATGAAAATAAAATGAATGGAGCTGTGAGGAAGAGAACGTGAACTATTTTAAAGACTGCGCAGATTTATAGCTTTTATTTATATTCCCTTTGTTTAAACTTTGATCAAGTGGTACTTTGGTGGGGTTTGTAGTAAGCATCAGGTTTAGCATTTTACTGCTCAGAAATTACGGGTTTCAATGCTTTTAGCAGTTGTTTTCCAGATGAATAGCCTATGGTTTTGCTACAGCATTTCTTAAAATTTTAGGAAAATAGGATTATTTTTATTCTATTATAACCAAAATATGGTTTAAAAATGAACTTTCAGCTGTCTTTATATTCTGTTCTGCTTTTACCCTGCTATCCTCAGAGAAAAGTGTGCATTTTTTCAGTGCATCTCACTCTGTCACTCTGCCCCCTTGAGAAGATGCCATTATTTTTGGACTGTTTCCCTTTTGCAAAGGTTGGGACTTTATTTTGTTTGGGGTTTTTTTTGGTTATTTTTTTTTAAATTTTGTCAATTAGTTACCACTAAAAATGTAGACATTGGAATTTGATTGATATGTTACTGTTCCGTGGTTCTTCCTCAGCAATTTGAGTTATTTTTAAAAATAAACAAACAAACTCCAGCACCTATGTTTCTAAAGTCCTGGAACTCAATAATCTCATGCAGAAAAGCAGATGAGGGTCTGCCTGGCTGGATTGCAGCTTTACAGGATTTGGCGTCCTGGTGGTCAGCAAACTGAACGAGACTCCACGATCAGTGTGCAATAGAGGCCAAAAACTTTGAGCAGCATTAGAGTGTTCCTGAAAGCTCCCAACACACTGGTCTTGGCAAACTGATTTTTTGCTTTTCTTAGAGAAGTTGTTTATTTTCATCAGACACACTTAGAAGCTGTCATGGTTCTTTTGCCAAAATAAGGTTTAACAGGGAGTATCAGTGATATTTTTAACCTTTTCTAAAGTGTTCTAAAATAACTGAGTAACAGAAGGAATGCAGAGTGTGAGTTACCATTAAGGGCTTTGGATCTCACCTTTGAAACCAACCCATAAGTCTACAAGTGGCCATCTAATTTCTCATGGCAAGCTTATCAGAAGTTAGTGGTAGACATTAAAATCTTAACTTTTTAATTAGATACACATCATCAAAATATTAATTTTGGGAAACAATATCAGATATGGGAGGAAACTACAGTTGCACAGAGAGGCTGGGGAGTCTCCATCCATGGAGATATCCTGAAGCTGTCTGGACTTTGTACTGGTCAGCTGGTCCTGATGGCCCTGCTGTACCTGGGATTTGGTCCTGATGACCTCCACTCGTGCCTTCCAACCTCAGTTTTTGCACCATTTGACCACAAATGTGCTTTGTAGGATTCAATGAGCTTACTCTCGGATCGGAGGTTATAAATGCATTATAAAATCAATGAAGTTGTATTACTCAGTGTCAAATCATAATCTTGAGTTCTGTAATTGTAGCTGTAGTTTTCCTGGTTTTGATGTGTGAATATTTTTTGTGTCCCTTAGAAAAGCAGAATTTTCTATGGGGTGGTTAATGTTTCTCTACCGTGTCCTAAATTACTAATTTCTGATATTTGCCTAATGATGTAATCATACAGGATTTCATAAAAAGACTAGTGCTGTTGCTTCAGGTGTTCCCCCTTCTCACTCTGAGTTTTCATCCCCAGCTGTAGTAATCATTAATGTAGTATCCTCACTTGGGAAATGGCCAGAGGATCTGAGTTGTGGCAGATAAAATGGGTTTGATCTCAGTTCTCTCTGCTCCAGGACATGAGAAGTATCTTTAGGCTTGAGCTTTTCTCCCTGTGTGATCTGTCTGATCCTTTCTGCTGCTGCAGGGACCTCAGGAGGATACTTTCTTTCATGGCAAATGTTGGCAGAGACAGAAACACTTGCCTTTGTTGGGTCAGCAGTATCTAAATTGTTACTGATTTTACTGCTTTGGAAAGACTGGTTACATTGTGCCTTTCTTTGGGGCTTGGTGGGGATCTGCCGAACTATGGTTAGAGAAGACCTCATGTGGTCTATAAATAATTCCACAGGTTCATTTGTATTGAAGTTGCACTGTTAAGTGATGCTGGGTAGGATTTTCTTAGTAAAGAAATGATGAAATGATCATACCTTTTTAAGCTATGCTAATGTAGCATTTGGGTCGTGTTGGCTAACAGTGGACAGTGTTCTCATCCTTTTTTTCCCCCTAGATTTCAGTAAACTCTTAGAACTGCTCTTTTCATCAAGTCAAAATATAAAAATGTATTTTTAAGTAAAGCCTTCAAAATCTTGTCTAACCTTTGATATTTAGGGGGTTTTACCAACATTTTACCTACCTGAATGCAGGGCAGCATTTCATGGCAGTCCAAGAGAGAAGAAGAAGTAGAGACAGCACTAGCACTGGAGAAAATTAATTTCAAAAGCATCCCAAAACATTTAGTGTATTTTAGTCTTTGTACTTAGCTTTTCCTTTTCTTGAAGTGAGTGTAAGGAAATAGAGAACTGTACCAAAATCTTATTTTAATTTACCCAAATTGTATAATAGTCAAAATGAGTGCTGATAAGTGTTGAATGTTTCAAACACTAATCTGAATACATTACTGAGGTTTATGTAGGATTGTATTTCCTCCACAGTTAGATAAAGGTTCGAGCTAACAGCTTGATAACTCCTATATAAATTTAATGGGACACTGCTGTATTCTTTTTTCTTTCCTTTTTAATGAACAATTTCCTTTGAAAATTGCATTAACTGCACAAGTCTAGGGAATAACATGAAGAACTTTATTGTCCTTTAAGCACTGGAACTCATGTAGACACCCAGAAGCAATATTAAGATTTTCCTGTCATTTAACTTGTTATTGTTATACTCCTTGGTCTCAGTGTCCTGAAAATCTCTTCTTTCTGCATCAGTGATGAAGAACGCTACAGATACAGAGACTATGCAGAGAGGGGCTACGACCGCCATAGGACAAGTAGAGAGAAAGAAGATAGACACAGAGACAGGAGACACAGAGAGAAAGAAGAGACTCGACACAAGTCATCTCGAAGGTTTGATTTCTCTTTTTTTAATAGGATATGAAAGACTTGCCCAGTTAAAAAAAAAAAAAAAAAAAAGAAAAGAAAAAAAAAGAAGGAAGTAAACTTTTAAAAGAACCCCAAACAAACAGGAGTTTTGTGGAAAGACTGTAAACAGTTGAATGTGCTGCTCAGAACAAGTCTGTTATATACAACGTGGACAGACAAAAAGCAATACTGACCCTGGGTAACCTTGTGTTGAGTGATGTATGTGACAATATGAGAACAGAAATTAGGACATTGGGGAAAGAAGGGTAAAAATGGTGAGTCAGAAAGGGGTGGAATGAAGCTGACATTCAGCAGCATGGACAGAACAACTCAACAGTCAGTGTCAGTAAGTAAAATAATCCTCAGTCACTTGATAGAAATCATTCTACATCATCCATTTTAAGTTAGAAATGAAAGTTAAGTCCAGAAAATGGGGTCAACAAGAATGTCCAATTATTAAGGAATGCCAATAGGTACATGACATTGTTAAAAGTATTGCTATTAGAATATGGGTTACAAATGTGAAAAATCATTCTATTTTCCACACAAAAAGTACAGGATGGACAGATGTGTGTTCCATTGCAGGAAAAATTCAGTTATGCACTCACATCCAAAAACTCTTGAGTTGGGAGCAGATGCCAGTTTTCAAATATGCATGCAAAAGCTGGGTTTTTTGGTACTTAGTAATTAAATAGGGCCTGAAGTGTCAAGTGTTTGAGGCATGTTTTCTCTTTGATTAGTAACAGCAGACGTCGTCATGACAGTGAAGAAGGGGATAGCCACAGAAGGCACAAACACAAGAAGTCCAAAAGAAGCAAAGAAGGAAAAGAAGCCAGTGGTGAACCTGCTCCTGAACAGGAAAACACTGAAGCTGCCCCTGTGGAATAGGCTTGTGTGATTTTTTGCCTACTTGCATATATATTAGTGCCAGAAATAGATTACTATAAATCTTGTTATTTTTCTGGGAATTATAATAATTTGCTCTTAATCTTGTTCTGTTAGTTTGAAATCAAAGGTTACTTTGGTTTTTTTTTTGAAAATAAAAGAACGAATTTTTCATGTTAAGATTCTTGGACTGACTGTTTTTTGCGAAACAGTGAAAAAACATCTTACAGCTAGAGGCTTATGCTCTTACAATATAAGTAGGGCTTAAATTCTTTGTATTAAATTGTCTCCTTTTTTCATAAGCCAACAGGAAGGTCATTCTTTTACTGACTTTAGAAACAGTGTGCATTCATTTTATTACATACCCAACATCTGGAACAGTGTGGGTTTAGCGTAGCTTTGGAGTCATATCTGGAAAGGTCATCCTTTACTACAGGGACACACAGGAACTGCAGGCTCTTCAAAAGCCTTGTAATAACGTGAAGCAAAAAAAAACCTAGGGAAAGTGGGAAAGGTGCCGATTGTTCTTAGTTGAATGGAACACTGAGCGTGGTGATGATACACTTGGTAATTACGTCTGGTTTGTGTGGGTGCATAAGGATGAATTAAGCTGGATAATCATCCCTGCTGCTTTTCAGTGGCTTAAGAGAGAGTTCATTTTAGTCTTTGTTCTAGGGAAACAGCTGCCCTTAACATGATGAAGATTAACAAACATACCCTCTTCCCACTGCAAGCTTGTGAGATAAAAACAAGACTATGGAACATGAGTAATTTGCAGAGAAAGAAAAAGGACTATTTTAAAGGGACATATAAGACCATCATCACTTTCAGATTTACTTCATGCAGAACAGTATCAGGTGTGATTGATAAGGCAATCCCACAAAAATTTAATGCTATTCAAAAGACTTACTTGATGGTGTTAGCAGGGTGCAGTGTACTTCCTTAAAAGTTATATTCTATATCAAAATCCCAGATTTAGTAGTATTAATCAGAACAAACCAGGGAAATGAGGTAATTTGGTTTTGGATGAAAATAATGTCTGTACAAGTACACAGTTACAATTATTTTTAATTATTTTAGAAATTTCATTCACAGTTTTACAGACTAACAAACAGTACTTGAAAGTCTTGAAAATACCAGCTTCATGCTGACCATGAAAAGGTACACATAATCAAAGTGCTATTAATGTGTTGGATAAAAACCTTCACCTGATTATTGCAACTAGAAAAATTGCAAGAAATATTTCCATAAGTTATTCAAGGTTTTCTTTTTGTAAATCAAAATAAAGTGGGTGAGCAGAAGCTGTTGCTCCTTAAATTTCATACTTAATATAATGCATTAAATAGATATATAGACATGTATAAAAAACCAACAAAAAACCTTTAAGAACACAGGGAAGGAAGGACTTAAGTCTGTAGCTTGGATCACTCTGAAGTGATTTTCTGATGGGTGTCACTGCTTTGCCTAAACTTGACTTTTCTTGACATGCAGGTTGAAATTTCACAAACCTTTTCTTTATAAATACATACTTGACACCCCCCACCCCCCCAAAAGCAAAGACCGATGTTCCTTTTTTAAAATTTTTTCTCCATGTTAAAATACTTGTCATACTCTCCCTGTGAAGACTTGTTTTATAGAAATGTGCCAGGCCAGGACACAATTGTGAGAGTAATTTTTCCTTTTAGTTCTTTGAGCATCCTTGCCAAGCAGGCGTGCATCATTCCTGATGTGTTCCTGCCATTGACAGCAAGGAGAATGTCACCGCATCTGGAAAAACAAATGCAAGACAGCAATTAAACAAGGTGACATCTTGAATGTTTTCAAATGCCAAAGCACATCCTTGAGCTGAGGGAAGGGGTAGAAATGAGTATTATGGTTCCTTCTCTGGCTAACTACTGTTCAAGAATAAGTGAATAAAACAGGTGAAAATACTTCACTTGTTTGAGTTCCTTACAAATTTTTAGTTAATTAGACATATTTGAAAGAAAATATTATAAAGTTCTTCTGATGTTCATTCTGTTGAATCATCACAGAATTATAGAAGGGCTTTGGTTGAAGGGACTTTAAAGATAATCCAGTTCCAACACCCTTGCTCTGGGCAGGGACAGCTTCTACTGGACCAGTTGTTTAAAGTCCCAGCCAACCTGTCCTTGAGTAAGGAGGAGGCATCCACAACTTCTCTGGGCAACCTGTTCCAGTGCCTCACCACCCTCACATTAAATAATTTCTTTTAATATCTGGTCTAAACCTGCTGTCTTTTAGTTTAAAGCCATTGTCCCTTGTCCTAGAACTATATACCCTTGTAAAAAGTCTCTTTCCAGCTCTTTTGTAGGCTCTCTTTAGATATCAGAATGATCTGTGTTCTGAACAACTGTACCTTTTAAGCCTTGTTAATTGATGTGAGTTTGTGCCATGATTGTGCATTTACTCTCTTTAAGTGTATTGGTGTTTGCAGGGAAGGCATTTGGTTGGGGTGTTTAGACCTGGATATGTGCTGGCATGCTTTGTACCACCCCAGAGATCAAATTGATTCCTTTTAACTTACATACTAGTGGATTGCTAGATCTCTGAAAATACTCTGCTATGAAGGCAAATCTGTTAAACTTTGGGATACTTATATCCTGTTTCCAGTTCTCCCAGAGTTAGTTCTGTACCACTGAGTCCTTCCCCAGTCCCTGCCACTGCCTTAATGAAAACGTGTTTTTTAAAAACCCCCACGAGTTAACCAGAAGAAAAACTTACTTAAATGCTACTTTTTCTAGATAGTAATCATTACCTAATTCTGCCATCATTATATGCTGGTGTTCCCCCAACAATGGATTTGATAAAGAATGGTTTGTTCCCAGTATGTTCTTCATAACCTCCTACGATGCTGAAGCCAAGACTTCCAGATGTATTTCTTCGTAATACAATTTCTTTGCAGCTGTACAAATACCTGAAATAAACCAGTTTAATTAAATGTTTTAGAGTTAACTTTAGATTCTGATGAACCATTAATAATGAATCTGCCTTTTCACGTACCCATAGAGTGTTTTTAAGAGATAAAGTAGTGCCATATTTACACTGTATTAAGCACCTACACTTCTCTTCTGTTTCTGTAGTAGTACTGTCCTGTTACAGCCAGATAACCAGTTATCCCAGAAGTAAAATTAGAAGATAGGCTTAGGTATTAAATAAGTTTTTTTAATAGGGTAGAAATCTATGCAAATGATCTAGTTGGTGTGATGGAGAAAAGCACTTAAACCTGGATTTAATATTTGTAAATCAGCAATTCAAAAAGCTGTATTTCTTCTACCTTGTAAGCCAAATGACTTGTTTATCTTCCAGATATGAGTCTGTATGTGGTTAATTATGTCAAAGTGCTCAGACACTTACTACTGTAGTGCATGTCAAAGTGAAGTGACTTTAAGGCCAATGGAATGAACTACAAAAATGACAGATGACACAAAGACAGTTATTGGTGGAATTAGGGATCCTGAGCTTTTCTTGTTGAGTAATCTGATAAGTCACAGCATGGAAGATGAGAGAAACTTATCCATGTGAGTCAGTGCTTTGGAGTACTGAGTCTGCTCTCAAGAAGATAGCTTGTCCTTACTGTAATGATTAACACAAGACTTTGTAGTAAGACAACTGAAATCTGCTTCTCCTTCCATTTGTCTTTTGAATGCATTTTATGATACTGTATGTTATGCTTATCAAAGCTTAGATTCCAAAACTAGGAATTGGGGAAATCAAGAATAGTGTTATTAGACTCTTAAATGTTACCTAATGCTCTGAGTACATTAACTTCTGTTTTCATTTTTTAAAACCAAATTAATTCCATTTGTTATAGAGGGAGTGATAGAAATTTCTGTCCATAGTACTTAACCAACTTATCATTACAACAACCCCAGGAATGAAAATATAAATTTACTGCTCCAAATCTTTAAATATAGGCTGGCCTACAGCAGGCAACTGTTACAATCTCTATTCAGAGACTTTTTAGGTTTCTAAGAAGCGCCTGACACTTCTATAGGAGGATAAATAGCCTTTATCTTAAAGACTGATATGCCTAGTGTTTTAAAAATTGTGCTTTAAATAGTGCATTTGCTGTCTTTCATAGCAGTAATACTAGATTAGTCCCCCAGGGCCTACAAATATTCACCTGCTGCCAGGATGGTAAGTATGTAATATTTGCACAAGAATTCACTGGTTGCTAATGAAAGAAACAGGTGACATTTGCTTCTTCCTCAGCAGCCAGGCATTATTACTTTACCATCCGTGGACTTCTTCAATGTGCAAAATCACTTAAACCCTCTATGTTTAATGGTACTTATCAAGGTCATGACCAAGCAATGCCAGGATTCAGCCATTAGTGCTGTAATTCAGTGTTGATTTTGGGGCAGAGGTCTCTGCTGCCCAGTGCTACACACTGCCTTAAGGAGCACATTCCTGAAGTTGAAAGGTAATCAGCTAAATCCTAATGCCATAGAAAAGTATTGGGCAAGCAGGTAAAGACAGGAGGATAAAAGGCAGTGAAGCCAAACACACCTTATGTGCATTCTGTACAGGCAGTGTGTAAGGTTATTAGTCACATGGCCTCCATCAGTCCAGAAAGCATAAATACATATTTGCTCTCAAAGTGTATGATAAATTTAAGTAAAATAGGCACAGCATAATAGCATTAGGATTGTTCTCTCTGCCAGGGCAAACATGTGGAAACCAAGGAACAGCAGAGAGCTACCACTCTGTTGTGACTTCAAGCCCCTGCGCTGCCTTTTGCCTCACCCAAGGGACTGGGTGTGACCTGCTGTGACAAGAAGGCATGGAGACATGGAAGTCAGGAGGGGATGTGCTGGTGTGATGGTCAGTTTGGGAAACTGCCTTTTCTCCCCTTTTCACAAAGTGTTTACAATCTTGTTTTCTTTGGTTCCCAATACCCAAATTGGTAATTAAATGTTTTCAGTTCTGAAAGCCAAGTCTGTTTTGGCCACAACAATAATGAGTGAGGGATTTCCCTGTCTTTTGACCAATGAGTTTTCTTGCTCTTCCCCTTTTCACTCACCCTGCTGTGGGTGTTGGTACAGGCAGGTCCAACCCATCAGGACAGCCATAGCTAGAGACTGGCTCTTAAAAGAATAGGAGTGTCTAGGATGTGTTCATGTCTTTAACTCAACATTTTCTTATCTCCATTCCATGGGATAGAGGTGTAAGCATGGCAGTGCATCATCTGTCAGCTGTTTGTCAGCACTGTCACAACTGTGAAAAGGATGCTGGCAGGCAAAGCTGAGCTGTATGTAATGCAGATACTGCTTCTCCAAACAATTCAGTGCCTAAGCAGAGATGCCTGCTCTGCCTAAGGGAAGCCCAAAGGGAGTCCATTCTTTTAGGGCTGTTTAATCATAAAGACAAGCTACAAAGTACCACAGAGAAAAAATAAAATCATATGAAGATGCTTAGTATGTTTGAGTAGTGTATATTTCTGTGATAATGAAAGGTCCAGTCTGGGTGTTTTGACCCAGTCAAACTACCATAACTCACTAAACTGCAGCTGGTCTAAGGAGAACCATTTCCTTGGAAGAGAGCAGCTTACAGTCTGCCTTTATCACTAAATACTCCAGAAGATAAGGAATGATTTATGTGTGAACCTGCCTCAGATACAGGATTTGGGGATATACAGTGTCTACCCACAGGGTCCTCTCCTAAACAATGCTACAAGTAAGCATCAGTTACTGATGCATGAGGGATTTAAAAGTGCCTGTTTTCAAGTTAGTTAAATGTACAATTCCCTGCTGATTTTCATGAAGCACAAGTAGCCCTATGCTTTAGGAATGAAAACTAGCCCAACTGCAGGAGAATTTTAGCAATAACAACTATGGAAAGGATAACTCCCTCCTCCCTCCCCAGTACAGTACACAAATGGTAGCCGAGTAAGTAATATTTGAGAATTGCTTCCACCAACATCCTACAGCCCGGTCTGAGCTACTTTGGAGGTGTTTCTGTCCTAATTCCATGTTTTACATCTTGTTCTACCTCAGGTTTGCAGAATTACTTTGGCCACCTTGTCTCTTTCTCATCTCACTTTACAGATGAAGAAAAGCACTTGTGTGAAGTACCAATGTTTGTAAATGTTATGACAGGATGATCTAAAAAGTATTCTAAGTACTAGCTGAGGGAAGGAAATGTGAGGAGAGCAAAGAAAGGAGAGCAGGAAAGCAAGCAAGGGTAGAAGCAGCATCACAGAGCTGAGGAAATGCTTTTCACCAGCTGTTCCCCTTTATTTCCTTTGTGCATGTTTCACAACAACGTGTCCCTCTACCAATAAAGGAGTTCTGTCTTCCTAAACAACAAACAATTAAATTAGCTACCCTGAAATAAGTCTTCGGGCAAGAATGCTTAAGGTCCTGCATCACTGTTTCCTCCCGCCGCCCAGCCCGCAGCCCCTCCGCTTGCGTGCAGGCCAAGTTTTGACAGATGTCAGATGCACATGTGCTCCTATTTTATAACCACCACATATTGGATCGTACTACAGAAAGAACAGAAGAGCTGTTTATGTATTATTAGCCATACAAAAGTGAAAAAACCCAATTCTAAGATCTCACAAGAAAAGGACAAAATTTAAGCAAGAGCCACAAATGTTAAATTAGCAAGATGTTTTTTTCAAGTCTTTGAGTTTTGGTGCAAGGAATCAGGTAATTTGTCTGATTCTGCTGCTACCAACTTCATCCAGAAAAATTATATAATTCCCTAACTCTCAATAGTTGTGTCTCTTGTCTGTAACCATCTCTGTAATATGCATGCAGTCCCTGGGAAAGGAAGAGTTCTGTTCCTAGTATGGAAAATTGGACATTTACAGAAAGCTACTTTAAATCATGTAACTATTATTCATGTTAGCCTGTTTTCTACTTCATTGGTCATGGACAGAAGCCTGTAGACATGCTCTAGTGTCTAGTTCAACTCAGTACATTTTATGGTACCATTTACAGGATTTTCCTCAAAATTTCATGGATTTGGAACAAAGAAGGAAAATTTCTCCTGTCCCCTCAGTTTCCTGAGCCTGAACATCCCACTCTAACTTGTGAGGTCAAGCTGCCTCTGAACACCTCACCTTGCTTGCTGTGAACAGATACACACACTGCACTGCCAGGGCTTCTCTTGAGCCACATCTTTCCCTTCTCAAAAGAATTAAAATAATCTACTATCCAGCCTCCTCTTCTTTAAACCAGGCCTGCTCCTGGCCTACCAGTTTTACTTCCTTTTCTTTTTGTTCAACTTGTCTTACATAGGTGTGCCCCTTCCTGCCCATCTTCCCAAGTACTTTCCATGATCCTGCATAATTGTGATTTTGACATTTCCACTTTTCTATTAGCTGTACCAAACAATTTTACACTCACATATCTTGGAGCAGTCCTTCTAGTAAAGTGTTTAATTAAAGTAGGTGATTCTTCAACGTTTTGTCCCATAACTGCACTTCAGGCACCTTTTCCAAGATGGACCTGTCAGACATCTATTTAGGCAGAGCATAATTTTCACTAACAGCCTGGAAAATGTCATGAGGCTGATGACAATATCTTAGGATCTAGTGATACGTGATATCCTTGCCAAAAGCAAACTGAAAGCCAGAGAAAGGTTAAATGCTCAGCCTGGAGCACAGTGAGTTAACATGATACACATCCTCGTGAGACAATTTGTTGAAGGACTTTTGGACATCTGATGTGGGCCCTGGAGAATCAGAGCAATAAGTGGGTGAGCACACTCATGCTGGAGAAGACGGGAGGGGTCTGCTAATACCTAGTGAGCAATCCCAAACCTGATCCTCATGTGCCCCTACTCAGCCAATCAGCTGCTCATAAGAAAACAGAGCACCTTTGTTACTGTCACATCTGATGTGCTTTGGTCCCTGTCCCAGGCACTAGTCTGATGTTCGGAGCAGTGTCCCCCCTCAGCATACCAATGTCCCCGTGTCTCTTTGAAGGAGAAGGGCCATGCTGTGCTCTGTGCACGGCCTCACAGCTGGGGAGAGAGATACAATGAACTTTTGTCTTCAGCCTTGCTGACACTGGGGCTGCTTTTCCTTCAGACGAAGAGTTGGAATGCCTTCACACATGCAGCCTTCAGAGGAGGAAGGCTAAAGTGAGCTCAGAAACTGTTTCTAAAATGGGAAAACCCATTTTATTGCCAAACTGCAAAGTGGAACTGACTGATGTGATTACTCTGGGTGCAAGCCTGCAGTACTGTGGAGCTCTGTCCTTCTTGTCCTCTACCATGCTAAGGTAGTGGGAACTTCAGGCAGCTATGAGCAGAAGATAATGACCAGGCAGCTCAGGTTTTCTACACAGCCCAATGAAGGTGGCACAGGCAGGGTGTGGTTGTTTCAGTCCATCTAGCAATTGATGGTGATAGAAGGCAAGACTCAGCACAGCAGATTGCAGCATCTGTAAGGTCTCTAGTCTGTTGCTGTCTCTACACTGAGAACCTTACTCATGTTCTAGTACCTTCAATGTGGTGCTGGTCAAGCTCAGGAGTACAGAAGAAGTTAGCAGGAATGAGGATCTCCCTGGGCCTGCCTGTCTTCAGAGAGACTGAGTGAGGAAAAGTTACCATTGCCTGGGGTAGCAAGTTAAGGGGTGTATATTTACTACATTTTGGTTTTGCTGCTTTTCTTTCATAGGTATAAAGATGTAGTCCTCTCCACTGGAAGAGGAATATTTTGCCTATAAAGGACAGACACACAGCCTGCCTTCTTCTCTTGCAGTGCTTCAGCACATGTTACACAGTCACTAGCATCAGACCAAGCCCTGAAAAACATCTGGCCCTCACAGCAGACCTTGCTGCAAGGTGAATGAGCTCAAAACATCTCCAGCTAGAAAAGAGGGAAACTTGTTATGCAAGAGTAGGAAATGAAGAGGAGTCCTGAAACTGTGCCTAGAGAAAAGCCCACCTGTTCTGCAGACCATCTTTTCCTGCCCTCCTGTAAAAGAGAGACTCTGAACTACTGCCAGAATTAGGAGTACAGTCAAGAGGAACTTATAAGATAAATTCTTCATCCCTTAAAACTGAATGTCAGTTTCACCTCTGTGATCCTAGCTTTGCATATTCACAGATTCACAATGTGTCCTCATTTCATACTTGCTGGAATGTGGAAGCTGTAGGTATTACACTGTGCACACTGAGAGCTTAGCGACAGGCGATGTGGCTCTTTTTATCCCTGATGAAATGACAACACAGCTGCTTCCTGTGTATGACAAATGGACTTCTTTCAGGCGGGGGTGGGGTTAAAAGAGGTGATTTGGAGATACTGGCCAACTGCATGAACTTTGCAACATCTGGGTAAAGTCAAACAATTCAGCTGGATTTGGCTAAGGAGAAGGACTGTGCAGCTTGAGTGTTGCAGGAGGGGTATCTCTGCCTTCTGCAGGGTGGTTGAGCCTAGACTCCATTTCAGCAAGCTCCTGTAACCCTGCAAGGTTTTCCTTTCACTCACTAAGTGCCAGATATGTTTACAAGATTGAAACCATTCAGTATCCTATCCTCCCTTGCAAGGGGAACTGCATGTCTATTTTGCCATGTACACGTACCCATTTTCAAAAGAGAGGAATTTAAAGTCAGCAACAGAGTCTGGATTTAATTAAGATGTCAGTGCAATGAATCAAGCCAAAAGAAATAATTGCCAGAAAATACAACTCTTTCCTCCCCCTCAGCAAGAGGTTGCAATCTGTGGACTTACCGTGGCAGCCCCAGCCACATCACCCAGGACGGTGACCACTCGCTGCCCTCGGAGGTCACCTGTGTGTCCTCAGGGGGTGGCAGGTGACCCTGCTCCTCCTGGGCTTCACATGCTCTCGTCTCCAGGGCTTTGAGCACCACAGAGGAGTTGGTGTTCTTCAGCAGGGCGACGGCCTCGCTCCGGCTGACTCCTGTCAGATCAATGCCGTTCACGTTCAGGAGGATGTCACCTGAGACCAATAAAGCAGATAATAAAAAACCTTGCAAGTCTTTCCAGGATCCCCTCCCCACCTCCACAAACAAGTGAGTCAAATCCATGGCCAAGAACTGGCTGCCTGATGAGGCTTTTTGTTAATCCTATTGTTCAATGTGACTGAAGCTAGTAAACATGCCACAGGCATGATTCTGGTACACAGAAACTTTGCGTGGCTGGACAGGGAATTTGTCCTGGTTTCTTTCCACACCATGTCCTGCATCTGGAGCTGAACAAACAGCTGGGGTCCTGCCGTACCAACAAGTGTTGGTACCAGTGCCTAGTGTTGGTCGGGGTCTCTGGAGTCCAATTCCAGCTGACAACATCTGTACTCAACCTAAGCTTGAAACCCGACAGCTCAATGATGTTTCTGCTCCCAACTCTCCCTTAGCTGAGGACTGCCACTCCAACTGCCTCTTCCTGGTAAGCTTTATGCAATAACATGTAATTATTTTCATGTTAATACCTGTTTGAATGGCTGCAAGCCAAACCATCTTTGTGTATGCCTTATTTATAATATAGGCACAGCAGCTTCAGAGAAAAATGTAAAGATGACCTCAATTACTATAGGAAGAAACATAGATAAAGGCATCACTAATGTCATGCAAGTAGTCACAGTGTTAAGTGCCCTGCTATCCTTCATAGCAGGTTCCCATGCCAGGCCTTTCCTGGGTGCCCTCTGTGTTTGGCCTGGATGCTTCTCCAGGCAGGGATGCATCACTGGCAGTCCAGGCACTGCAATGTCAACATTAAACTCTTCTTGTGGTCTGCCCCCAGTGAGGAGGACAACAGCCTAAAGGCTGCTCTAAATCAGAGGCCTATGGCACTATTACATCACATATTCATTTGTTTCTAATTTTATCAAATTAACTAGGCTGAGTTTTCCATGCTGCCTCATGATGAATATTTTTTGGAAAGCATATCCCACTGAGAGGCAGTCATTTCCCAGCAGGAGGAAAGGGGAAACCTGCTGTTTTGGTCCTGCTGTCGTGTTCTCACATGGGTTTCATTGAGCAGACACAAAGAGGAAATTCCCATGTGTGCCAATGCTGGGCACTGAGACTTGGGCTCGTGGGGTCTGGTCTAGCTGGGTTGCAGCTATTCTGCCTCATTTTTGGATGTCTTCACTTCCCTCAAGCTTCCAGGCAGTGGCTGGACTGAAGGAGAACATAGGGGATGAAGGTTAAGTGAGCTGTGCCATTGCTGGATGCAGGCTCCTGAGGGGCTTGGCTCTAGAAAATGTAACATCCTAAAACCTGAGAGTTTAATCTTTCCTCTGCTGCCCAGCTATTCTCACTAAACTGATAAAATATGTTCGTCATCATGCTTGAACTGCTTATTCACACAAAAGGGGAGAAAGTATGAGCTTTATCATTCTGTTACATCAGTTGCTAAATGGGGTTAGGAAGCCAACGTTTCCAGATATGATGTTGAGCCACAAGGCACTAATGTGGCTTCATATATAATGATAATTTTGCTCCTATGTATTTCATTCAAATTTATGAATGCAATGACAAATAAGTACAAAAAAATTACATTAAAAACACAAGAAAGTTGTACAATGAATGCATAAGGAGTTAGGAGATGGTGGTGCAAGCTAATTTTCCTGTTAAAAGCTATTTTTTTTTTTTTTCTACCAGAATGTTCCTACATCCTACTTCACAGAGAGGATTACTGCTGCACATTATGCCTTTTCTGGTAGCTGACGTGAGACCCTCTAATCTGACACATCCCAAAATCTGTAGGATTGCTGAAGATGTCAGTGTGAAGCTCTTTCACTATCCCTCAGCTTTCAAAAGAAGCTCTTGATTTAAGGCAGGCTTTCAAAATCCCTCCTTTTTACCTGTTTTTATCCTGCTGTCTCTGCTGATCACTCCTCCAGGTTCCACACTTATCACATAGATAGGCAAATCCCATTCCCGGTTAGATGCTCCGCCTGCCACAGTCATTCCCAGGGATTCTGTGTGATCTTTCCGGACAGCCACCACCTTCTCATGGCAGGTGACAGTGTGAAGGGTGTTCTGTGATGGAGGAAATAGCAGCCACAAACACAGTTTGTCAGCATGGCGGCCTCCCTAACAGCTTTGGCATTTTCTATCAAAACAAATATTCATGGGAGTAACACCAAGACACTTCCCAGCCACCGGGTCTGATGGCAGGCAGGACTCCCTCGGGGGCTTAAGCATCTGCAAGTCAGAGCTACCACCAACATAACTGTGCTTTAATAATTAAAGTCAGGCACTGCTCCCACCAAAACCAGAGTTGTATTAGTGCTAAGGCTAATAAAATCAGGTCCACAAAATGTAAATAAGGAATTTGATTTTAAAAGAAAAAGTGATAATAATATCACTAGTGGTCATCATATCCGTGACTGTTTCTTATCTTGCTGCTTGCAGACTTAGCATCATCTGTATAGTTAGTGAGAAGTAGTCCTCTTGGGTTTGAGGAATGAAACCATTTGGGGCATATTAGCAAAAAAATTTTTCATTTGATCTTCCAGTTATCTGTGTTTCTGTAAGTTATGGGTGGAAATACACTTGAAGAATAAGTGTTCTGTTCAGGAAAAGAGAAGGATATCTACAGTGAAGAGCCAGAGGTTTCCAGGGTGCTCTTTGTGCTTATGCTTGAAGGGTCACTTCGGGACAGTCATCCTTATATTTCTGCCCCTGAACAGGAAAAGTTAAATACACACAGATGGTCATGCAATAACTAGTGCATGACTGAGAGTGAAACAAACCCACAGGTGCCCTCAGGATGAAAAACCACTGCAATGCAAGCTCCAACAAAACCTATGAACTGAATGTCATGTTTACCATGTGCTCAGTTCTTACAGAAGAGTTTGAAAGGCAAATGAAATCTGGATTTAAATTTTAATTGCATTGCTTTCCTAAGCAGTGCTCCTGACAGCAACTTCTGACAATCCCAGCCCCTCTTGCAGGAACAGCATCATCCACTTCAGGCTCATATATAATAGCACTCTTCTAAACACATTTCAAACGCATACTTAAAAGACTCTTCTCATTCACAAAGGTGACCTTACATTTGTAATATGCAAAAATAATCTATAAAACTCATTTAAAGCCACATTAATCTCTTCTTAGAAATCTGACATCTCACAAAGGCATTTTATGTTGGCTCCTGGGCCAGCAGCACGGGAAGTGGAGCAGATGAATCCACAATGTCTCCCCAAGTGACAATGATGGGACAAAGGAAGATTACAGCAAGAATTTTTTTATGGGAGTAGAGCAGACTATGTCTTTGATTTGTGGTTTTTTTTAAAAGGTATGTTTGGAGGAACTAACTCCACATAAAGATTTTTGTGCTGCAACGTTAACAACAAAACTCAGGACCTTCTAGAAGCTTAGCAAAGGATTTCTCCGTGCTTGAGCAGATGAACAGCAGCTGCCACAGAGCTCCAGAAACAAAAAGGCAAACAGCTTGATGGAAAGAGGAATTTTCTCAGTCTCTGAGACAAAACCAAACAACACATATTAGACCTGGTCTAGAACAGAGAACAGAGAACAGAGAACTCTGCAGAACAGAGGCACTATGTCAGAGTAATTTGGTTTAGGGCTTGCAAACAAATCTAAAAAAGAATTTCTGAAGATTTTAAAGCCTTCAGAAAATGTTCAGCTCCAGATAAATTTTACATTCTGACCCAGAAAATTTTAACCTTTCACCTTTGTATTTAAGGTGTAAATATTTTAAACATAATAGTTCTATCTTTATGCAAATTAAACTTAGTGTTTCACCCATGTTTTGCAAAAATATCCTTTTGCCCTTGAAAATGAATGACTTTCCATCAGGAAAAGGCCACTTTTTGAAACGTGGGATAGGGACACTATCAGAAGGGACACTATTTCAGAAGTGAAATCTGAAATTTTGTAGCAAAACATGAAATTGAGATTCTATTTGTGGCTCTCAGTGAGAGAGCAGTTACTGTTACTTATGCAGCATACATCCAATCTCAGACAATAAAAACATTAGAGCATTAGCAGGTTTATCACTATTTTTTGAAGAATCAGCACAGAGAGAAAGATTTCAAATTAGTGCTTGTGAACAAATTGTCCTGCTATATTTCAATGAAGAATTATAGAAGTACCAGTACTTGTATGCTGAACCACAAAAGACCAATTTTCCATTGAAGCCACTCTTTCCCATGTCATTTTACATTGCTGCAGACAGAAAGGATTTGGGGACTTGACTGAGATGAAGGCAGTGATGAAAGGAAAGCAAAGCCTTTTTTAGTAAACACACGTAGAACTTGCTTGGAGGTATAATCAATAGTAAGTAAACCAGTTAAAAGGCAGTGTTTATCAGTAACTGCATTTCAGTGCATTCTCTTCTAAACAATTGTCCTTCTCTGTCATTCTGAAGCGACCTTAGAGGTCAGGAGAAGAAAAACATAACAGTTCATCTCCTCCTCTTTTTATTTTTTCCTCCTTTTCTGTATATTTACTGGAAAATAAATATTTACAGCAGATTATCCCAACATCAAAGCCATGACACGTGTCTTGCAGGCAAAAAAACATCCCTGGGTCTGTTTGGAAAATGTACTTCACCTGAAGGTTAACCTGCTCAGGTGGTCAGGAAACATTGCCCGCTCTAGTTACATTTTCTTTGCTTTAAGAACTAGACAATTCATCTGAAAGAAGTAAGAAAACAGTTCCAGTTAAAACCAAGCACTGTTTAATTAATGGCAAAGCTCCCAGTGACTTCAAAGGAATTGCATTACAGCCTGGCTTCGCAGCCTCAGCTGCACAAGAAAGTGTTGGTGACATCTCTTTTCTGAATCCAGGCAGCAGCCAGAACAGTTTGGGCTATGCTTCCCCTGTCTCTTTACAGAGGAAAACAGATCCATGAGACCCTGGGCAGGACCAATCTCTTGGCCCATCTTACACCTGGCATTGCTGCTGCCAGAGAAGGACGTGGTACGAAGAGATCATCTTCTTATCCAGAGCCTTGTGGGCAGCACTGGCCTGAAAGAGAGGAACCTCCCACACTGTACAGATGGAGGTTGGCTGTTCTGAGGCCAACAGCTTGGCCCAAAGTGGTTCCTGAGCCACTGCACGAGCCAGACAGCTGCTGGAAGCTAGAGTTTATTCTTGATGCTTAATACAGCCAAGGGTTGAGAGCAGATTTCTGCCCATGTCTCTCTACATACATGCTCTACAGTGAGAGCAGTTTCCCTCAAAGAGAGCATTCCTGACCATCTAATATCACCTTCTATGGTAAGCTCAGGGGACAAAAAAACACCTTAAAATTAACCAGAATTCAGGGCATCTAGCAATCCTCTATTAATCACACATAATAAAGCAATCACACTGATGGCAGTAGGTAACAGTCTCACCAAACCACACACACAGGAGACTCCCCTGACAGTGAGGTCCAGCCAAGAAGCATTACCTCTGTTTTGGGCAGGAGCATGTGCTGCATTAGGATGCTGTACAGGCCCTAGGCTTGCAAGCATTACTCTTGCACTAATGCCTATTTAAAATAAATATCATTTTTTAAATCTTTCAACGCCAGTTTAAAGATCTCAAATTGCAAATTATGTTCAGTTAAATTTTCAGCACAATATAATGAGATATTTAAACTGACACAGAGAGAAAGATTTCAAATTAGTGCTTGCCCTATAAAAGGGCAACTAACACTCCAGTAATGTTTGTATCAGACCAAAAATCTACCGTGCCTGAAGCTCATTGTGTCTACTGGCTGTACTGATCTGCTGATCTATTGCCAGAGCATTTTGTCTGATAGAAGCCCTCTACTGAGTACACACAAAGCTAAAGGGAAGTAGGAACAGTTCAGAATTTTCTTTTTTGGCTGCGATCTTCCCTGGAAAGTGCCCAAATGGTGGCATTGGACAGAAGCCCACAGCAGTACACCCACTCATGTGCTTATGCAGCACTCATCATTTGTGGAAAACTGGAAATCCCCCTAAAAGCTGTAGCCTATCCAACATGATTCATTAGTCTTTATAGCACTTACTCATTAGTGTTTAAAGGACTGTTATAAAGCCAACATCGTGCCTTCAATCTCACAGCTAGCCAAAATATTGTTGGACCTACAGAGAACTCCCACCCAACACCTCCTGGTACAGGAAGAGAAAATGAGGATCTCAGGGCAGAGTGAGACAAGTCATCTTCCCATAATCCCATATGGTATCAATTAATTACTCAGACCAATGTGGTAGAGTCAGCAGGTGCTTGGATCTTCCCTAGGAAGCATACAGTAGCAACACAAGCTAATTGCTGGCCTACTCATATCTTCCCAAGGAAATCATTGCTTTGTTAGAAAGTAATGCCTTGCAGATGCATGATTAGTTGGGCACTACTTGCTACTTGGTAGTAGCTACTGAACACTGACTGCTTTCTGCTTTAACTCCTGCTAATCTGATCCCACCTAACAAGAGAAGAGCTGTGATTGTGACTTTGTGGAAAAAGAAAATTAAAAATAGGTAAATATATACTAGTATTTTTAACACATAAAAACACTGAATAATGTAGTTTCAAAAAACCTGCAAAAATGGGTATATTTTAACATTTGTAAAATCCAGAGCTAGACTTGCCTCCTGGCTGACAGCTGTGCACCTGATATTTGGTCTAGAGATCCCTTTAAGGACACAAGTGGCCATCCATCAAGCAGAATGAACTTAAGTCCTGCCTGCACATCTCCCTGCTACTCCCATGGCACTGGTGGTTGGGGTCAAGCTTACATGGGTTTGCGTAAGCGGTGACATTCAGGGTGATTGATGTAAATTAGTCAGACGTGTGACTTCAAATTTAGTGAAATAAACAAATTCAGTTCCTGCAAGGACATGACTTGCTCTGTCTAAAGTGGAAAAAAGAACACTGAGTAACCTCAGAAAACATATTTTCAAAACCCTGGCTGCATTGGTTCCTACTTAAAACCCTGTATGTTTGAGCATCAGCACGTCTCTGCCTTATGCAAAGAGAATACTGCGAGCCTGGATGCACTAAACACATGCTCTGACCAGGTACCGGGGCAGCTGGGGGACAGTTTGGTAACCCCAGCCTTATCTGGGTGAGATGGCTGCTCTGTGCTGGGTCCCTGGGTTGGGTCCAGCCATGCTGCACACTGGCAGGCCTTGCAGCCCCACATCATGCAAGTTCCAGGTGCTGCCAGAGCAGAACAAAAGTACTTTGGGTCTAAAGCTTCACAGAAAGTCTTCGTGCTCTCAGCAGCAAGGGAGACCAGAGCTGCTGTCTGCCACCAAACTGCCAGCTGGGTCAGGGCATGGGCATTTTAATAAATGAGTGACAGCCTAATTGTGACTGTCATTTTCACGCAGCTTGTGGGAATCTTTCAGGCCAGCATGTAAAGCTTTTTATCTGAAGACTATGCTACAGATGGAGAAAATTTAGAAAAAAAATTGCTTTTTGTTGGAGTGTATTGTCCTCTGCTGGTTCATACTGCTGGTCAGATCTGTGGCCATGGCCAGGACAGAGTGTGCACATCAGTATGTGCCCCACCACTGTCCATTGTCTTCTCTTTCCCTCCCAACACCAGGCAGAGTCAGGGCAGAACCAATGGATAAATAATGAGCAGCACAGTGTTTATGTGTCCATTGCAAAGTAAGACACGCTTTTTCTGGTGACAGAAGCCAGAGATAACACCCTAAGACAGGAAACACTAGCTGCCCTCCCATTCCCCTGTCCATGGATGGCAGAGAAACCACACGAGTGCCCTCACCTTGCCGGGGTTGTTTCTCTCGGCGGGACAAGGCTGGGAGCTGCCAGCGCTGTAACTCCAGCCCGTCTCCTGCAGGAGGTCGGGGGTCTGCTGCCTGGTCTGCCGCGACACGACGAAGTGAACCTGCTTCTCGCTGGCCTGTGGGAGGAGGCACAGTGTGAGCCCACGGCCCCAGTGCAACAAACCCCTGCACCTCGGCCCCAGAGTGTCTGTGAAATGCGGGGACCGCTTAAACCTTGGTTGGATTTCCCATTAATGAGGTAGCTACGACATAAAGCAGCAGCATCAGCTCAGGTCGATGAAGTTCATAAAAGTTTACTACCAGCTACTTAATATTTCTCTTGAAAATTTGGTGTTAACTCTAAAAAATCCTTTCTATCTGCCCCAAATTTGGCTGGAAGCAGTGATCCACCACAGTGAGTGCTGATCAGCTCTCACCCATGCCTCTATATATCACTGCAAAGCAGCAATTTGTAGAGGGACAGACAACCAGAGCTGTTGCTGCCCAACGGATGGGAAAGCTGGAAAAGATACAATTAACCCTGAAACCAGGTATGTGCTTACACTTAGCCCAGTGAAAGCGGGAATGGACAAGGTAATTAAGTCCGCTGGCATGCAATGAGCATGACAAATGTAGGGAAGCTTAAAGAAAGGGGGAAAAGGGATTTTATTTTGTGAAATAAAATCCTACTGAAGCAGAGCACAGAGAAAGAGGGTGGGCATAAGCAAGCATACAGGGCGATGGAGTCTAGGATGGAAAGTAGCTCAAACTCTCACTCTAGGAAGAGCAACTTCAAAAACAAATAACCCAAGCTCAAAGAATTTCTAGGCCTTTTTTCATCATGCAGTCAGAATACTTGTGTGCCTGAGAGATGCTGCAGTGCTTCTACTGAGGTAATGTTTGCTCGTTATTTTTAAGGGGCTCTGTGTGTGCTCTTGGTGTTAATTCTGTGCACAGGTGGGGGTTGTATTCTGTCTTTTTGAATGAGCACTGTTTCCTTGGAAGCAAATCATTTCATTTGCCCCTCAGTGAGGCTCATATTAATCTGTTCAAGACAACAGTGATACAGAGATAAAGCTGAGAGAGAGTGGGGTTTATAGCAGGCACCTATGATAAATCATAAATGCCTGCCATAAACTAATATACTGAACTGAAATGAAGAACAGTGTAGAAACAACCTCAGTGCTATAGAAGTGTACTCAGAAGATGTAAAAATGAATCCTCTACTCTCCTTCTCTCTAGGCTGAAGATCTTGCTGTTATGCCAGGAAAGAGTGTCTCTTAATGGTCGGCCTGCAGAGAGACTCCAGCCTGCTTGCTCTCAGGTTACACTGGAGGAGCTGCTCATCTAGCATGAAGCTCCCCACAAACACATCTGGAGGCCTGATACCCCTGGGGCTGCAGTTGCAATGTTTGTTGGTACCACAGCTCTGGGGCAGCAGATGTTCTGGCTCGCTTGCTGGCACAGTGACGTGTCCTGCTCACGGGGGAGAAGCTCCAAGGAAAGCTGGCATTGAAAAAGCAGCTGAAGACCAAACCCAGATCCAGTTGCGCTATTGAAATCAAATCTCCCACAGACAATTAACAGAAGCCAGAGGAAGCTTCTGGGAATTTTGTTTTATAGCTTGGTTTATCCTTCCTGGAGCTGAATTCAATAGCTGTAGCTGAGAGTTAAAAAAAGCTTGGGGAAAATGTCAGTTTAGTTAAGAAAAAGCAACCTACCTCTCCTAAACCTCCAGCTTCAATCTTGAAATATACTTGTTCAAGCCATGTTGTTTTCAGTGAAGTAAAAATGTGCACGTCTTTTTTACTTTCCCAATATCTAGGGGAATGCTGTATGCTGTTTTTTTGACTAGAAAAACTAGGAACTCAAATCTTCACAGCTTCATAATATATAATTTGGTGCATATACACCTATTCCAAAATACGTGTCAAATTTCGACATTTTCTAGGCATTTTTAACAGATCTGGTTTTGTGGAATACAATTCATGGACTCTGGACTCAACTGCTTCCGAAAAGCAGAATTCTGTACATTGGGAGAAAGGAAACCACCCTGGTCCCTAGTTTGTAATGACTGAGGTGGAACTGAACAATTCGAGATAGACCTCCCAAGGGCATGTGGCCCATGAAAAGACTTTTGTTTTCTCTAAAATGAACAGCTTCAACTTAACGCAACTGCTTTTCGAAATTCATCTGCTGCCACATGGTAAGCCTCAAAGCTGGTTATTTAGAGAAAGGTTGTAAAACATGATTAATTCTCATAGAACAACTAGCAAAAGTTCAACAAGAGTCTGTTGTAATAGCACATTTGTCTAAAGGCCAGTCAAGCTGAGTAGTTTCTCAGAAGTCAGAGTGGTTTAGAAAGTTATCCAAACAACAAGAGCAGCTTTTGTATTTACATACATAGGAAAACCCATTATTGTTTCTACTGATGAGATTATTTATTGCTGATTCATTCTGATCTCTCCCTCCCTCTTACCAGTGGCTTTTCCCACAATTCTTGCTCTGTATTTTATGCTGAAGTGAAAATTAAAGAAAGGAGGTTCACTTTGATATCGAGTGCAAGTAAGAGCTGAAACAATCTACCAGAGTTAATATCTGTTACAGCCAAGTCAAATCAAGCAGGAAGGCAGAGACACCTTCTGAGCATCTAGTAGGTAATTGCATCTTAGAAAGAGGCAGCAGGGCTGCTCTTGGCAGAAGCTGCCCCATCTCTCGCAGTGATGATGGGGCACAGATATGCTCCACATCACAACTCTGCTTGTCAGAGGCAGTTGTTGGGAAGAAGAGCTGCTCATCTGCTCCTAGGAGCTGCTCCAGCCGTTGGTGGGGGAAGGAGGTGAGGAGGAGGGTGAACATCTGGGGTCAGTAAAGTCTGACTCTGCCCATGTAGCTTGGCTTGATGTGCTCACATGAGCACCCCATATCTGTTACCTTGCTCCTTTTCTTGTCATTCTCATGGAAAACAGATGTGGAATGTCTTGTTATTTCGGTTAAAAGTGCCACTTCTGACACAGGGCCATGGCTTAAGATGATGTGACAAACAGGAGGCAGCAAATTCCCAAGTGTTATGATGTGTGCACATTCCTAATTAGCACTTAGACGTTTTCTTCGTTTCAGTTCTTGTGATAGAGCTTAGAGCTTATAAACAGCCAGACATCTAATATACTGATTAGCAACTGCTTCACTATATAGCAACTGCTTCACTGCTATAGTTTCTATAGGCCTCAAGAATCAGATTTGTCTCGATTATTCGTTATTTAAAAGTCAAAAGTAATCAGATTATGCAGAAATCTGACAGTCTTCCAGCTGAGCTTGGTTTAACAAGCCACTGCACCTTTTAGTGAATGTTCTGTTTTTAAAGAAACTGATGGTGTATTTGTAGCTTTCACCATCATAAATTAGAAGATCTCAATGCACTGTAAGTGGCGTGCTGAGATCTCAACAGGCAGGAAGGATGCTGTTGAGAAATCAGAGGACACAGTGAAATAGCCCTTCGTGTAAGAAGCAAATGCAAAACAGTTGTGGCTTCAGTATAAAGGTTCTTCTCTGTCATAACTTGGAAACAGGAAAGGCAAATGATAATTGATGAAAAACATAACAAAAAAGACCCAGGTTCCAGGAATTTTGCATTAGACAAATGTGATTCATAGCACTCACGTCAATGCGATATAATCCTGGCTGTTTGGATACCTGAGTTTCCCCTTTGATGGGCTTGTTTAAATTCCCAGGGACTGGTGTGCATTTCAAGCATTATTATCAATAGCATGCACTCTTTGGAGATCAATAAGGGCTTTAGTTGCACATTTAAACACTTATATGTAAATACTCTTGTTAGTAATTTTTTCCGTTTCCTCTCGTGTTTTTTGCTTATGAAGCACTGATGCCTTGTTTTGTAGCCATAAAGAACTGCTCCAAGAGTAATAGTTTTTTAGAAAATTTTTCATTCCAGACCTGTTGCCCTCAGAGAATTTAAGCCTTCCCCCTTCTGCCTTTTGTTCCCAGTTAGTGAGCTAGATAAGGTAATCCAGAAAGATGCTGGACCACAATTTCAACAACTGGTATCATGTAAGGGGATGACATTTTCTTCACCTATGCTATAAACTTCACAATAAAAGTTGGCTACAACCAATGGTGAATCTATGCTATCAGAGGAATCCTTTCCACAAAAGGCATGGATTTGACTTTTTGTTTCAGTCTGACTGATATTACCCTGATTATACCTGTCAGAAAGAAGAAGCAACTGGTCTGATTTGAAATCTTGTTACTGGAGCCCATGAAATTCTTCAATATGTCTACATGCCTCCAAAGGAAATATGAAATTGCACAAGTATAATAATGGCTATAAATATGAGATAAAAGCAACAAAAGATTCTTGGCTTTGCTTTTTATGTTGATGTTTTCTAAAAGCATTGTCTGTAAACAAAAAACCCAGATTGATTCTGGAGGGGAAATTAGGCAGAAGCTGACCAATTTTGTAGCTGAGAAAGCCATGTTTGGTTTTTTTTGTCTGACAGTTCTGTTTTAGCACCCATTTAGTACTCCACATGAGTCTAAACAGAGATTAATAAAAACTACAGCTACAGATCCAAAACACCTGAATTTTCATATACTGGATTTAGGTAAGAAATATCTATAAGGTGTGGACTACCTTCAGTTGTAAACCACATGCATGGGAAATAATTGAGTCTGGGAGGGTGATGCTAATCCTGAAACATGCTGTCCACTGCCTTAGGCTACTCTAGTTTTCTCCAGGGCTGAACCAGAGACCACAGTGACTCCTTCAGAGCCAGAGGAGTCAGCATTCTGCGGGAACCCATGCTGCCAGGGTGCAGGCGGGCATGCCTTCTGCCACCTGGCATCACTTTGGTAATGATCAGAGTATATAGATGTTTGTGTAGATCTATAGGTTCCAAAACCTGAGGGTAGCAGGCACTTCTGTGAGAGTCCATGCCCATGTTCACACTCATCCCCACAGCAAAACCAAGGAACTTTCAGAGGAGTAAATTCCCACCCAGCCTTGACTCCTTCCCTCCTCCAAATACACAGATTCAGTGTTTGGTTCCTGCTTTGCAATGGATGGTGAAAAAACACTGCTTGGCTTGTGCACAGTTCAAAGCCCGTGGTTCAAGTGGGGATGACAAACCTGTATCAGCTGGGCTGCGCTCTCTGGACTGCCGTAGCGATGGTCGTGCCCATTGATGGCCAGCACCCGGTCATTCTCCTGCAGCTGTCCATCACGGGCAGCCATGCCACCTTCCAGCAAGTTGAAAATAAATACCCCTGGCTCGTCGGCCTTGCGGACCAGCTTTATTCCCAGCTGCTCATCTGGACTGCTCTTGTTTAGCACAACATGGAAGCTGTCATCCCTATTGCAGGGAGCGTCAAGGGAAAGGCCGCTGTTTCGGCATCGGTACCTCTGCTCTCGGAGCACCGTCAGCCGGAGCACGTGGCAGGGTTGCTTCAGGATTGACAGGGCATAGTTGTGAGGCACATTTTTGATGTCCATGCCATTTACCTGGGAGAGAGAAGTATAAATCAGCAGCAGAAAGACGGTCTATTCTGAGTTGGCACTGAGGAGGGCAGATCTATATACACAGATGTCTTCATATGAAGTGACATGTGCTATTTCAAACTGTGTCACACAGGAGGCCAAGTTTGCGGTGCAGAACAACTTCCCCCCAAGGAAAGGATGCACTGCACAGACAGTTTCTGTCCTTTTTCTTCCCCTTTCTCCCTGATAGTCTCCAGACATACATGTTAGTTTTCGTCTTTCTTATTGCTCTTTCCCAAGCTTCAATATCCTTTCATACATCTTAGTTTTATTCCCCAGGCTTCTGATTTCAAATTGTCTTGTCAGCCTTTCCTTTCACTCAGACTGTTTTCCTGCTCTTTATTTCTTCTTTATCTCCCAGCTGTTCTAGGTACAGTAAAAAAAAGTTCTTCTCTAATGAATCCAATTACAAAGAAGGAGAGAGCCTCAAGTAGAAGTTTAAATGCCCTTGATATTTACTTACAATTATGCTGATTTACTACACCAGAGAATCAGATGTTCCTTTTTTTTCTGTTTTCCAGAAAAAAAATTAATTTAATAGAAGAATTAATAGAAAAATAGAAATTTAATTCGGATGACAGAAAAACTGTATAACTACCACTTTTGAAATTTGGCTGAGGAAAAGAAAGAGGAAAAAAGAGTTTCCAGTCAATCCCATCATGTTCATATATGAAAGACTGCCTAGGCATTGCACTTTATATTGCTAAATGAAAACCAGTTGCAAGATTGTATTTCATCACTGGCTAGAAAACCTGAATCAGACAAGTTATATTTCCATGTAGCTTTATATTGCATAGGTTGAACTATTTAAATATTAAGAAACATCTCCAAAATGTAAGAGAAATACTCCCCCACATAGACAAAAGCACTTGGCTGGCGTCTGCTTTTGCAGATTGCCTGTGTGGGCACGATGGAGCTGTTCTGCTGCAGTCTGGTGGGGAGGACTGCACCCAGAGAGACACAGCTCAACTAGCTTAAGTTGCTACCTTGGGTACCACAAACAGCATGAGCTGCACCAAGATGGGGCTGAAATTCACAGGGATCCTTGGTAAGTCCTGGGCAGTCAGCCAGGGCTGAGAAGAACTGGGCTGGGCCCATCTGAGCTACAGTCACTGCTTCATTGTGCACTTTGGATGTGCCCTGCAGGAACAGCTTTGTCTTAGTGGTGCCATTAACTCTGCTGCTCTGGGCTGGCACCAGGACAAAAAGGCTCCCTGAAACACATAGCTGGGTGGTGGATGCTTATCCAGCTGCTGCTGGAAGCCACAATCCAGAAGTATTTTTATTCACTGCTAGGATGAAGTATGCCCACATCCCTGTGATCCTGGGAAATTCCTTTGGCCAAGTCTGTCTGACATAAAGCAGAAGGCACAGCACAATCTTGGCACACCTCTAACGTCCTCACCTACCACTGGGGTCAGCAAAAGCTAGGAAATCATAGCACCTTACAGGTGCTGCCCCGAATTTTGTAACAGCTTTCTGCATGCAACATTGCAAATCTCATCATGATGGACTTAAACCATCTTATTCTTTGTCAGGATATTTTTATCTCGTACCTCCACAGTACTGTACCTTTAGTATCATGTCTCCAGGCAGCAATCTTCCATCTCTGGCAATTACCCCATCTCGATAAATATGCTGTATAATAATGTGAACCAAAGGGGTCTCACTGCCTCCCACAATCCTAATGGCCAGATTTTCGTGGGGATCGGTACGGCTGATCTTAATGCAGGTAATTTCCCCATCTGGAATCAGGTGATACAACCTGGGAAAACCTGGAAATGCATATTGTAAGGTATTTATTTGACAACACAGGTTTGCTTTGTTGAAATATGCACTGCACAACTTCAAGTACCTGCCAGTTAGTCAAGCTAAGTTTTATGCATGGATGTGATTTATACCAAGTGGGAAGGAAAGGATAGGTAAGCTTGCTGAATGGACTTGAAGGGATCTTTTTGCAATTAATATATTCAAACTTCCTTTTCCCCCCACAAAATACAGCCTTAAACTTTTAATGGAATCCAGACAGATGAAATGTATTTACTGTTATGCTTGTCAATATTTTAAGAGAATAAAATACATTTTTGGTCACCAGAGACACCTCAGAACCAGGCCACAGTTTCTTGCTGGCCCTAGAACAGATGGGCACGAACACCTCAACAAAAATCCATCCCTGCTATACTGGCTTGTAACCCTATCTCACTGGGTAGCATCTCAGGTTGCCCTGTTTTCTCCATTTTTGGTGTCAAGTGGAGGACTGGGCTCTTGTGTTGTGATATCCAAGGAAGCCTTTAATTTATCTTTAGCTACCAGAAAGACAACATTTTTTGGACAAACCAAAGCACACAGTAGTTTCCCGACCAGATCTCTCACCCTTTGATGATTGCTTGAACTCTAGGAAGTAGGAATGAGTGGCTCTTACTGTGATGAGTCTATTAAAACCACAGTATGCTCTAAGTACCTAGAGGGAAAGATCCCTGCTGGCAATCTGGCACTGGGGAGGAAGGACTAATGGTGGACAGGGGTCCTTTTTGTATTTATAATGCACTGTATAAGCATATCATCTTCCAAACCCTACTTTTCAACTGACATATCTGATTTCACAGAATGTCACTAATATTTTCTTTCCTTCTAGGTCAATTCAAAATTTTAATCCATATTCAGCAGTGAGCAAAGCTGAAGTAAAAGCAGCAGTGATTTTTCCAGCACAGGCATAGTAGCCTTCAAATATTTTGAATCCCCCAAAGCTGAGAGGAAGCATTTAAAGTTCTTGCGAGTCCAATCCCATGGTTATATGAAAAACCTGTAAGTCAAAAAATTAACTGCCAATATTTTTTCAACAACCTAATTTAGAAATGAAAGTACAGTGAGTGTTAATGAACAGTGGTTAAGTGAAAAATGGAACTTATTAGACCAGAATTTGAGATAGAATAAATATTTGCTACTACAGAATTAGGCAACAATCAAGCAAGGCACCAAAACCTTTTAAGAGAGAGCAAGGGGAAAGAAAGAACAGGAAAAAAAATATTGAGAAACACATGTTGCATCCCTTACCACTTCTTTGATCATATGCTCTTCAGGGTGGGAAGCTGTCCTCCTCCATGTCTGTAAAAAGCACCTACCAGTAGCACAGACTTGACAGGCAATAAAAGTCTGTCTAGATAACTACACAGCCTTCACCAACCTAATACTCAACCATTCATTTACCAACCTAACACTCAACCATTTATTCTTGTAACAGCAGTTTCTGTGCTAATACAAATTTACTTCAGTTTTGCAGGCAACTTTAATGTCTTAGGAATGGAAGCTTTATTTCCCCCATGCTTCTCTATTTTTTAAAGGCTATTTGCTCAGCTTGTAATTTGCTCAATTCTCTCTAGCCTGAAGGGTGAATTCACTTGATCTAAATCCAGGCCTCAAATGCAGTTTGGTGATCTACTTGCTCTGACTTCCTTTGCAGGGCACAGGCACCCAAAAAGAGTGATTCCGTGCTAAATCACCCCTGGAGGTGCCAAATGCTCCCCACCCGCTGTGTAAGAAAACAGGCAATTAACTCTGGCATCTCAGGGAAGTACTTAAAGTCAGACAACACAAATACTCCCCAAAAGTCACCAATGGGCTGATCCCTGCATCAGAACAAACATGCATATTTCATACTCTCAGTGTGGCTATAAAGGGTAGTTATGTGTAAAAATACAAATGACAATCAGGACACCTAGATCTTCTCTGCATGCAAATAAATTAATATACATGTTGTCCTGGGTTAATGCTGAATTGTATCCGCATTCGTCTGTTTAGCTTAGAAATAAGTTCTGGATCCTAGAGTGAAGGAGAAGCAGTAGAATGTCTGAAGCAATTGTTTTCAAAACATAAAATTAAAAGTTTTCAGCTTTTCTTCACTCACAGCCTGTGCTGTCTGCAGTGTGGATGGCGAGAGAGAGCTCTCCTTTGCTTCTTGTTAGTTTTTGGCTAGCTGAGACAGAGAAGTTCTCTGGACTGTGTTTTTTTTCCTTTTTCTTGGAACTGTTTGAATCTGCTCTGGACTAAAAACCCAAAAGGGCACCAGGAGCTCACACCTGTGGCCTATCAGGCCTGGCCTGGGCCAGGCCTTTCCCAACACCAAAAAGACTGACAGCAACTGAGCGAGCCGAGCTGCAGCCCACGGGAGAGAGAGACTCTGGGAATTTGTCATCTCTGCGGGGTGGCCAGAGGTTTTGTTGTTCAGTGTTGTTCATTTGTTGTGCTGGGGAGTGCTTTGCCTGTTAAATAAACAATTTTTTCCCACTTTCCTCCAAGGAAATTTTTTTTTCCTGTCCTAAACCAGCTGAGAAAAGAGGCAGTTCAGATCTACTTTCTGGAGAAACTCCATCCGGAAGTTTCTCCCCAAATCTGCCCTAAACCAAGACACGTGTATATATTGAAGACTACTAAAACAGTGCTATAATAGACCTACTTCTGTTATGGTAACTCATTTCACATCCTAACAAACTATGCTTTTTGACACTCATGTTCATTTCACCATTGCTCAGTCTAAAAATTCTTCTAAAGGAATTATCCAGTTGCATTTCTTGTCCATGAAGAATTGTGGACTGAACAAGCTATTGACACTCTCATGTTATTTCAACCTGTAATTATCCCAGAGTAAAATCAAGGCAATGCGGCAGTCAAGGAGTCTCTACACTTTTACAAAACTTACCTGCATCTTTACATGATGTATAAACACAAATAGGTTTCTTTGCATTTTGAAGAATACCTTACCTGGCCCGTTAAGTCTTGCAGTGGTACTTGGCTGACTTTCAATATGACTTCATGCAGATTCCTTTAGAGGAATTTTTAATGTCTGCTTTCCTTCTGAAATGTGTAGTCTACAATAACCCAAATCTCTCCAAGACTGCAAATCTCTAATGCTACTCTTTTGTAGCAGGCTGTACTGCCTCACTCCCTGTCTTCATTTGATTTGTGTTCTTTATCAAATATACATAAAAAACAGAAATATTTTCTCCTCAGATGGGCAAAGCAAACAAAATAACTCCTCTATGATCCATTGATTTCTGCTTTCTTCATTGAAGACTTGCCTCTTCTTTTCATCCCAGACATCTACATGGACATTTGTATAATCAGCTAGCTAGATGGTTGTAAGTAAAAGGCCAATGCCTATTTTGATAAATTAACAGTAAGTGTGGCAATCTAAACATAGAAAGCACACAAATATACTTCTTTTAAATAAGAAAATTCGTAATTGCTTTTTCTTCAAAAGGTCTGCATGCATTGTGTGCAGTTTATTGAAAACTTACCATGTGTATTTCAAGATGATGCCATGTCTAGAAAGCAATGTCTTCAAATTGAATTTTTAATGTATAGACCATACCCAGAAAAGGTAGACCCTGCTTCATCACCTGGTTGCGTACATGGATTGGGACCTCAGGAGCCCAACTGAAGGAACTCCAGCTGAGCTGAGGGCTTGTACCTTTCATATATATTCGTACATTCTGTTGTGAGGCTGGAGTATCATTTTTCACAGACTCCATTTTCCAGCCCTTACACTCTTATTGAAAATTCTCCATTATCTTTGGTCAGGTTTTCCAGAGTAGGAAAACCCAAGAGTATTGCATACCTTTCTTTACCATTTTATATTTCCAGTCCTTAAATATCGAAGAGCTGCTGAATCTAGAAAGAAGGAAACTTTCTGTCTTGTTTTTGGTGATTCTTCCAGATTTTCCCACAGAGTGTTGTGTTTTTGTCACGGGGGGTTGTATGGAGCATTCTGAATCTGTCAATATAATAAAATGTCACCTGCATTCAGAAAGATTGTGAGGGTTTTTTTTCTCTTTTTTCTCAAGCAGTATTCTCTTAATGTTAGTGTGCAATTTATTGATATTTTCACGCATTATTTTATGGTAACAACATAGGAGAGACCAGCTTTGCACAGTGAACTCCACTGATCTGGCACAATGTGGGACACTGAGCATCTGTTAGTATAGTGGCCATGACAGAGTATTACAAAATTTTAAGTATGCTTACTATTTTTTCCCCACAGTTTATAATATTTAATGGTAGCATTCCTTCAGTGCTCAGGTTTCTGCTGACTTTTGTGCGTATCATGCTCCTTCCAACAGTGCTGCCATGAGGGTAGCTTCTGCCTTCATTCCTAGGATTCAGTGTGACAATGTGCAATGTTTGCTGTGACTCTTGAGTCCAGATTAATCAAAGGTCACTGTAAGCAAAACTTGAATCTGTGGCTGCAAGTCCTCATTTAGATCAGGGAGCCTGACTAATGTGCCAGCTCACCCCCACAAACAGGACCATCTGCAGGAACACACACTCATGTTTCCCAGCATCTGGACACCAGAATTTAAATTAAGCTTGTGTAACCTAGTCTTGGAAAATTCATGTGTCTGTGAGTGTCACATGCTCTTGTGCTGGTGGGGAGCTTTATGCTGCAAATTTCCCTTCTCAATAGATTTTCATTTATCATGCCATTCTCCCAAAGGTTTGCCATCATTTTGATTTAATGCCTTCTATTAATTCTCCAGTGATGCTTCTCCAGTGGAAGGGCAGGTAGAAAGTGATGCCAGTTCTAATATCTCTTCTTGTTCCTGGACGTCCTCTCACCAAAGGAGTCCCAAAAGAACTAAAATGAAACTGCTGCTGGGTTGACTGGCTCTCTAGAGTTGTGACTCTTATTTACAGCAGGCAAATTTATCAGTCTGCAGTAGAGGAAATGCTACAGAGACAATCTCTTTCTTCGGGAAATTGCCTGGCTCATCGTTCCAGAGCAGAGTTCTTTGAACCAATCTGTAACAGCTGTTTTGGGAAATCAGAATGGCAACTGAATCAAATCTGAGAAAAGTAGGAAGAGTGTGGGATTTCTGTGGGTGCAGCCTTCCTGAGACAGAAGTTGGGCTTCACTGTCTTGTCCTGGGGCTGGATAAATCACTTTTTATCTGCACACAAAGAGCCTTAATGCCATAAAATTGTTGATACCATCTGTGTTTCACTTAGTTTCTTTTTCTTCATTTACTTTTCCAAACACTTAAGTATTTATAATATCTATCTATCTATCATCTATCTATCTATCTATCTATCTATCTATCTATCTATCTATCTATCTATCTATCTATCTATCTATCTATCTATCTGTCTCTCTGTCTCTCTATCTATCAAAAATATAACAGGGGTCACTGTGAACAGTACAAGAGGGAAGCCTGTTCTGTGGTTCTGCCAGTGCCTGCTGGGGCTGCCTTGGTCTTGACTGCTGCAAAGCAATAGCAGATGGTAGAACTGCATCCACTATGAGAGTGAGTTTGACTTTGAAAAACATTCGCCATCCTCAATCAATCATAAATTAAATTTCTTTTACAATGGCTTGACTGCAAAATGAAATCAATGAATGTTTTTGAAGGCAAAAACACAGCTCTTTTACTCTACAACTGTATGGAAGTTTTTCAACTATACCGGCAAATTCTTTGCTCCTGAAGAATTAGCTGGCTTATAACTTGTATTTGTAGATCAGTTTGGGTGAAGAGTATATATGTCTATGGTCTTTCTTGGAACTGATTTTAAGGTGTAAAGCCAAACTAAGAGCACAGCGATACAAGTAAGCATAGCAAAGCTGGAGCAGTCTTTGCTTGGAGATATTTTATCATTTAAGTAGATTGTCAAGGTCATTTACACTAGTAGATCTAGTCAGAAGACATTACATCTTCAATGCATCAGTGCCATAAGCACATCCCTGTCACCTTCCCTCACATCTCAGAATGAAACTCTTTCTTTTAAACTTTATAAACTTCTGCTTCAGACCTGGAAGGCTGTTTGTAGCTGTAAATGCTAATGAAGTTGCTCTCAGATAAATATCACAAGCTTGGGTGCTGCCTACAGACAAATATTTCTTTGCATGAGATTTTACAAATAACAAAGTATTAAAAATGAGAAAATCCTAATAGTTCCTTCCCCCTAAATATTTTCTTATTAGCGTTTGTACTTTTCATTCACCTTTAACATTTTCTTTGGTTTGAACATTTAACAATTTTCTACTGAAAATGCCACGAAAACAGAGAAACAAAGAAAGCCTGAATCACTTAAATTCAAAATGAGCACCTATAATAATGTTTAAAAAATCAAACCACAAGATATTATCATAAATAGTGAAGTAATCTCCGCAGTTCAGGATGGCTACCAGCTCCAGGTATAAGCCAGCATTAGACTGTAACTATTTCTCTGCGGTAATTATAACAGAAACACATTTGATATTACACATCATGTTTTACAATGTCCCTGGGTGTCAAAGAATTTTCCAAAACTAGTACTGGATTCAACTCCAAGTTAAGAAGAATTTGAATGTTTTTTCTCCCTTATCAGAAACTATTATTTTGTCTTGTATCCTCACAGTCACATTGCAACTGAGCACTGGCTCAACAAACATAGCTGCTTCAGGCTATAGGCACCTACACACTCTGCATGAAGGGTTGCTGGTGGCTAATACATGGCTACTTGTTATGGTGTTCATTCTCAGTTCTCCTTTGACCAAAATACAGGCAAAACAGATCAAACAGAGACATGTGAATTAAGACAGGGTATTCCAACAACTAGAGCCAGGTGAATTGCACATTGAGCTTTGCCAGATGATCTTACTGCTCTTTTACCAAGGAGAGGTTATCAGCAAGAAAGGGCTTATATCACTCTGTGCTCACTGTGAGGCTGGTATAGTCTCAGCTTTATTCTGCTCATGCACTGACTAAACCTAGTGAGGAAAGTGGTCACCAGAGGTTGGTGAGGTGCTGTCTGATCCCCTGGGGAGTCATGGCTAAATTGTGTTCTCAGATGGTCCCAGATACAAATTTCACAGATGGCCCTGTGAAACTTTGAGCAAAGCAGCAGCAGCTTTCCCACCGGCTGTGGGGACCTCTGAAGCCAGGAACCACCTCATTCATCCCCACAGGTGATGTCCTGAAATTCCCAGGAGAGTGGCATGGCAATGGTGAGACAAACATGCAAGACTCCCTTTCCTTCAATAGGCAAGACTTTCAGTGAGCACAGGGCAGTGCATACAGGAGCTATCCTTAAAGACTGAGCCACAGCTCTAATCAGAATTCTAGCTGCAGACTGCTCAGAGCAGCTGAGGTTTAAAAGAAATAAATAAAAGAAGAAAGTGTACAGAACTGGAGAAGAAAACTAGCCCCCAGCTGGCAGGATGATGACAACTGCTACAAAAAGAAGTACATTCATTTCTCCCTCCAAAAAGAAGAAACAGAGAAAGCATTTGAGTTGCCATGCACAAAGCACCTGTTGCAAGGGACTGAATAGAAATCTTTGTTCAAGTTGTATTTGTATTGCTTCAAGTTACTTACTTGTATTTTTTTAAAGATCAAATTCCAGAACTGCGTAATCAAAATGCATTCTTTGCAAATGTAATTTATAAAGTAATTTAGGTACTCAGCTTCTGTGATCTCATACTTAAGAGTAACTGCTTATTAAGTAATTATATGCCTACCTGGTTTTTCCAGTGCAGCAGAATACATTTGGAAGTTTACAGGCATGCTTGGTGCAGAGGAATGAAACCACAAGCAGAGCCAAGGAGAGAACGACAATCCTGAAACTCTCAGTGGGGCCCTGGAGTGATTGCCATTTCTGTCTCCTTACAGAGACAACAATGCTTTCCATTTGCTGGAAATGTAAAGGCCAGTGCTATCTTCACACCTTTCTGCCAACTTCTGCTAACATCTGGACTGCACTGGGTTACTGGATAGGTGCTGTTGAATAATCCAGATTATTTGCACACTCTGGATATGAAGCCAAGATTTCAGTGGAACTATGACTAATGTCAGCTATGTGTCTAGGTAGAAAGTGGTCTGTCTCTGAAGAGATGTCTTTGAAAAATATGAGCTTGAGCCATAGACAATTTCACTCACTCTACAAAAAAGACAAGCTTTTGCTCACAATAGATTGAAGAGTTGCTATGGAACAAAAAATTTATCTATCTGCTCAAACAGAGATATAAACAACTTACTCGCAAAATTTTACTTGGGGAAAAATAAAATATTATTTTTAATAATAAAAATTATTTAAAATATAGTAAAATTATTCATTATGTTTCCAGGTCAAGGAGTATATTCACATCCCTTTTATGGAAAAGGTTCACAATTTTGAATTACCAGGTTTTATTTCAGCTCTATCAGCAAGCATGTGAAGTATGAGAGTAAGTACCAAGAACACAGCAACATAGTGAAATTCTCCTGAAAAAATAAACAAAGAAAGCAGAATAATACTGAACGTGGCTCTCTGATTCATCACTATTAATAATGGCATCACAATGACACCTGAAAGTAGCATTTGGCAGACTTCTGTACTCATTTTGTGCATGTTTCAATGAGAACTTTTATACAGAACGAAAGGAAGTTGGATATTTTGTATTCTTGAAGCCTGTGTCCTGAACATTCGATCTGGGAAGAGACATGAGGTGCTGAAGCATCAAGCAAAGGAATAACAAACTGAGTGAAGACCTTGATTAAGACATTGATTCCCACTCTATCATCACTTCCTCTTGATGCATGAATGTCATTGTTGGTTTCATAATTATGGTCCAAACTGATTAGTAACATTTGCTTATTGCTTTGAGAATGTCAAACGTTAAGTGTTATTACCTGCCAGACCCCTCATCCCTGACATACATCAGACAAACTTGCCTCTCCCTGCTGTTAAAGAGCAGAGCATTCTTACCTCATCACCTGCCTGGCTGAGGTAACAAGGAAGCCCACAGAAATGCTGGAATAATTACAGTACTTTGCATTTTCATACCATCCTCCCACTGGGAATTTCCAGTGCTTAAAAAAAGTTAGTCAAAACTCATTAGGTTCTTCTAAAGTATGATTATTGTGATCCATTTGCTTTAGAGGGACAAGCACATGCCGATGAAGAGGCTTGAACAAAATTACAGAGCAAATCAATGACAGCTCCAGTAATAGATCCCAGATGCCCAGATCCCACATCCCGTGGGTTAGATACTGGGCTGGCTGTAGCATGCACGCTGTTACCAGAACAGACCTACGTGAGGTCCCACACTCCCCAGCAATATTCCTGCCTGCCAGTCAGTAACATCTTTTGAGAGGAGAAAATAAGGAAAGATTGCATTTTCTGGTTTGTTTGTTTTAATCATGCACAACCCACCACATGAAAGGCACATCAGTCATGGATATCCAGCTCCCACGTGGATAGGGCCCCTACTCCATTTTAAGAGATAACACAAGATGAATAAAACACTACCTTCCTCTCCAACAGCAGAGTTTCCAACAGTCTCCCTTTCCCGGTCAGTCTGGTTGGAAACGGCACTTCCGCTTTTTGTCCTTCGAAGAACACTGAACGCCTTGTTTATCTTTTTAAAAGATCTGCTTCTTATAGTGGAACGTTCAAAGTGTCGAGCTGCAACAGCAGGAAAAAACCAAATCAATAGAGTTCAGCAGTTCTGGTCTAGAACCTCAGCATTTCTGCAGCCTTCAGCATCTGATGGTAAACAAGATCAACATCAGGGCTGCCCGTCCTTCACCTTTGCCCCTGAATCCTGTTGATACTTCCAGGCTGCACCCACCTGAATCTGGGTACAATCACCCCACCTCAGTCCCACACCCTCGAATTGCCACCTTCCTGTCTGTTTTGCCAACCACATGGAGAAATCTCCTGAGTGTGGTAGCCTTGGAAAGAAAAGTCCTCCATCAAGACAGAATCAGCAGCAATCCTGTGAAAAATACATATAAAAGGAAGAAGCACTGCCCTTCCAAAGCTATACACGTTTGACTAAAAAAGCTGGAAATCTTTAGAAATCCTTCTTGAAAAAATCCCCACCAATACTACTACTGCCTCAAAACCTTGCAATGTTTCTAAAGCCACCGACGATTGCCAATTATTTCATGTAAAAAAAATCAAATATTATCAGGTGGGAGGGATCAGAAAATCACATATTCTGACTCGGGTATGGCAATAAAAAAGAAAAGTCATAATACTTTCAAAACATGTCACTCTTTTCCATCCTGCTAAAGATATCTTCATGGCTGTTGCTGTTCTGTCTGTTCCAACTCTGCATGCTAGCCAAAAATTGTAATCTAATAATGCAACATTCTGTCAAACCAGACTGTGGCCTCTACACTCAATAAAACTGACAGAATTTATTGAGATTCTGGTGCTCTCTTCTTGCACCCTTCCTTTCTTTACCTCCCCAAACCCTGTCACAAAAAAAGGATAATGCTTCTCATTTCCTAGTCTTTCTTCATCTCTTCATCAATTTTCCCAACATGCAACTGGTGGAACACAAGGTGAGCTTTCCATTTTAGCCTCAGAATCCTCAAATATTGGCTTTGAACTCACCATTAGCACTTCTGACTCTGGCTTTGGCCAGGCCACGTTTTTCAAACATGACACTCATCAGATACAGGTGAAGTGCAGTCACAAGGTGAAAGATCAAGGCAGTGTTTCCTGATGCATCTTGTCCCTGCCTTGTTATTTCAGCAGGACCAGCTCCTCCAAACTGCACTTTCCTAAAAAGCTGGCAGATGTCCCCCAAGCTCATAAGGTAATTCTTAAGGGTTTTTCTTCCTGAAAGTACTTGGCCAATGTGAAACACAGTTCCCAACAGGATTTTGGGTAGGTGCCATGTCTGTGGGAGTTACTTGGGTCACCAAGATTTAGTGGAGACACATTACCCAGCTACACAATCACCCCAGCCCATCACACACAATATCTAATCTTCCAACTGAGCTGACTTACCTAAATAATCTTTCTAAAGATTTGCAGTTTACATGTGTACAGCTAGTCCATCTTCAGCTTGATGCTGCCCCTGGCCAAGCCATTTTTTTTTTTTCATCTCAAATTTATTGGGTCACTGAGTGCGCAATTTGCTAAACCATGTAAAATGAAAGCTTTTGCTTTTTTTAATCCTCCAGTGACATATATTTAACAGAACAATGAATATTGCAAGGGGCTACCAGGCTCTGAGGCTGCAGTTTTTGGCTCTTACTTCTGTTGCGGTTGCTGCGGTGCAGGTCTGCGGGGCTGCTGCCCAGCTGGCTGTCCTCTGAGGTGGGGCTGAAGGCCGGGTTCACCAGCCCCGGCTCATCTGTCATTAAGGCGATGGCTGCAGCTGCTGAGAGCTCAGGGCCCAGGGCAGCTACTGCTAAGCTGGAGCCGTGGTCCGGAGAGCAGTCCTGGGAACGCCTCTTCCGTTCCTTGGTAAGGCCATAGTGGGATGCTCCTTTACATCTAAGGAGAAGGGAGGGAAAGAGAGACATGATAGCAAGGTTTGTTTAAATGCTGCATACTTGAGGAAATTATCTGGTTCCAAGGAATCACTTGGAGTACAGCCTGTGATGATCATGGTGACCAGTGAAATATGGATGGTTAACAAGAGGGAAAAATGCCAGTGCGCGCTTCAAAGGAGGTGAGTTACCACCTTACATGGGAAGAGTACTGCTGGTCAAGGAAAAATAGAGAGCCTCAGCCTCATGTGTAGTCTTAAGTGTATAAATAGTTACTGTGGATGCAAGAGGACAAGAATAGCAGGTGCCTAATTAAGCCAGAGGCTACAATCTGTAATTTCCTACTCGCCTCTGATTGACGAAGGAGAGCAGGGTGAGGCCTGACAGCTTCTCTGGGTCTGCTAGTGAAATAAATGGCACCTTACCCAGTCCCGCCTCCTGAAAAACCCTCCCAGCCACCAAAGTGGTCACATGTGGAGCATGGCACTGTGTTTGTAGAGACCAGATCAAACAATAAAAGGAGGGCTGCAGGTGGGAGCTGAACACGTGGGGGCTGCAGGAATCCAGGCCCCACACAGTGCCTGTACAGACCATTTACTGCTTGAACTGCATCTGATGAACTGGTTTGTGTATGTATCTATACAGCAAAAGCAGGACCATGCATGACTTTTCTTTTTTTAAGATTCATGAAAGAAAGTCATTTGAGTGAAATTAAAGGCCACTGTAGTCTTCATGAGTCAGTATTCAATTAAAGCTATAAAATACCTGAAACGACAAAATGACCAAGGAAACAGCACCTGTGACTTCTCCAGCACCACTTCTGCCCAGTGCCTACCCCCTAGAACCACATTCAGTGCATTAAAAAAAAAAATAAATCTGCCTTTTAATCATAATCTAATGAGCTTGGCCTACATTCAGTTACTATTATCCCTTTCTTCATAGTGAAGGCTAACTGATGACTTTCATGCAAGTGCCCTGTAGGACATACTCACAGAAATAGCTGCAGAAACCCTTAGGGATAAAAAGCTCTTCGTAATATATGGCATGCACAAAAGGCAATGTATGCATGCATAATACATGCAGTACACAATGCTAGTGGGTTAAGTGTCACGAAAAGAAGTAGTACACTGAACAGAAAACTTGGAAGAGAAATGATTATGGAAGCAGTTCCTGAGACAGAAACATGGTATGAGGAGATGTCATAGACCTCTCTATACCAGCTTCAGAGCAACAGTTTAATTTCTATCATGGTACTGACTTTTGATGATATAATTGAATTAGAACCCTTTTCTTACACTAGATTATGTTTTACAATCATTTACTTCATGCTGCTTCTGACAGCTTTTATCTTAAAGAAAAATTCCCAAAACCAAACTCTGTCATATTGATGCAACTATGTAAGAGTTATGTATGTGCTTTAAGGCTTGGATAGGAATGGCTGTAACAGAAGTTATTTCTGAAACTTTTCACAAGCAAAATGAGGCATCTCAGAAGAAAATACTCCTATGGAAGAGAAGTTTGGTCAACTATTTCAAAAGATCAATGAAAAGCTATTTCATGCATCCATTGCAAGGCAAGACTGCAACAGTAATCATGTAAAGAAAGGAAGAGCTCTCCTGCCTCCATTGCAGCAGGTATTTTTCTATTTCTTTCCAGATTTTCTCACTCCTCCAGAACCCTAAACCATGGAAGGATGCTCTCCTTTAGATTTCATGGGAAGAAGAAGCACAAAAGCCTTTCCCTCTTGCTACTCATCTACTCATGCTTTGACACAGTGTTTTGGAAACTCATCCTTGACATCTCCCTCTTGCAGTAAAGTCACATTTGCTAATCCTACCTATGAATGCTTGACAAAATATTTTAAAAATAGTCTAAAAACCCAACACAAAGAAGTGGCTTTGGGAAGAACTGTTTGCTGTTCTCAGAACACAGTCTCTACTTTACAACAATCTTGCAAAAAATTCAGAGTATGATAAGAGGTATTCCTACTCCTCATTTTATTTAATTTGCCTGTGTTTTTCCCATGTCAGTAAAGTTTCAGTGGCTGATACTAGAACATCAGCCTTGTGAATGGGTTCTCAAATGAAGATTTTTTTTTTATTAGTAGGTTCTATGAGGATCAATATGAAGATCAGAAGAGGCTCTGCCCAAAGATTCCTAGTTATTTGGATTCAATCACTGCCTGGTGCCCATCTGCCGTTTGCTGCTACATCCTTTCCTTTCTGTGGAAATCCTCACTTGCTGCTGGCTGCACTGCAGACACACAGTCAACAGCTTCATTCCAACAGCAATGAACAGAAGACAGCTACTTTGAATGTAGAGAGGACTGACACAGTTTAAGATGTGGCTTATTGGAGAAGACAAGTTGTCATGATACAAAGCACAAAGCATATCTTTCTAGCTCTGCCAGAAATAGTTAAAGAAGAACCAGAGCTCTTCAAGTATGATCACTGAAGCTATTTCTTAAATAATTGTGGCAGGCATAAATGAACACAAATCAAGCACTCTTTCTTCAGATTAACACAGTGTCCTTGAAGAAGGAAAAAAAAGTCCCTAGACCTCAAACTTGTAATAAAATTTGCAACAGCATCTCTTCACTTTCATTGTTTTGCTTGTGCTGACGCTGCTGTGATAACAGAAAACAGAAGAGATGACTCTCTAAGTGGAATCATATTTATAGTGTCTAAGCTACATTTTTCCATATGGTTGGATTTGGCTCCCAGAAAAGAGAGAAACATAAAACAGCTACATGCCACTAGTAATTAGCTCTCTCATTGTGAGTATTAATCACAATGCCTGATTTGCAGCTGGAAGAGTGGGATACCTGATTAATACAGCCAGTCAGAAAGTGAACTCAACACTGTCTGCAGGCCAAGGTGAAGCACAGATTTATGTTCCTTCTCAGTTGTGCTGGACAGCGAGTACATCCGTGCGATACTGAAACGATTTGAAGGCCAAACCCCAGAAAGATAAACAGACATGAATAATGGGTGTTGTACAGTTTGTGCCACTAAAGCAGTGTCACTAGGTGCATACAGGAAACTGAAAAAATAGTTTCTTCCATTTGCACAGACTCTTTTATGAAGCAGATTTCTACTGTCTGAAATTCTGACCATATGAACTAACTGCTGGGTGGTATTAGAGCAGTGGTGGCTGCTGAAATTTCACCCAGGGCTGCAATTCTGGCTGGTATCAACACTGGCAGCCACAGGGCAATCTTTGCCCTGCACCCTGTTCCACACTTGAGGGAGACTCTGCACTCCAGGCTTCAGGAGCAGCACATCCCAAGAGCTGGAGCAAGGACATCCAAAACCCTGGGCCTGCCTTAATTTGGTCTTAACATTTGTAAAAACAGCCTTTGGTTAAACTCAAGGCCAACAGAAACATATCCACGTCATTTGAAATTCAAATTAAAACAGTGGTTTGAAAAGAGAGTTCTTCTTGCAGCATCCCTGATTTGCACAGCAAAGGAGAAATTGAAAGTAAGATTGACTTCAAGGATTTCAATTACCCAGACTGACATATGGAAAAAATGTAAAGCTAAAACATAAGCAAGGATAACTGCATGGATTTTTTCACCTTTCTTCTAATGATCTAAATAAAACAATTCCACAGGTAAAAAACATACGTAAATGTTTGCCCGTGGCAGAGAGACTGGAACTAGATGATCTTTATGGCTCCTTCCAACACAAACCATTCTATGATTCTATGATTTATAATGCATGTGTTCTTAAAAATGCCCTGCCTTCTGTGTCACTTCACAATCTCTGCCTGGGCATGAAACAGGGGAAAAAGTGAATCTGAGGAGTCACAGTGGTTCTGACCCAGGCCTGAGGCAAATAAACAGAGCAGGAACTCTCCCCTGCCCAGTTCTAGTAGTGTTTTCTCAACCTCCAGCACCACCCATATTTTGGAGCTGTTTTGCTTTAGTGCAGAAGCAGCAGACACATTGTTGAAATGCAATTAAGAATAATGTATACAAAGAACTTAAAAATTGCCCACCATAAGAAAATACTGCATAATGGACTGTCATTGTTGTTCCAAAGCTAAATCCTGATCAGGGTAGACAAGTATGTTTCAGCTATGGTCTCACTGCAAGCAGCCTCATCCCTGTGTAATTCGGTTTTGACACAAGCTGGGGTTCAAAGTATCAACAGTGTGTATCACACCCCTGTTACACAAACTCCCTGAATGCTCTAGCACCCATAGACTAATCCAGTGGAAAGGATGATGGAGAAACCAAAGCAGGGCAACAAGGAGCATCCTGGGTAACCTGGTGCTGATAACCTCGCTTGTGAGACCCTGGTGTGCCTGGGAAGAAAGGAACGATGGGGTTTAATTGGAGAGGTTGACTCACAAGAAGATGTCGACAATTCCTGCCCCACAGGAACCATTCATACCATGTGTGCTTCAGCAGTGACAGTAATCCAAATATAACCCCAACATATGGATTTCAGGCCAAACACTTAAACTCTAAAGCTTTCTCTTACTCCATCACAAGGGAGTGAAGTGTCTTGATCAGTTCTCGGACAGGGCCAACACCAACTCTTCTGATCTCACTTTTGCCACCTGTGCACCAAGAAATTGAGTCAAATACGAAAAAGAAGCAAGGCACCTGAACTCCCACTATACCCCATGTTACAGATATAAGCTAAAATGCAGCAAATGCATGATCCCCTATCCAGTCCAACCATACTGGTGCTTAAGAGGTCAGAGACATCAATATCTTTGGCAGTGAAGGTGACCACTACCCAGCTGCTCTGTAAACCTGATGACATTGTAACATCCTTGCTCAGAAAACCAGCTTCTGTGAATCCTGGCCCTATGTACAAAATTTCTCTCTCTTTTTTTTTCTTTTTCTGCTATATAGGGAAATCAATCCTGGAACAGAGCACTTCACAGAAATATTTTTTCCTTGGTAATTTTGAGTTCCTGCAAGGATTAACTATTGTGTGAATGTTGCATATGACAAAAAGCTTCCTGAGTACCTGATTTTCATTATTTTTTTTATTTTTTTTTTTTTAATGCATGTGCTTTTTCTGTTTTTTATAAAGAACTGTCATGAACATCCTCAAGCCACCGTAATCATCAGCTATGGTTAGGATGGTCCTGCCTACTTTAAACATTACTCAATACTGATAAAGAAGGGAATGAACCATATAAAATGCAAAGCTTAAACATCCAGATTACAGTTTCCAGTGAACATTTGCTGAAAGACAGGCTGCAAAGTCCATATTTAAGCAGACAACTAGAAACAGGCTGATCTGCACCTGCACTTGAATTTCATAATGCCAGCAATATTTCCAGGTGCTTGCCACTGCTGTTCTGTGCACTCTGTACCCTGGCATTGATGCACTTGGGTATCCTCTCCCTGATGATCTCGCAGCGTCAGAGACTTGCCATCTTGTTTGGGGGAAAAAAATGCATATTTTTCACTTAAGTGGGAATTAGTCCCAGTTACTACTGCTCTTTTACTTCACTAACCACATAAACAAAAGCCTTTTAGAGACAGTCTCCTGACACCTGGGGCACCAGGGCTGCCTGGGAGGGCAGCATGGGCCTGTGGCATGATCCCTGCTGCCTCTGGGGGGCTGAGGATCAGCAATTCCTTCCTGCGGTTCCATAAACACTGCTCTTCTCAGTGTCAGCACAGAGATAGAAGCTATGCTAGAAACTAAGATGAGGCAAATGGCTTCTCTCTCTAGCTGTCAGAGAGATTTTCTCATGTTATTTGCTCTCTATTGTCAGCCAGAGGCCTTTGCTGTAGTAAAAGCCTGTAATAGATTTAGTGGTTCTGTATTCTGTATTACTAGTCCCTAAATATTTATAAAGGTCCTCATAACATTGTTTTAAGCTAAAGTTATTTAGCTTAAATACTTTCCCACAAGATAGGAAAACCTCTCACATATTTATCTTTTCCAGTTTCATGTTTGCATATTCCCATTATGGTTTCCTAAGGGTTTTTTCCACAATTTTTGTATAAATGAAGACATTACAATTCAATTAATTCTGGAAAACTACCTTACTAGCAAAGCCTGGAATTGTGCTTTGTCCTGTCTGTAAAGATCTGACCCCAGGGAAGGGCTGTCATTTTCACAACGCTTTTGCACTAAGGTGCTGTCAAACAAAATATATTTGTGCATTATATAAAGAACGTGCTCAGGAGTATCTGTATATTTATATTTCTACGTCAGCTATTCTGTATGAATTTGGGTCCACCACTAGAAAAAGGAGTTATAGTTCTCATAGATTAAAAAGGTAAGGTTTTCTAAGTGTATGAGGAAAAAAAAATACTGAGCATTCTTGATAATTGCAATTTATTAATCAGCTATAGTGACATACTCCCATTTCTGTGACTTGCTTGTTGAGAAGGAGGATCAAGCGTGGCTCATCATCGTCTTTCAGGCCCTTGAAAGTATTTTGCATTGATGAAGAACAGAATTCCAGTTCAGAGTTCAGATTCCACAGTTCCCAAAACTACCAATGGACAAAGCCTTGGTGTCAGACTCAAACTGAATAAACGTTCAATGAAAACCAAATACCTATTTCATATTTGACTGCTCATACTAAAAAAGGGGGGAATCTCCATATTTCCTACTAGTTTTAGGAGAGTTGAAAGAACTTGGAACACATTTTTCATCTTCAATATAATGTAGAGCTTAAATTTCATGTGCATGCTAGTGAGGTATCATCTAATATGAGGTCATGTTTAAGATTTTTTTTCCTTCCTGCTGTTTAAAACTCAGAAAGTTGCATTTCAACCACGACCTTGAGCTTCTATTATGAAATCTTTTAAAAGGCCCATTGGCATCTATCATGGGAACAGGGAATTGTAGGAAATTGGAAAACAATATTAGTTGCCTGCAATTGCAGACAAAAATAATGGCTGGAATTATTGTGAAATGATCCCAGTTATTGTTGGGATTAAGTACAAATTGTTGGTCCAGATCATGTTCTCTTTCTCTCCTGACACTTCTTTCAGGCTATTATTTTGTCACTAGTGATTTTGAAAACATAACTGTACTGATTTTTCTTCAAGGTGAGATTATCATTTCAACTTCTAGTCTTAAAGCAGTCACACAAATTTCAGCTGCCTTACATATAGGAGAATGGAGTTGTAAATTGCCAGAGAGAGCTGAGATGGGCAAGTTGGCAACCAGGCTGGAAATAAACCTTTTTTTTTACAGGTTAGCACGCTCTGTTTTTGCTTAACACAACTGCTTCTTTAGAAAGTCCAGTATTCACAACTGACTTTGTGAATATTGCTTTTGCTTTGCCTTCTATGCCCCTTTCCCCCGTGTTCAAGTCACAAATGCTCTGAGAATGCACAAAGGCATCAGCAGACTTCCCACTGCTCACATAAGGCATAGCCTTGAGTTGCTTCTAGAGCCTCTACCTTTTCCAATACTGCCTTTAAATGTAATGCTTGTAGAGCACAAGGAGACCTGGAGCTACAAAACTGAGGAGTCAAGCAGGGTGGAAGACAGCAGTAAGTCTATTATGCATTATTTACTCCTAGATTACAAACAAACTAATTTGCCTAGGTTACTCCTAAACAAACATTCGTCATCACAGAGAAGTTACTGGCCAGATGTACCATACCAGAGTGATCTTGTGTGATACAGAACAACAGCAATATTTATTTATACTGAACTTAATTAAAGACTGAAGCTCCCAGAGAGTGATCTACATATCTCATGCAATCTACTCACACCAGCTGACACAAACAAGGAAAGCACATTATCTCTAATTCCTCATAGGTGCTCAGGTACTGACACAGCAAGGAACCTAGGAGTACTTGGTTAGGGGATTCAGAGCAAAATAAGAGAGAAAAACGAGACACACTGGACTAGCAGTTTTGAGCTGGTGAGAGCCTGTAAACCTTGCTGATGGCTTGTAATATTTAAGCATTCAACAAATAATACCTGATTTAATCCCACTAATATTGTTCAAGTGCTGTATTAAAGTACTGAAGTACTCAAAACTCCTCTTGACTTCAGCAGAAGTGGAGCCTGATGAAAACTTTACCAAATATTTTCATCACCTTTCAGAATTTGAACATAATCTCTAAAACATACTCGAAAGATTCAGCTTTTACCACTTAAAGAAGAGTCGAACATTTTTTTCCTAAAAAAATTAGAAAACACAAATTACAAAGGGAGTTTTCTTCGTGGAAAATGTAGGTACTTAGTGATATTTGTACATTTTTTTATCTACAGAAGTTTTGCATGAGGGAGCAATCACAAGTAATGTGTATCAGTTGGGTATTTAGAAAGACCTGCCATGAGCAACTCTGAGCTTCATATCTGCTTTTCAAGTCCATCCAAGACCATTCAAAGAACTAGCACTCAGCCAGCAATCTTAGACACTGATTTTTGCCTCATACTAATAAAATAATGATAATACAATGTTTTTACATTAGGAATTGAAATCATATGTAATGAAGCTGCAGTAGGATCACCAAAAATATTCTTATTTAGAACATTAACTAAAAAATGAGCCTAAAGAAAATCACAGTGTATATATACAAGGCTCAAAAAATGCTGCTAAAATCAGGTTATCTGTGACAAAAAGAACAAGTGTGAAGACAAAGGAATTCTTGAGGCATTGCAGTGCCCTTTCTCATATACTGTACAATCCAGTACATAACATTTTTCAAATTATATAGGTACACATACAATTAATGTTAACATTAATTGATGAATGAACATTCAATCTATTGAGTCAAATGCTTTTCACATTTATTGTTTGGTCTTTTGATCACTGGATTATATGTAACAGGTATAACTAGTCTCCTGGAACTTTATATCCAGCATTGTCTTCCCCTCCTAGTATCCCCACCTATGCTATAAAAACTGCATGATGCAGTGAGCAAAATATGATTGCAATGGGACAAGTGGGGTTGGTTTTTTAACAAGGCAGACAGGATCAGCTTAACCTGAATTCTTGCAGCTACAGACAGAAAAGTCTGACAGACAGAAACTTTGTATTGACAAATACTTAGCATGCATTTATTCAAAAAATAAAACTAATTACAATATCTGCTATGTCACAGACTCGGCAAGCCAGCACTACTGAGAACAGGTGTGAGGCTTCTGTTGGCAAAAAGAAGTAACACATGCCCATAAATCTCTAGATATAAATAAAAAGGGAACGCTGTGTTCAGTTTCAAGATGCTTTCAACCCAAAAACCCTAGCTTGGGTTTACTACTATGTTCTCCACTGGAATTTGAAATAATAGGAAATAGAGCTTCATCCAGCAAATAACAAGTGCTGTCTTTATACCATTTTATTCACAGAACATGCTGTGGACAGCCATCCACATGTCTAGCTCTGGTGGCACTTGTCTCTGACCACTGTGACCTAAAAGTCACCTAAGATCCCTTTTAGGTCAGCGTGGATATCTAAATTATAATGTGTACATATCTTGGTACATATCACACTCTAAACACACCTTTGCTTCCTTCCAGGGGAGGTCACAAAAAAGGGGGTCTCAGCACACATCAGCAGCTGGAAAACCACAGAGATCACTGTCAGATGTCTGAGTCTTAGCAAACCTTTCTGCCAATACAACTAAGCAGCTTCTTAAGATGTTACAAATTGTTTCCCAAATTCTTAACAAATTCTTATCAAATCCAATGTCTAATATTCAACAAGGGCCCCAAATCAGCCCTGTAAGTGAACTGCATTTCAGCCTTCTCTTCTGCACATATGTTTAGAAGAGAGTGGATCAGAGGGACATCACAAGCCAGTTTTCAGAACAAATCCCCCCAGACCCATTGTGCATGCAAAAATCTTCACTGCTTGTGTTTTATGGGTTCCACCCAGTTGAATATGAGATATTTCAGTGAGATATTTCACCCATCCATTAAAATAAACACACATTGTAAAAACATTTAAGGGCTTCAGAAAGTCCAAATCCAGCCACAGCACAAGTATGGCTGGAATGTTGTTTATAGTCTCCTGAAAGCTCACATAGTAGGAAATGCTTACTTATGCTGTAAAAATTGTGAAAATTTCTTTTTCTTTTTTTTTTTGGAACACACTTTTATAACAGAACTGTCAGAAATACTTTTAACCTGAATTCCTTTACCCAAATCTGAAAAAAGCCCAATTCACTCACCCTTCTTCCCACATAGGCACCTACAGGCAGTGCTATGTTCAATATCATGGAAAGCACCCAAGACAGCAGTGGTGTGCCTTCCCTCCTGTTGCATGCAGGCCACTGTCAGTTCTCACTTGGCTGGGGAGGCTGAAGGAGCTCACACCCTCACACCTCAGTTTTCAGGAGTGCTCTAACCACTGAAGCTCAGGTTGGGATAAGGCTGATTTCTTCTCTTCCCGATGAAACTTATTCAGAGAGGTGAATTAAGCAAGAGAGAGACCAATGCTGCATCTAAATGAAAAACTGGCACATAGGGAGGGAGAAAATGAGTCCTGCTTCAGAGCCTGCTTTGGCTTTTCAGTTGAATTTGAGAGAGGTTCACAGGAAAGGCACTCTCCTCTCAGACCAGCCAGGATCTCGGGGAAAGTCTGGCAACACCATCAAGGCATACCAGCCCATCTTCAGTCTGAAGCTAAAGAATTTGCCTTAGAGAACCTCTCTGGAAAATTGTATATTGTTTTCTCAGATCACCAGGATATAACTGGTGAATCAAGGAATAAAACACAAAAATTGTAGTGCAAGCAAGAATTCAACCTTGAAAGCCCTTAAGACAAAACATGCCTTCAGAAGTGAGTACCATATTACCAACAACACAAAATGCATATCCCTGACAAAGAAAAGTACCATGAAATCATAGAAGAGTCTAGGCTGGAAGGGTTCCCAACAGACCATATTGCCCAACCTTGCATGGGAGAGGAAGCCTAGATGAGATTATCTAGCATCCCCTCCAAAACTTTAAGTGCTAAAACTTTTATCTGAAGTGATTAACCTTGAGCATCTTGAAAACCTTAAGTGATGGGAACTCTACTGTATCCCTGGGGGTGTTGTTCCAGTGAACAATTGTACTCACTGTGAAAAAAGCAGGATGAGAAAATAAGTTTTGCTCTGTACCTTCTTTTAAACCAATTTTTCTCAGGCTGTTGGTCCATCATATTCCTTAGCTTACAGATGTTCTATGTTTCTTTAGGTTTTCTTAGTCACTTCTATTATCTTAGATTTCATGCTATTTTGTGTTGTATAAGTAAGAGAAGATCATAAAATGGTTTTGGTTGGAATGAACCTAAAAGACCATCTAGACCCAACCCTACCTTCCATGGACAGGGACACCTTTCACTAGACCAGGCTGCTCAAGGCCTTATCCATCCACCCACAATCTCCCTGGGTAAGCTGTTCCAGTGTCTCACCATCCTCACAGCAAAGAATTTCTTCCTTATATCTAGCCTAAGTTTTCCTTCTTTCAATTTGTACCCATTACTCCTTGTCCTACACCTAGAGTCCCTCTCTGGCTTCCCTGTAGGCCCTATTCAGATACTGGATGTTTTCTCTCTGGTTTGTTTTTTTTTGTTTAATTACTCAATTTTTAGAAAAGCCCCTTCAAGATAAGAGGCAGTCATTTAATCCTGTGTTGTTACAAAACACATTAACTTTTGTATTCACCCAACTAAAATACTGGAAACAGAGTAAAAATATACAAAATGTTCTTTAGGAAACTGCAGTTTCCTTTCCCTTTTACAACACTGCAGTTTTGGACATTTTAATATTCAAGCTCTAATGACAGGTCTTGCTTTCAGTTTTAAAATATAAACATCATGTGCACAGCTGGGCACCTAGAACATGGTGGGAAAACCTGAGCAGCAGGTTTCAAGTCCTGAACCTTGAGCATGAGCTGCAATTATGTTTCCCTGGGTAATACAGGACAGTGGCCTTGCTCTTGCTGTCCTTGGAGAAGGAACATCCTGCCTGACCTTGCTGTTCCCACAGAATGGGTCGGGGCTGCTGTGCGACAGCCTGTCCTGAAATGAATCCAATCTATGAATTCTCTGTGACAGTTTGTGGCATCTGGGTGACTCAGACAGCCTCTGTGCCTGAGGCTGTTCCAGCCCAGGCTGTGATTTTGTTAACGTCACAATTTAAGTAGACTTGGGTCTTGTTAGCAGTAATGATGGACTCCCTGAAGGAAAACCAAGGTGGCATTGGAAATGATGTCATTTCATTATCAGCTCTGAGATGGGGATAATTACATCTGTCTTCTTCAAACTGAGATGACTCCAGTCCATCAGAAGGCAGCTGGCAGCATGCTAATGCCATGCCTCATCATCTGCTAATTTTCACATCAAAGGCATCACCCAAGGTGACGCAAACCACCATCAAAATACAGGATCTCCAGCTGGACATGCATGCTAGTGTCCAGTGGACAGCACCATGCTGGGGGCATTGGACATGTTTGCAGCCCTGACTGAGACATACATAAAACAAATCCTACATGCTTCATGTAAATATAACCACAGCACACTGTTAGTGCAGATGGCTGGACAAACCATATAACAGAGAGTAGTCTTACAGATAAAATGAGAAATTTCCCAATGGTTACAAAATATTCACCTCAGCCTGACATGGACACTGAGGACTTAAAAAAATGGGTAGACAGATTAAACAAAATTCGTAGTGCATTTAAATATTTACATTATATTTACATTAGAAATTGAGACATGGGTTTCTGTTGTAGTAATTTTTCACAACATCTTAGACCAGTGGTCGGCAGTCAACCTGTCTTCAGCTTCTGAGGAACTTCCTTAACTCTCCTGAAGCAAGTTTGCTTTCTGAAGGGCAAAGCCAAATACTCAGCACTGGTTGTTTATAAGAGTGCAATACAGAGAGAAAAGGAGGAAGAAAAATGGCAAATAAATACCTAACAATTAGTGATTGTAAATAGAACAGACTCATGGCAAATTATTTTCTTTTTATTTAAAGCTAATTGAAGATACTACAGCACCATTGCACCATTTTCTTAGTACTTAGATACTGGCATTAAGATGACCTTCCAAAATGGAGTACAAAGTATTCTGTAAAGGTTAACCACATTCAGTTTACAGAGGTGGTGCTGCTTCCTAGGGGTTGTCTGCAAAAGGGAAGTACATGATTGCTGTGGTGCTTGTGGAATGTTATCTCAGGCACATTATGTATATTATATGTGTAGACATGCACATCTGAGAATAGCTTCCCTGGAGACACCCCTTTTCCAGAGTAAGAGTATTCAGAAAAGATTCCAGAATAAGAACAGTATTTCCACTTCACACCTTCCCTGTGTGTTCAGACAACTTTTTTAGGATTATTCCTGCCTTTTCTTCACCACCCTTTCTTCTGGACACCAAATGCCTCATTGTTAAAGCCCTGTGTCTCTTTGAGAGACAGAGTCTACTCCTCAGTATGCCACACCTTGAAAATTAGTTACCAATAAAAAAGTCCTTTTTGCTTACTATGGTTTTGTTTATTTTTTAAAAAATCTCCCACAACACAGGACTTGGCTCTTTAAACTACCATAGCACAAAAAGCAGTAAGAGTTAAAGCATTGCCACAAAGCCCTAACTGCAGGTATAGCACTTCTATTCCCTCAGCCTCTCTATTAAAAAGGAGAGATGGAAATGAAACTAATACCCATCTACCTTCTAAAAGCACAAAAGAGTTCAGGACTTCAAACATCCATGTATTACTAAATATGTCACTGCATCCATGTGTTCCTAAAGATACAGAATCATGAATTGCCTTAACTTCTGTGCTCAGCCCAGGACCTGACAGCTCTCCAATGGCTTGCAAGGGTGAGGACCATTTCTCTGCAATGTGACTTTTTTAGAAGGCCTGGAAGAAACAGTCTTGGCAAAGCAGCCAGAAGGGAGGGGAGGATAACATCAGCAACTGCTTCCCTGGCACAGGGGACCATAAGCACAAGAGCACAGCTGTTCTTTTTGGAAATGTCAGAGAGGGAGAAAAAAGGTGCCGAGGGAGTTATCATTGTCAGAAAGCACAATAGGTGGTTCCAGAATAATGCTTCACACAGTCATAAGCTTTTCTTGAAAACATTGCTCAGGAAGCTCAGGCCTGACTAACTTTCCAAATAGCAAACACTACTTGAAAAAAAGACATGTTAATTATAAAATTACTTAGCATCCAGTTTCTCTGTTTCTCTCTGATAAAGGAGAGCATAGTTGCATCTAGTGTAGGTGCTGCAGCTGAGATAACCCTATATGAGCCCTCTCCTGCCCAGTCACAGCCACATCTACAGAATGTCCCAGGAGGATTTCAGGTAATACCCATGACTCTACCTCTCTTCCTGTGTCTGCCCCCTAGGGCCAGCTGTCCCAAAGAAAAGAGCAAAATTCTGTTTGTTCCTGGCTTCTGCAGGAAGTCACACACCATCAGAGACAAAACACTATCTCATGGTTGTTTTGGAGTACTGCCAGTGTATGCCCATGCAGCAAGCCAAAGCAGGTCTGAGATGGACATGTGCTGTCTCCTGTCCTCCTTTGTGTCCACAGCCTCCCGAGGAAGGAGCATGGGGACAGAGGAAGGGGTGTCACATGGTGCCACACTTACCCCACTCCCAGGCACTGCCAGGAGATGAAGAAAAAAATCACACAGAAGATTTTAAACGAAGAAACCATAAACCCAGAGTTTCCTTTCAGTCAACAGAAAAAAAAACCACCAAACCTGAACTCACTACTTCTTTATGGCCGGCACACTGAGGTGAAAGGGATATGTCAAACTGATTCCTGCTTCATCCCCATCACTGTGTTCAAAGAGAGGTGGTGAGAGGGGACCAGAATTAATCCTTAGCCTATACCTATGCCATACAGCTTCTTCAGTCATTTGTAAGAAAGGCAGCAAGTCTGTTTACCCCTAAACCCCTAGAAGCCTTCTGTGGTGGCATGCATGGTCCTTACAAGGACTTATAAGCTTCAGAAATGGAGACAAACAGGGACCTTTCCACACCCTGGCCCTTCAGCTGCAGATCTGAGTATTCAGCAGTAGGTCACTATTTTATCACAAGTCCTGCTACTCTCCTGAAAACACACTTCTCCAAAGGGACTTTTTGGTCAGTGTTAAAGCCATGGAATTTGTGTTTGACAATGTAGAGGGAAATTTCGCCAAAAATTGTAAATTTCACCAAAAAAAAATCTTACCAGCATGAGAAAAGTCACTGTTTTTTAAGATCTGTTTTCATACAACTACGATTGTCACAAGGGACAGGAGAAGCATAGTCTGAGGTTTTACAAAACTCCCACACAGGGATGTGCATTTTTTGAGGGAGGGAGAGGTTATCACAAAGATTGCAGAGGCTGGAGTCCATGACATTTTATTCATATTGTTTCAACTCATTCACCCACATGCCCTCAAGGGGTGTTCTGTTTTTTAAAATTGCTGTTTCTGCCAAAAACTGCATGGTGTGAATTGGTGTGGTTAGATGCTCCTTTCTCAAAAATATTTTTTTGGATCTCTACTATTCTCTCTCTCTCTGCTCTATAGATGTGAAAAGAAGTTTTCCCATGTATGCAAAACCTTGTTCTCTTCCAAATTCATTCTAATTAAATTCAAGAGAGTAATTTGTTGAAGTCAGTGGAGTACTACCTGTATAGAACTAAGTAAAGTGAGGCAAAAATCAAGCATGTTGATATGGCTGTTTTCATAACTTCCTCCATAGCATCCTCTCTCTGAGTACTGAAATAGTAGACAGAACAATTAGAGCAAGGTTCTGGAACAAAACAAATCAACTAAGCAAGAGGAATTGAATTATAGAGGGAGAGAACTTATGACCCCTATTTTTTTTGCTTGTTTTATTCTCACCATTTGCAGTGGGTTTCGTAGGACAGTTTGCAACTCTTTTAAGAATTTCAGTCCAGATGGTAATTTAACTAGGCAGAGGATCAGTTGATAAAACTCTGATTAGATGTGAGCTCTTCAACCGAGCTATTTGCATGGCCTGCCTTAACCTATGTTTAGTCTAACAGATAAATGTTTAGAATTCACCAAGATTGCTGAAGTGAAAGTAGTATAAAGGGAGTTTTAGCAAATCTGGTCAACTGATAAAGATTTCCTTGCTTTTAGCTTTCAGCTCCACATGTTTTGCTGGAGTTCTACAGCTAAAATTCACAATACATTACTCATACAATAATTCATAAATTTAAAGTCAGAAACACAATCATCTCAGAGTTTTGCAGTGCTGCCACAGTGCAAGATAGTAGAGGGCACATGGCTTGGTGTCTTCAGCATTCAAGTTGACCATTGGAGTTAACCACAAGGGTCCTTGACAGATCTAGTCAGCCAGTTTCTTTTTCTCCCTCTCCTTCGACAAGAGAAGACATTCAAGTGAATCATCCTTTCACTGACTGTTTCACTATTACACAGATGAGAGAAGGATGCAGACAGGGTCTTGCCACCTGTACAACTATGAGGACACGGCTCGTGCAGCCCCAGCAGAAGTGTCTATCAATGGATTGATCGAACCTACCAAGTTCAAGTGGTTTTGAAACTACAGTTGCTGACCTCTATTCACAGCCCAACCCAAGAGCACCTAATGTTTTTAAACCAGTTCAGTTCTCCTTTACCAGACAGAAGAAACCAGTTGCTGTCATGCTGTTCAGTGTTCAAAGCCACACTTCCCTGATAACCTTGATCTTTTGGTATAGCTGAACCTAGTGGGGCAGAAGTGTGGGAGAGGCCAGAGAAGAGGTATAAAGAAAACAGGAATTGAGAGGAAGCAAGAGAAAGACAAAGATTTAGTCAGGATCAGTCACATGGAAAATGGCTAAAGAAACCAAAACACAGCCTGATACTGGTGAAGAAAGAGACTATATGAGCTTTACAAGTATTGTCAAGAGAACCCACAGAAGAACCTATTTAAAGATTCAAAACTGCATCTTTTTTTAAGAGATAAATAGGGCAGAAGAGCCAATTCGTACTTGGCAGGTACTGTCCAGAGAGTTTATGTAACATTGCAAAATGATAAGCACCTATTTATGAGCAAACTGATTTTTTTGCCCAACATGCAAACAAATTAAACACTTTCATCACAGGCTAAACCCTTTTTGCAGTCAGCTGGGAGTTCTCTTGGTGTTGTAAAGCACCACAGGGCACAAAATCACTATGGTATTTTTGTGTTGGTTGTCAACTTCTGTTTGCTGGAGATTTGAAAAACAGAGGAGACGTGTAGCACAGGAAGATCTGAGCAACAATTAGCAGTCCTTAACAAAAAGAAAATCTGTGAAATGTATTTTCTCTTGAGAAAGAGACTGTTAACCTCTCTGTAAGTACTGACTTAGCAAAAGTATGAAGCATGTAACTTAGCTTCTGCTGTCAAGGAGAGGCGAGGAGAGGACAGGACATTTTGTTGTGAGGTAAATGGAACAGGAACAAATGTTTTTTTAAAATATCTGGTATGGATTACAGTTCATCAGGTCCAGAAGAGGGTTACTCAGTCTTGGCCTCCCATCATGAATTTCTTTTGTTCACTTGGGTCACTTCACTATTATTTGAGCCTACATTATATAAAAGGCAGATCTGCAAGGCTTCATTTGTGTTTGCTTTCTCAGCTCAACATATTAAGTGCAAGTTTATATGTATACAATATATCTTATTAGATGCTGTGTCCTGTTTTGGTTTGTTCTCTTTCAATTTATTTTGAACTCAAAGACCATGACTGTAAGTGCCTTCAAACTTACAGATACTAAGGCTACTGGGGAAAGAGCAGGAAAAAAGTGAAATGCAGCAACCATTACTGTCCAACTTCATTACACTCATGCTTTGGAAGAATAAAACAAAAATGTAGTGTTATTTAATCTCCTCTGAGGGAAGAAAATGAAAGCAGCATGTTTGCTAGAAACTGTGCATATTCAATCCACTAAAATTCATCAAGATATTCAAAATTTAAATGCCATCTATAAATGGACACTGAGAAAATTTATAGACATAGCACTGAGGAAAGTACATTTGTTGGGTCATATCCTTGACCCATGTCAGCACAATACAGGTAGAAAGTAGATGTTGAGAACAGCATTCTCCCAACACTGGGGGCTGTGTGGGATGTGCAAGATTCTGCCAAGATAATGGCAGGGTTCACGCTGCAGGAGGGGGGCACAAGGATGGCATGGGTTGCAGCAGATACCACTGGGCATCCATGGCAGAGCAGAACCTTCTCAGCATTGCTAAATTGATTTACTAATATTATTTGTATCAATATTTCCATCACAGTCTGGGTTGGAGCAAAGTAGCAGCAACTGGCACTTTCAATTCTGCATCCTCTCAACAGATCTCAATGACCACCCCAAGCACAACAGCGCCAAGAACAAAAAAAAAGAAATAACAGCATATACACACTGCATTTGAAAAAGAATCTTATTTATCCTTTCTCCAGCAGTGCCATCTTCCTGCTATCAAAACAAACAAGGTAGTAATGCCTGAAGGAGAGATATGCCAATTGTTTAAATCAGAACCAGAGGTGATGTTCCTTTGGGAGCTGACAGGGGCAAGCCACAACAAACTCCTGGGATTTCTACTCCCACTGCAAAACCTGCCTGGCAAAAGGCTGAGTTGCAACATGTGCTTTTCATACAGAGCACTTATTTCTGACTGTAATTTAGGCTCTTGGCAGGAGATGTTCATACATATCAAGTGAAACAGCCTTGCTCATCCATATCAACCTACATATTCTCATATAATAGCAGCAGCACAGAACACTCTCTTCTTCCAGTGGTCTCCCGTGGATCACAGGACAGATTTGATTAATCATGCCCATCTCCTCTCCATAAAAGCCTGCTCCTCAAGGGATGTTTTCTGACCTTTTATACTGTTGAATTATAAAATCCACAAGCGAAGAGGTCTCTGTGGACATTTCTATGAAACCATCCCACTACTTATTTCACATGGGAAGGAAAGTTAATACCGATGGAATATCACCAGTGCTAACTGGATGTTCAAAATAACATATAACTGTAATGCTTGTCACATATGGGAGGAGAAAAGAAAATACCTGAATTATGCTCCCAAAATTAGTACTGTCTGTTCTTAATAAAACACAAAAAAATGCAGGCCATGAGTCTACTAATCTTATCCATTCACTAAGTTCGGCAGAGGAGAAAGGAGAATACCACCCTTGGAGCAGATTTCCCTTGCCTTCTTTTTAAGAGGTTGCTAAATTATTGAAATTCTACATTAAAAATATATCGCACACTGTCTAGTGAATGATGGGACTGCAATGCGTAATATAGATGTAAGCTTCACAATACATGCACATGAAGTGACTTGCTGATCTAAAACACTTGCTTCCTGCCAAGATGATTTCAAGAGAGCTGAGGAGAGAAAAACAAGTTACAAAATAATACACTAATGATTGAATTTTGTAGCTGAAATTTGTCTCTCTAAAGCCATTTTATTCACTTATTTTACATTATTCAGGTAAACAATATGCAGCAAGTTAGTAGAAGAGCAAATAAAAATTAAGATGGCTCCAGCAACTGCAAATATCTTATCTTAGCCAACTTCATACCACGTGTCACAGCAATGTTCTGGAGCAAGACAACTCCATTAAAACAGAGGAGTCAATGGCGATTTCTTACTCCTTTCCCAGGCATCCTCTATACTCAGCCCAGTGCCCTGATAAAAAGTGAGAACAGGAGCAGATACAGCCAATGGCAATGTGTCGTTGTTACAAATCTGGTTGTCTGCCTGCACTGCTGAGGAGAACAAGACTTTATCAATAAAATTTGAGGATGCCGCCAGCAGAAATCCAACCAAAATGACAAAGAAACTTCCTGAATATATGACGTGCCCATTGTTACAGTCAGTCTACTTTCTCTCATATGGGGAGGAAATATTGTATAACATGTAAAAGTTATGGATGATTTACAGAACTTTTTCTTTGTGCAAAAATTGCACATCTGTTGAAATCTCCAGCCATTTCACTGGGCTGCTGCTGAACTTGCCTTGCTCGGCATTCAGAATCTGTTGTCAATCAATAAATAAAATGAATGGATAAAGCATGTTCTAGGGAGAGCCCAAGGATTCACTGGTGAAATGTAGTCTTTACCAGCTGCATCTTGGCTGAGGCCAAGGGGTTCATTCAGCTTTTAAAGATGCTACAAAAACAGTTTGCTTCCTTAATTCTGAAATAGAGTTCAGATCCAAACCAGGAGTTCTTTGGTGGTAGTGGGGTTTGAGTCAAAACAAGTGACAGGTCACTGACCAACAGGTACCTCTACTGAGGTATCAGTTCAACACAGAGGGACCAGCCTGGGCCCTCCTTTTGAAATGGGAAGCCCCAAGCAGTCACCTGCATGCTGCCACACAGGCTGTCATTAGTCCAACATTACCAGTGTTGATGTTACTACAAAACCTCTGGGTTTGTGTCCTGTGCTTGCTGGTATCCTTGTGCACCCAGCTACTGCATGGCTCAGGGAGGCAGTGCAGACATACTGTCACATGCCAAGATGCAGAAAGTCAGTTCTAGTTCCTGAGCAATAGCTCTTAACATGGAGAAGGTCATGAAATGCAGTTGGCTACTCTGTGGACTGGGGACCTTGAAGGCAGATTCCTCCAAAAGGTCAAGAGTGCTAAAGATATCCAAGAAGACCCTCAGACCTACTAGTCTGCTTCCCTACAGTGTAACAAGCTGTGTTGTGGCCGATCTCAGTACCAGTATTCAGAGCAGGATTTAAGCTATGACAGGCATCAGAGCTCTGCAAGAGCAGTGCTTATCCTCACGTTGCAGGACAACCCAGTTCTGGCAGATTTGTCAGAGAAATAGCTCAAGGAAAAATATCCTTGTCATGCTGCCAGTGCCAGTGTTAAACTAGGTTAATTGTCAGAGAGATGCGGAGGTCGGCCAAACTTGCAGCATACGGCCTGTGTGGCTTAATGTTAGACAAGAAAAGAGAGTTGGCTGCTTGTGAGTATTGCTGACCTCCTGCAACTCCCACCACCTCATTCCTTCCTCCTATCCCACCAGACCTTCGGTGCTTTGCCCTCTTTGGTCCCCATTCCAAAGGGGATTGCCTGTTGTGAAGGAGCCTCCAAGTGGGGTAAAGGTTTGACCCCTCTGTGCTCCTGTTACCTGGGCCAGGCATGTAAACAGCCTTCTTTTGGGCAACTTACAGAAAAATCAAATATAATTGAGACATAAGTCATTCATGAAAATAAACCTTTCTGCCAACCATAATCGTTGCATTGCCTTTCCATCTTGGCAGGGTTTTCGTGGGTTTTTGGCTGGCTCAGGTTTTACTTTTGGCAACAAAATGTGTTTGTTGAGATTGACACTGGCCAACGTCAGCCTTTTCCAAAGGTGTGAGAAGCCTTGAGAAAACAATCCAGTAGAATAAAAGTACTAATTCTGATCTCAAGTATGTGTAGGTAGCTGTGGATGGAGTAAAGGTAATTTTCTTGCCTGCACAGAAGGAAATGAAGCAGGATCTTTCTCAGTCTATGACTAAAATGCCAATTTTCCTTACACACAAAATTCCCAGGCAGAACCAGCAAATTCTTAATGCTCTCATGGGGTTTTTGGTTTCTGGAGCTGTCCTAGGAAAATTTATTTCTGCACCTAGAATCACAGTGCTGGGGAAAAATTTGCTAACCAGTAACACTTAATCATACCACAAAAACTCAGCACTCTCTAACCTATGCAGAGAAGCCAGGAGGGATGTGCTGGTGGGGAAAGGCACCATCTCTGTGAGATGGTGGCAGAATGTGGAGCAGAAACTCAGACCCCACTGTGCTGCTAAAGGAATATAATTAATCTTTGGTTGAAGAGTGACCAGACCTAGACATTTACGGCCAATTAAGTGACAAGTTTCTGCTGCACTCCTACGTTAACATAAAACACCCTTGAATGCAACACAATATATTTAGAAAATCCAGTTTGGGCACTTCAATACTAAGAGTTTAGATTACAACTCTTTTTGTCCTTTCAACAATAATACAATATATTTGCAGTTCACCTACATGAGATTCCACTTGGGGGCTTTCTGGCCTTATTTGTACTAGCATTTCAAGCTTCCCTGTGCAAATCTAAAGGCTGGAAATAAAAAGGAGCATAATAGAGGCAGGACCGAGGCAGGACCAAGGCATGAAAGAGGAGGGAAATGAACAAAGGTAAGGACTAGAAGAGGTATGAAGCAGAGAACAGTAGTAGAAGGGCAAGGGAGAGAGCTGGTAGAGAGGGGTCAGACTAACTGCAGTGAGGGACTAGGCTGAGAAAGGGACGTTAGTAGGTCTTCGCTGGAGATTTTTGGGGACAGCTCAGAATTCTGAAGGAAAACAAATTCCATGTTTGGCCCCTTTGTGAAGCTGCAGCATAGGAGTGAAACTACCAGTAGCCCTTGACACACTCATACCTTTCTGTTTTAATTCACCTCGGTTCTGCTTTCCAAGAGGCATCCAATTCTGACATCCTGGAAAAGACCCTCTGAATTTTACGTCACTGCACTTTGTCCTGGCTATTTAATGTAGACATCCTAATAATTTCATTTATATTTTCACTCAAGAATATTTCCATTCAAGCCTTGCTTTCCAGCACTTTCAGCTTTAATTAACCTCATAGTTTAGCTTTGACACAATTTCCATAAACACAGCTTTGCATAGAGTAAGGAGGCCAACCCGTGGCACTTGCAGTGGACTAACACATGAGCCCAAAAAGGTGCTCTAGGCATATTAATTTTGTCATTAGTATTGCACGTCCTATGCTCCCCAGCCTCTATGTGGGTAATTTCACAAGGATGGACTTGAAGCCAGACACAACTTTTCCCACTGAGTTGAACAGAAACTAAAGTTGGCTGCACAGTTAAGTTCACCACTCTAAGGGGCTGGGAGAGTGCACCTCATTGTTTTTACCACAAAAAAGATGTGCTCAAATGGCACTGGAAGACAGTTGACACCTGCATCTCTTCTTTTTAAATTGAATAAACAGAGAAACTAAGTTTTACTGGTTATTCCAGCCCAAAGTGCTGTTTTGAAATTTAAGAGAGTAATTATTATATAAAAGTTATATGGGGAAACTCAGTCCAGTTAATTTGGAGAGATTTCGACTATTTAATGCAAAAATCAAGAAGGGTAAGAAAAATAAATGTACTTTTTTTTCACACGCGGGAATAGGTTGTACATTTCCACCCTACAAACAAAAGATTTTAAAAAACAATGGCTTGATTCCGATTAGTGGGGTAGATGTATCTGATGTATTACCAGCAGGGACTAAGGCCAGTTGCTGTTTAATCCTTTGAGGGAAAGAGTGCCAGCAAGAGTGGCTGCCAAGGACTCTCCAGTGCTCGACCTGTGCTGAGCTCACGCAATGCCCAGCACCACCCCAGCCACTCGCTCAGTCAGCACGGCCACGTGCTGAACTGGGATAAGGCTGAAAACCACCCCAAGCTGTCATGTGACTGATGTCCTCAGGGAGACAAGGTGAGATTATTTACTGCCTAGTCTTGCAACTCCCTTTCCCTCAATTCTATTTCTAAGTGGCTCTTGGAGCTAAAGGTGCAGAAAATCCTGCTATTGAGAAATACCCTGCTGCACAGCTCGTCCTATGAAGTGAGAGGGATAGCAATGGTGTGAGCAGTGCCATGACACTCAGGAAAGCCTCCTAAGAGTGACCACAGGCTGCTCCTCCATAAAAATACCATGTTTTTAAATGGAGGGAATAACATACTCAACCCCAAAGAATGCTGGAGCAAGTATTTCCTTCCTGAAGATATGTTAAATGAGAAAGAAAGAGAGCAGATGCCTTTCAAAGCCTTTACAGGTATATAAAGAAGAAGGCATGGACCCTGGGGTAGGGGTTCCTCAACACCCGTGTAGATCCTTACAGTGGTGAGAGACATTGGGCGGGTGTGGCTACATCCCACCATCTCCCAGAGATCCTTCAAGGTAGATCTCACAGGTTTCTCTCATTCTTCTGTCAAATGTATCCATGGGCTTCTCCTCAAGAGGGAGAACCCTGGCTTAACACATGCTGCTCTTCACAATTCGGCAAAGAGCAAGGACAGGAACAACATCTGTCAAGATCTTTGCTAAGGGAAGGACAAAAGACAATAGCCAGGGAAGTGATTTTAGTGCAGGTGACAACATCAGGGACATGTATTTGCTTTCTGGGAATACCTGTAATTATCAGACTGCTAATAGAAAACTAAAAATAGTGCACCCAACAGCTATCCCATAAAGTGCTACTACAACACATCCACACACCTCTTTCTTGCCTGCATGGCATCCAGCTGAAGAGCAAAGCTCTGGCACGACCTTTCCCCAACTTTGTTTTTTCCTCTTCAAATCTCCTAAAACCTCTTTATTTCTTTGCTGGATTCCAGGGCCTGCCTCTCCAGATGGGTTCTTTACTATGCCATAATCTCTATTCTCCAAGTAGCCTGTTCCACATTTAGGAAAAAAAAATGCCCTGGAGCTAAAACAAACCTCAGCAATGCAATACAAATAATGTAACCTTTGAACAGAGTTGAAGCGAAGAGATGGATTGTGTGAGAGAGAGGGCAGTGTGAATCCAGCACCCTTATTCTTCCTCTTGTGCCAGCACCAGTGAGGGTAACTGCATCCCCCACTGTCCTCCAGCTCTTTCCTTGTTGCTAGCAAACCCATCATTCCACTCTTCCTCCTCAACTTGTATCTCTGGTGGCTGACAGCCAAGAAAATAACGAGTCCTGACTGAGGCCAGTATTTGTACTTGCCAGGAACCAAAGATAGTGTGATAATGAAAAAAATGCTTTCTGCCTACTGCAGTCTAGTTTTGAGCCATCAGACACACTACACACAGCAGGAACTCTTCAGTTAGCTGTGGGAAAATATTTACGAAGCTGCTTGTTTGGGTACAAAAGTTCTGCGGCAGTTAATCTGTGCCCCTGGGTGTCAGGCTGTCCTGGACACCAGTGGCTTGTTTCACTCATAAAACTTTGCATTAAAAATGTCCAAGTGCCCAAGCAACTGAAGTAGCAACCTGTGGGTCATAACATTTGTATAAACTGATTAAATAGGACTGAAAACAATATTTCCTTTTCCTTTCAACTGCTGTTATTATAAAGAACCTTGAATCCATCCCACTGATTAGTTTATCAACACTTTGAGCAGTATCCAGCAGCAGGCAGAGGCACTACCTACATGTGGAGAAGGAGAAATTCCTGAAAGGAGGTCAAATTGCCCAGTGCCTTTTTGGATTGTGTCAGCCCCAGTAAATCCCACTTTCTGTTGCCCTGGCCAGAGACGGGGTGGTGTAACAGGCCCTGAGCTCTGGCTCCTGGCAGCAGGGTGCCAGATAGCATCCAGGACTGGGCAGTGGAGAGGGGACGTGCACCTCCCATTGCTGACAACTGAAGATGCACGTCCAAGCCCCAGTCCACACCCACTCCATTAGAACAACTGCCGACATTCAGCACAACTAACATCTCTGTGGGTTAGAAGGCTAAATAAATAAGAGATGAATAGCTACTGTACATCATAGCCCATTATCCTGGGAGAATCAGTGAACCTGAATTCCCCAAGAAAAGCAAGTAGGCCGCATCTGTGCTTGTGCTCTGATTAATCTCATTGGTTTGTTTTCCTGGAAACTAGATGCCCCAGATGCCATTGTTTCCATTAAAAGTGTTCATCTGCCCTGTTTTGAGCTTGATTGCTCCTGTAGCCTGCTTGGCTTAACTGTTCTTTGTTTGTTTGTTGCTTGTGTTTTTGTTGGTTTTTTTTTTAATTAACATTCTTAAACAAAATGCCAGTAAAATAAAATGAGGACATAGCTGCAACCCTCAACAACAGATTTGTTAAATGTTTAAAAACACCTACAGCATACAGAAATCCTAAGCTGTTGTACGCAGTGTGACTAAATTATTAATAGTTGCCATGCACATCACACAAGGATTTCAAAAGGGGACATTGTGTTTCTGCAAAACAGTGCTATTTTTGTCTGACAGTAGAGACAAAATCATTTGAAAATTAGTGTCTTTGGTACTTATCATAACTGTTACTAAAATATTTCCACTATAGGCATAATACAGTAATTTTTCATTTTTGAGAGAATTAGACATTTCATTCATTATCTCAATGAAGATCTTGAAAGTTTACAATTTTTAAAATACAAACAATGCATAGCTAATGAAAACATAGTGAAACAAATATCTATTGCTAGTCATAAACTAACTAGTCACTAACTAGTGAATTAACATTCAAGCACAAATTAAAGTAGCAGGATTTACAAAAGATACCACAGAGTATTTGTTATGGGTTGGAAAGACCAGCTATGGGGTCATTCAAGGTGGGTTTTTTAAAAACATGTAGATATACTAATGGATTGCTACAGTTAAATTTGCTTTACAGAAAAAATAACATTCTGCTGTGGGCAAAAACAGAAATACGGGAAAATTCTCTTCTGTCTCAAGTGAATTATTTCTGGTGAAAGGCTTCTCAGCGTTTTGCTACAGGCATGCAGCTTTACACACAGAACATTATGCATGTACACAGACAGTGCTCTACTGGGGGTGTCTAGCCTCCCCGATGCCCAGCTCCCCACAAGGCTATTTACAGGAAATAAAGGAAAAACACAGATTGGGAAATGGAAATAAACCCCAAACCAACAAACACCTAAAACATCGGCACAGAAAAACAAGTTGATAAGGAAGAAAGCAGCTTCACTCAGTACATCTCAGCTGCTTCCAAAGCAGAAGCAATGGGGACGTACTGCTATTATTAGCCCTCCGGATGGGAAGCAGCACGGTGTGAAGCTGTTGGCAAGACGTTGCAGGATTTTCTTCGCACGTATGCACAGGCACAGACACACAGGCAGACAGACCCCCCAAAACGCTCATGGCGAGCCCCTTCCCGCCACTCGGCTGAGACAGACAGACAGAGAGCACGACGCCGGCGCGACTGTGCGTACTCACAGCTCGGAGTACAAGAAGTGCAGGTTGCCCACATTGTCTATGTAGTTTGCAGGACTTAGCCAAGGTAGGACCAGTAACAGGAGAGCCTTCATTTTCAGTGCAGTGCTGGCACTGCTGTTAGGTTTCCTCCTTCCCACCGTTTCTCTGTGCTGGTGGGACACACAACGAGAAGCTTTCGTGCCAGCCAAGCCCCTTCTAAGCAAGCCTTTCCATTTCAACGCAATGGTAGCACATTATGAATCGAGCTTAAATCCCTTAAACGAAGCTACACTGCAAAAATCATTGACCTGTAAGAGGATTACTCGATCTGACTCTCGGATGGGTAGATGTGAGGGTTTAGGGACAGCACAGCGTGGTTGGCGAGACAGTGACTTATGCTGCAGAGGAGAGAGATGCTCGGGGAAGAGACCTGCCTCCTGCAGGATTCAGAGTGGTTCTTCAGAGGCAGCTGGTATGTTTACATCACTGCCCACGAGCAGATGGGTTACGAGCTAAACTGCATCACGGAAGGGTGTAGCTGTCTGACAAGGAGGGGAAAAAATACCCCCCGTGGAGTTTTGTAGCAGGCGATATCAGAAGACCACACCTTTTTAAAGTAAAACACTGCAAAAGATCACAGCCAACTGCTGGCTGTTTGCATCTCAGTCTGAATTCCCCAAATCCAGTCAGATGTTTTTGTACAAACAAGTCTCGTAATAATCCAAGGACATGTCTTTTCTCAGGGTTTTTTTGAAGGATGCAAGAGCAAATATTTTAAATAAGGATGCTTTCTGTGGACTGCTCCATGGTAACCGATGTTAAAAAAAAAAATGCTAAATTTCTCTCATCAATTACAAAGCATAAAACAGCAAGCTCACCTTGTCCCATCAGTGACCTCATCTCTGATCAGGGTGAACTTTTGTTTTCTCTCTGAGAACTAAGACTGATCTGAACCTGAATAATGCAAGTAATGTGAGGACTGCTGACCACCGTGGTGACCCTAGCAGACTCTACTTTAATTTATTCACTGAGAACACAATAATGTTTAGTGGAGATATCAGGTGAGCTCTGAACTGTTCTCACTGCAGACACCAAATATTTATGATTATTATTGTACTTGCAAAATCACACACTTCCCCTTCTCTCTATTGATTCACCAGAGTTAAAGAGAACAGCATCAGCTCAGTCTGTTTAATCTGTGCCTGGGCATGACAGAGCACAATATTCTCCTCTTTGCCATTAACTGGAGATGGGGTGGCAAGAGAAGTTTCTGCATTTCCAACAATTAAATTGGGCAGAGGCATAAGATAACTTGGGTGATAATTAATTATTGCTGTGTCTGAAAAAAAAAAACGGTACTGTGCAGTGTCTGCAAGTACAAGGATGTAGAGGTTCACCTTTAGGGATCACTCAGAATATTCCCTCCTATTTCTTCCCTCAAGTGGGTATGCTAGGGATGTTGCAGTACCTATCCCCTGTAAAGCTGAAACCCCCAACAGCAGTTCCCTGTGATTTCCTATTCTCCTGTTTCTGTCCTTTGGCCTTAAGGTAACTCAGCCCTCCCAGCTATTCAGAGGAAGGAAATGAGTCATGAGTAGCAAAGAAGCAAAATGCCCAGCCTAGGTAGCAATGCTTTGTGCCTCACTACATTAGAGGCTTTAGGGTAGGAAGACCCTTACTCCATCTCTCCAGCCTTCTGCTCCTGGGGTATACAAATCTGGGACCTGCTGCAGGTAACTTGACACAGGGAAGAGGGAACAGAAAGACATGGTCCAGAAATATGGGGACAAGGATGCCCAAATCCACAAACACCAAACCTCCAGCATGTGAAAAGTGGTCTCATGATCTTTGCAAAAGATCAATAAACCCATTGCTAAAGTTTGTGGGTTTTCTTGGTTTTAGCAACGCAAAATCATCACATTTTTGGTTGGTTAGAGCACCATAACTTCATTAATATCTTCAAGTGAATAAATCCCTAGTGAGAATCTAGGGGCTTCAGGAAATGGTGTCTCCAGTGCAAATGAGGACATGTTTGAATGGCAGGCTGCAGAGCCATTTCCAGTTGCGGGCTCGCAGACTGAAGTGTGTTTAAGTGAGCATACCTCCACCCTCTGGCTCACCAGCCTGCTCACCAGCGATGCTCTGGGGCACAGTACTGCCATGTCTCTGCAGGAGTGTGTCCCCAGCAGCAGTCTGGAGCCCCATGCTGGCTGCTCAAGGCTTCCTTCACACTGCACATGCAGAAGTACACACCTAGCAACATGATTTACACTTGCAAACTTCAGGGGAGATAATTTTACTGGGCAATAGATGCAGCTCACAGAAAAGGACACATCTCAGACCCCATCTCTCCTCAGACCTGAAGAGCTGTTACACAGACTATGCCAAAGTGTTAGTCTGCTGTCAGAAGTTACAGCCCTGAAAGAACTTCTTTACCCTTCTGCCTTCTTTACAAAAGGCAGAGCATGCAAGACAAGAGCAGGAGCACATGCTTTTACTCTGCCAAACAGAGATAATCGTTCAGTTCTCTTGTTGTAGAGGAATCAAATCACTCCCTGGAGAGGTGTCTCCCAGAGGCAGGATGGAGGGTGTCCTGGCTACCAGGAGGGATAAGGCTAGAGGGGGAGTCCAGCTAGACTCTTCTAGACTCCTTCTCTGTGAGCCCCATGGTGCCCTGGGTAAGTGCTCACCTGGAAGAAAGGAGCACTTAGGTTCAAAGACCAATACCAAACTGGAATATTTTCTGCTCTACTTCTCATGTAGGTCATTTGTGATTCAAAAAAGGTTTGGAGAAAGGGCAATTATAAAACCCTTAATGTGCTATTAAAATATTTATAATAGCTCAGCTTCCCAAAACATGCAGATATCTTTGGACTACATACACACAGTCATTGTGCAGCTAACCACAAGGTATTCACCCAGAACTGCTAACAATAGCATGAAGTACCTAACATGCATTGATGCATTTGATTCTATAAAAAAAAGAGTAAGATATAGCCTATATCTTGGACTATAAATGGACTAAATTCAGCTCTAAATTAATGATATTGTGTTCACTGTGAGTTAAATCAAGAACTCTTTCTTTATGTTGACGCTCTATTTTGATCAGTATTAATTGAGGAATTATTTCCTCTACTAAAAAGAAAAAAAAAAAAAAAAGAGGGAATAAAGGTTTATGAACAACAACTTACTGGGTTTGGAAATGCTGTTCAAGGTGACCACGTTGCACAACCTCTGAGCAGTGTTCTGTGAAAGGGCAGCTAACCATTAGCTTATCCAGGAGGTTATTCACGAGTATGCTGGACTTCCTGCATGTCTGGAGAATCACAAGCTTGCGGTCCATGGGGCAGAAGTCTTTTTCCACAAGGAAGTTTGTAAGGCAGGCTGTGCAGAAGGTGTGACCACAGAGCGTGTCTAATGGCTGAAGCAAAGGTTGCAGGCAAATGTGGCATATCAGATCATCATCTACTTCTTCGGTGTAGCTGTACAAGTGGTTTTCTTCCGGTAAATGCGCTTGGCCGCAGGTGACACAGAGTGGTGGGGAGCTATCCTCCATTTCTTCTTCTTTCTGGCTCATAATCAGAATTGATGCAATTCAGAAGGGGGCAGATGGGAATACCCAACCTGTTTTCTATTTGTCAGAGCTGTAGTGAGGCTTGTGTGCCGTCAGATCTGTGGGGAGGAAAGCCAAAGGATTATGTTCTGGGTTGTTTTCTTACCATACTCGCAGTATGAATCTGGATATGAAGTACTATATGAGCTGCTAGGAAAGGGTAGTGTCTTTGGGATGGGAAAGTAAAGCAAACAAGGGGGCAGGAAAAAAAAAAAAAAGAGATAATTAACCCCAGGGACTAATTTTCTCGTAAATCTAGCTTAATTTACACAGATACTCTCATTGTAAAGAAAGATATCAAGATAGGGAGAAATACTACAGGCATCTAATGGTTGAAAACCTTAAATTAGCATATAATTGCAGTTCTAGTCAGATGATTTTGTGGCCACATTGCTTCTGTCAGAAAAGTAGCATTGTGTGTGGGCAAACACTGCAAGACTGTGTGCAGAAATACAAGAAAAAAATAAAGGTTCCTGGCCAAGTTGCATGTTCAGCACAGCAAGGGAGGGCAGCAGCTTCAGCTAATACATACAAGCATACAAACACTGTATGTTTAGCCAGAGGGAAGGATAATTTGGGTCATGAGCATTTAGAGCTTGAGGCCCTGTAGGCTATTATCATACTACAGCAGCAGTGGACCTGGACCCCTGCATTCAAAGTCTGCCTGCCTGCAGTCAAGCAGTTATAACCATCTGCACCAGCAGAATCAGTTCAAAACCTCATTTGCTCTGCAAAGAACTAAACATCTCACATACTGAAGTCCACAGGACAATGCTAAGTAGTGTATTGCTCAAAAGAAGGCCTATTCCCTCTATAATTTGTAATACAGAAACTCAGTATGTCCCTAACAACAAACCCAATTAGCTCTGGCCACAACACCTGCCTGCTGGTATTTTAAAGATGTAAACTCTGTGGGTGGCAGCAAAACTGAAGAGTAATTTGTAGTTTTTACTTGATGAACCTCAACTGCTTGTTGGAGCACTTATGTCTCATTACTTCTATGCTTATATTGATTTACCACTCTGAAAATAAACATGAAGATATAAAATATGCAATGGCCTAATTACTGCTCTCGACTGAAAATGTAAATCTTATTTGCTGCTCTGCCTTAACACTGTACTCTTGCTTTTAGCTTGACTTAATTTGCTGAGACAATGTGTCAGCCTCAGACACCCATGTCTGAGGGCAAATGAGGGAAAGAATAATAAGAAATATCTGACTATGACTGGGCATATTTTCATATAAATAAACCCTTATTTTTATGCAAAGCTCATAGGCTCTAAACCTGAAAAATTAAACTTTAACATGGCAGGTTTTTCTGACATGAAGGTAAAATAATAGCCTTGCTAACACTAACCAGATGTTTAAATGTCAAACATTCTCTTCAATGTTTTGCTAGATCCTATTCTTATGAAGCAATTATGTTAAGTGCCTGTTTTTGCTTGCAAGAGAGAGTTCTGCATAAGCTCTGTCTCCTGATTAGCAGTAGCTTCACTGGAGTTAAAACCATTGCCTGTTAAAACCCTTGCAAATATTTAAAATGCACCAAACTGGGTCAAATGTTTCCTTTTGTAAAAAATATTCACCAGAGCTTTATGAAAAGCTATTTGTGAAGAAACAAACGTTGCTCCATAGTGCAGGTAGCAGCTCCACCTGGTATCTTAATACAGGAATTATTATTTAATTCTACCAAGGTGACACACAGCAAAATAAAATGAGAAAAAATTGTCAGGGGCTGTGGTGGAGGCTGTTTGGGCACTGTGAGTTGCCCCTGTAGGAAGCTCTTGGATAACTTATAGATGAAGTGGGGTGGCTGTGAGCAGGTGTCCAGGTGCTCTCCACATCTCTCAGTCATGGAGGGAGCCCATCTCAAGTCAACAGGACTGCTTGCAAGAATGGCAACTCCTGGCTCGAGAACCTGGATTCTTAAAATAGATGTAAAATGAAATAGAAACCAATAAAGCATGACAAAAGTAACATTGTGCTACAAACTTTGTTTTCTCTTACATTTCCACCTGGGGCTCCTGGGGTGTGGGCAGCATTGTGCTGTTTGTCCACTCCTCTGCCATGTCCTCTTGTACCACACACAGGTACATCCATATAGATGATCACCCCATGCACCACACACCACAATGCAGCCAAATCCAGAATTTTGTTACCTCGTGGATATTCTCAAGGACAGAATTCTTGCTGGCAGGACACCCAACACACAGCTCCCATCGGCCAACCTGAAAGCTAAACCCAAAGCCCTGCTCTGAGGAAAGAGCAGCCCCCAGGAACAGGGGCATCTGAGCCACCCCTTCCCAATCTCATGCCCTAACCCTGGAAGTACCTCTCCTCCACTTCCACATGTACAACACAGCAAGACCCCTGATATAATTAGGTACAGCTGGAAACAGTACTACAGCTCCAAAGCTACTGCAATTATTTTTGCAATGACACCAGAGAAAGAGAGGCATCACTGCCCTGAGGCCATGTTCTGCTGCAGCAAAAATGATGAGAAAAGCCCTAGAGGAGGCAAAGTCTGACTGTCCTGGCACATTACAGACACTCTTTATCAATCTGACATACTAATAGAGCAATGCTAGTGGAAAAAGGCAGGTGTGGGGAGCTGTATGTGAATTTTACAATGTTTACATAAATTACAAATACTTGCTACATCACAGGGAAACAAAACTATCCACATTTATTAGTAACAGGCACTGAATTTTTAGAACTTCAAATTCAAGTCCTATGATATCTATTATCTAGAAAATTTTGACTACATAATAATATGAATTCTGGAAAAAAAAATCTCAGCTCTTTCTGGCTAACCTGATCCACATTCACCCATGAACCTTCATAAACTGCTGGACATATCAAACAATGGAGTGATTGCCATCTTTGGGAAGTGATTATACCACCAAATGAGTTAGCATGGAGGGCATCTGATGGAACTTGTTGCACAGATTCAGTTAGAGGCAGATGTTCTTTGCAATGTTTGCAGTCACTTGTATTTATAACATTTATATGCTGTCATATAGTAACTACATAATTAGTATTGTGTCCTTTTAGGAAGCCTAAAGTCCTAATTCCTCTTGAACATTGTAGAAGAGAGGTGAGAAGGGATTTAAATTTGACCTATTGATTACTAATGCATATTTCTACTCCTTCCATTTCCTAGGAATAAAAACCAAAACCACACTTTGAACAAGAAAACCTACACAGGTAGTGGTAAACCACAGTGAAATAGGAAAGGTAATAATTTCCTGGCTGAATCTCTATTCTTCAAGCCCTGTTCTTGAGGGGGGAAGAAGTGGGAAAACAGAAGGGGGGAATCCTATGTTCATTTGAGTTGGTGTCAGCCACCACTGGCAGCCTCAGCGGGACATGGATATCACCTTGGCAGTCTCATGTTTCTTGTGTTCAGAGCCATATTGACAGAGGGTGGTTCTTGCAAGGATGATTGGCAGGAGAAGCTTTTAGAGAAGGTGGTGGTGCCATGCCATAGCAGACATCACCACCATTTTCTGCTTCCCTGCTGTGCAGGAAATTTCCAATAACTCGGGTCCCAGATTTAGCATAGTTTTTACAGCACCTCACACAGATTGGCTTGGTTAAAGAAAATCAAGTACTAATTTGTAAGAATGTCACAGTGTTGTGACACTGTGGTGAACCAAGCTTCAGCCCAAGGCAGAGACCTGAAGCACAAGAATATAGTGCAAATGATGAAGGAAGAACATTGTTACCTGGATATCCATATTGCCAAGTTTTCAGCCACAAGCTGTAATGACAGGTACATCAGGGCATAAAATCACCCCAAGGCTGTGACCACAGTGAAAACCACTATCATGGTAACAGATTCTTTAAAAAGTTACCCAACAGGCTGCACTGATTTGAAGGAACTTGCATCTTACTGGTCGTCACTGCTTAGGAATTTGCAGCCACCAGAAGCACTTAAGAGAATAACAGAACAAACCCACAAAAAAACCTGGACAGTAAACACAAAGAGCAGGTAGAGAGAATGCTTTTCATCTCTTTGCAATAACAAGCCCATATTTGTTTCATCTCAGTGAAGCATTTAACCAGTCTTAAGCTTAAATACTGACTTACCACCACAGTTACACTGGCAGCAGTGTAGCAAGAAGAGGGCTCACCAAGCAGAGTGGCAGAACCCCACTGCCTCTGCCCAGTCACCATCAAATATTAACCCAGCAGTTCAGGAGGCTGCACTTGGAGGCAGCATGGCACAAAATGGGTGAAACTTCAGGTAGCAAAAAATGAGTAACAAATGCCAAAAGAAAAATAATTAAGTGATGAAAGATATTGAGGAGGTTTCTGTCACAGAAAGAATAAAACAGATGCCTAAAGACCAGAGAAACAGTGACATGAAGCCTGAAGGAGCAGCTACCATCTTAAAGCACAAATGGAGAAAGATAAGCCAGTGAGTGGGCATCACTGGAAAACAGATGAGCACAACAGATGAGCTGCAGAACAGTAAGAAGAATTTAGCTCCAGTAGTTCTGAAGTAGTACAGCTTGGTGGTAGTGAAATCTTCAGTCAGTGGTAAGGGTGGCCAGCATATATAAAGAAAACAGATTCTAAATACCACAGTATGATTGACAAATATTAAAGTTGGCTTAGGGTTTGGTTTAGCTTGGTTTTTCCTCTGTGTTTAAGGGACACCTTTTATTAATGTTCCTGTTTTATACACACTCAGACCATGTGTATAACAAATCCTGTATCTGCTGATTAAAATATATGCCTTTTCACATCCTGTTTCTCTGCTGAACAACCCAGAGGAGATGGAGGTTCTACTGACAGAGCTGTTGTGCTCTTCTTAGCTAAATTATGATAGCAAAGTCATTCTGCATCCTTCCCCCAGTCCCAACATGGGTTGTTATCAACTACAACGTGCATCTCTGAGTGACTCACAACCATCCATTTATGAGAGTCAGTAAGAGACTGTATGGCCAAAGGGGCTGGTCTGCAGGCGTGTAAGGAAACTGCTCTGCCACAGCAGCATTCACAGCTGCCAGGTAAGGCCAGGACCTCCTTGTTCTTCCAGGGATGCTTTTACCTGTCCTTCCTTTCACCACACGAGCTGTGGGCATGCTGCAGCTGATACCTGCCTTTCTTGGTAATCACCTTCTTTGCTGAGGGCTTGGAGACTGCCATCTTACCTGTTCATGTTAACAAATATCCACATCAAATTGCTAGGAGGCTCGACAGCTTTCACAGTTACAGAATTAGTTCTTTAATGAAGCCTCAGCCCAGCTGCCGCTGGCTAGATGTGGGCAGGTTAGATGTGGGCATTGTCCCCATCTAGTGGCTCACCCACACTGGGTAGAAGAGTGGCTCATGGCTAGGAGAGAGCAGAGGTCCTCCTGCAGCCTCTCAAGCAAAAGAACACAGCCCTCTGGTTACGCAGGGTGAGCTGTGTCCTTACTGCTCCTGCCAGAACCTGGGTTGCAAGATCACGTCACTTATTTCATATTCAAGGTTTTATAATTAAGTATCAGGTTGAATGCTTTTAGAAAATTATTTGCCATTAGTAAAATGTTAATTGTTTTAACTTCCTACCTTTCAGCAAACTGTCTTCCCTGGTAACAGCCTCCCAGGTTTCTTGTTACTGTGGTTTGTACCAACTGCTTGTCTCCAACTGAACATTTTTATAGATTACACTGTTCATGGTGATAACTATACAATAGTTGTGGAAAACATTATAGAGTGATCCACACTTCAATAATACATATTATACAGTATTTTAGATTCAAAAAGACAGTGGTTCACATTTCAAAGACCTAGCTATAAAATATCATGTAATAATTTGCACCAATCTTGGCATAGCTGGACTAAAGGCCAAAGGTATGAGTCAGTTTGCCTAGACTTGAAACTTTGTTTGAAGGAAGGTTATAAAACACTAAGGAGCCCAAAATCTTATCATCATGCCTTCTGACCAGAATTCCTCCAATGTATATCCTACTCTCTCTTTTTCCTCACCTTCCCACTTATTTTAAAATCTATTCTGACTAAAGAAGAAACACAACATTTTCTTTCTGTCTGATGTGTAATTAGATGGAAATTTGTTGTGGGCAGAGGCAAGATGCATACCTCCAGGTAAAATCCAGTAGCTGGAGGAGAGTTGTGGATCACGGAAATACCAATTTAGCAGGTGAAAATTCAGCTTGGTTTTTAAGATTATAGGAAAGACTTTTAGAACTGGTTCTTAGAGGAAAAAAATTGTATTAAAAAGTTCAGCACATCAGTATAGGATGTCTCTGAGACAACAAACAGGAACTCCAAAACCTCTCCTCTGCCCAGCCCCAGTTTTAAGACAGCTGGTTTTTCAAAGTTATTATTAGTCCAAAAGTCCTTCTCAGAGCTTATAACAATCAAAGTACTTTGCAGAGCCTTCAGTGATGAAAGGCATTTCCAACTGAATAGAAAAATCCAATGGTACAATACAGTAGGTGAATAACCCCAACTTTTTAAATGGTAGCTCAAGCTGTGAGATCCAAAAGCAATGTCATACTGTGCCTGCATGCAAAATAACTTCTAAAACCAGAACCAGACTTTTTGAAAAAAAAATTTTTCTCTGTGGCTCATGCTGGAATTTACAGAATAAACCAATGTTGGAAAAATTTTTTTGTTGTGGAATTATGTCGCTGAAATGCCTGTTAGGAATGTATGGAAATATATTCTGCTTTTTTGTCTCTCACACGCCCACACAAACCTGGATTGCTCTTTCTGATGATTTCATGGATATAAAACTTTACTCAGCATGTTGAAATGAAAAAAAAATCAGCCCAGAAGTACTGACAATATTAGGAACAGCTGGACAAGATTTGAGTCAAGAGAAGATCTGAGTAAGACAGTACATATCTGTCAGGTTAAGTATTCCTTACTATTTGGAAAATGTCCTAGGAATTAACTCACCTTAGTAGAAAGTAGTACTTCCAAGAAGGCTTGTTGTTGGCATTCCTCTGGTTGTCAAATACTGATGGTTAAGGTGGTAACTTCTGTTTCTTGCTTTTTTCAAAGTTCAGTTAACCCAGACTTGGACCAACAGCTTATACCAGAACTACCAGCTCAGACTCCAAGCACAAAGATGAGTTATAGCAAAATGGGCAGGCTGTGGGTATCTGCTTCCCAAAGGCACACAGTCTACCTGCTCAAAGGAAGTCAATCATGTGGCTGAAGCAAGGCTATGTGAGCAATTACAATTGACTCCTCAAGGGCTTCCTAAACATATGCTCATCCTAATTGACATAATAAATGCCATTGGCATTTCACATACTAAATTATAAAATTACATGGCTAGTTATGTAACAAGAGGTGCTCTACCACTCCGATTTGGCTGATTGCTCTGTCTGACTTTGCCAAGACTGGCAGCCTCACAAATACCACAAGCTTGCTTTCAGCCATTTGAGCAAATGTCAGAACTGTATTTTTATGGTTGGACAACCACGTGCCCCAGCTGCCTTCTAAGATGCTGGTAAGCCAGGAACAGGTACAACATGGAAACTGCATAAGGGAGAGCATCCCTGGTCCTTGCTGCAGATGTGTCTGCCGTGTCTCTGTGATGGGGACTGCAGACCACGTGTTCTCTGTGCGGGCTGCCCTACTTAACTTTAAAATAACAATACAATAGGCAGAGTAAATTGCATGGGATTGTGAAAATCTTAACTCAATACAGCTTCACAGTAAATCTTAATCTGTCTTTGCAATCCTCTCCCAGGGCTCCAAGTGGGTCAGCAGGGAAGGTGAGTGATGCTACTTCTCTGCCCTCCCAGTGCCAGGGGATGGAAGAGCTGATGAAGAGGGAGCAAAGAGAAGTGGAGGACTTCCCCTCAGGACACTGAAACCTTACACCTCGACCTGGCTCTCATGGCCATGGTACCTGCCACTCTCAGACCACACAGCATCTACTCACATGTGACCACAAGATAACATTTAGCAACTACAAAGTGCTGAACATGTGATGGATAACCCTGCTAATAACACATAATAAAGTAAACTGTGCTTTAATTAGACTGTGTCTTTACAACTGCTTCTCCAATCCAGGAGTTTCTTAATACTTGGCAAACTACCTAATGAGTTCTCACAACACCCTGTGGGGACCTTTTTTAGAAGCAATCCACATGGTTAGAGGCACTCACTTGGCTAGGCGAGCAGGAACAGGGGCAGCTGACTGCTCCCATGCCAGAGGGGCCAGTGCCCAGATTCTGTCACAGGGATCCTTGTGCAGCAAGGTGACCACAGAGATGCTCAGACCTGATCTGAGGGAAAGCCCTCACAAACTCCTCACTTCTAGGATTGCATCCTCTGCTTTATGGACATGCACCTGGCGGGGGTTGGGGGGGGACAGCAGCAACTTGCAGCAGATGGCTCCTGAGAGTAACTTCTTTGAACAGTAAAGAAAATGCTTGGCTTAAACGTTCTGGCCCATTGCACTCAAAGAAAAACTAAGCTAATTCAGTGGAGCAAGGATCTAATCATATGTATCTCAAGTTTATTTACATTGCACCTTACTCACATACTATGATTTGGATGTAATTATTATATTATACATAATAAAATAATGAAATTATTAAATGTTATATACTATATAAAATTAAAATTATAGGTCTATAAATGTCTATAACTTAAATTATACTTGTATCTTACTCTTTTCTTCTCCAGCTTCTTGTGTCCACAAAAATAATTGAATAAACAAATCCTAAGCAGAAAAAAACAGTCCCTATTGAAGAACTGCACAGTACAGTGACACTCAGCTGTTTAAAATAGCACAATCTGTAAACATTCCTTGCCACTCAGTCCCAGAGTCACAGCTGCTGGGGCCCAGCCTCATTCAGGACCCTGGAAAAAGGAAGGCACAAGCCCTGGTAAGGCAGTCAACAGGTACATTTCAACAGCTTAGGGGAGTGGTACAGCCTAGGGGCAGCCTCCAAAAAAATGGGCCAACACACAATAAGCAGCCATACGTAGAAATTTCAGTGAGCGAGGAGAAGAAATTTTGATGACCTTACAAATTTTGTTTGCAATGCTGAGTACTGAATTTCACATTTAAGAAAAATGTATTCTTGGAAAGAGGAAGATATATTGGACACTGAAGAGGCTGAACCTAGCAGCCCAGTTAATGTGGTCTGACTATCAGTTTTCTGGGGCTAACACAATTTAAATTTTGGCTCTTGAACAGACTTCTCTCGCAAAGTAGTGCTGACAGTGCCCATTTATATCTGCTGATAGTCCCTATTACTCATTTGGGAGTTAGTTGTGCAGTAGAGTTTGTAACTCTCTTTAAAGTGGAAAGGACTGGGCAAACCTTTCTTATTCAAGCAGGAGCAGAAGCAGATCTCTCTAGATGAGGCTGCGCAATAGTTTCTGTTCCAAGTTACCTTTTTTTTGTAGCAGGATAATGACTAAGCTCCCTGCCCAACAAAAGTCTCAGCAAGTAAATTTTGTTTATTATAGTGACCAAGCCTTCAGCCACCAAAACACATCCTGTAGAGCCTGGTTCTGCCTTCATCTGCTCAGTGCTGGGAAACAACATCCCTGTGTAGGGTACTACTCACCGCACTTGATTCATCACTGCTTTAATTGGGGCTTCATGGGAACTCCCCCAAAGCCCATTGCTAATTAACATGCATGTGTTGCTGATGGCCTTGTAATATTCCCCTTCACAACAAGAGGCTTACTAAGGTTTTGTCAGCCAGGACATGCGAGTGACACCAGCCTGGGAAAAATAGTTAAGTCTGTGGCTGAATTAATATCTGCTTCCAGAACCGGTTCTGTGGGTGTGAAGACCAATTGTGAGCTCTTTAGTCCTGTGATGAGAAACCAATTAGGAATTACATGCTCAAACTGTCCTGCTTCCTGCATCCTTTCTCACAATCAGATGTCATCTGCTGTGTGCAGGCAGGCAAGGGGATTTTTTAATTCTTTGAAATTCCTCCTACAAGTCTTATTTACTTCAGTGCCTCAGACCCTTTTTGACTGGATCTAAACTGAGACATTCTTTTAAATAGCAGTAGTGTAATTAGATGAGTTCTCAGATTGAAACTATGAGAACCCAAAGCTCTACTTTCCAGCACTGGGTTCTACTTGTAAAATCCTGTGGGAATTGATACTGCTAAATATATAGTACAAAATCAGATTTGTGGTAGAAAATGAAACAAGATAATAGCATCACCTATACTTTTTTAACACCAGCATTTCAACACAATCTATACCATGTGGATGTAAGCATTGAAAGCAAAAGGCTAGGAAAAAGATAAGAAAAAAGTAGACAGGAATTAAATCCCAAATCAATCAAAATTTATCTGCTTTCTAACAAGCCATTTTCTGAAAGATTTACCAATGCAGATAGAGAAACAGGAAGCATTCCTTAAAAAGAAATTACTGACAGACAGGTGGGAAGTTTGAGTGTTTAGCACCTCTTAAAGGAGCAACTGTTTTTTTACTCTGAGGGATGGGAACAGTACATCATAGGAAGCAGTTGTACACAACAGGAACTGCCAACTGAACATGTATCAAAGGTACAAGTTTGTCTTCTGCACAGAATCCCTTTGAATCCCGTGATTCAGATAATGATTGCTTTTGCAGATTCAGGTTGAGGCTTTAGGGAAAGCCTTGGAAAGGTAACTGCATATTTATCCTCCAAGCTTCTAATTTTTGTGAAAGAACTGGACATATACTGCAAACAAGTGTTTGGTCAGGCAGCATTGCAGGTCACCAGTGTCCAGCCATTTAACAAGAGAGGGGTCTCACTGCCTCCTCAAAAGGCTCTGGCTACAGGGTCCCACCAAATCAGCCACAGGCCTCCATCTGCCCCAACACAGAGAGGAGCCAGGTGGCAGCACGCAGCCCAACAGACAGGGCTGACATCTCCAGAAATACTGGACTGCTTCCCTCCAGCAGCCTGGAGGAGATTCTCTACATTTGAAAGCCTGTATTGATTCACTTTCCTTCTGGAAACAATGCTCCTTCATTTCCTGGTGTGCAGTGAAATGGAGCTAATCTATCATCTCATCCTATGTGCAAAATTTATTTCCATTTTACTAAAGAAAAGCTATGCTAGGGAAGATGCCAGCACCTTCAAACTTCTTCCAAAAGACAATTCAATTTTCTCTTCTAGTAGATGATCACAGCTCAGAGCCAGGAACATTCCTCTTTCCAACTCTGAGCTACAACAATGTCCTGATGCAGTTAAATGTTCAAACACATTGGCTTGGAATACCCCTATGAAAGCAGAACCGGTGTGAGCAAAGGGGAGGACTTCCACAGGACCACAAACAATTTAAGAGAAATTAGCAGTGGGAGAGTATTTTCAGGGGGCAAGGATAAGACAACTATGCGACAAGCTTTCCCAGATTGATTCAATTTATGTCTTTGGAAAATACACATGGGCTCTAAGGTTTGGGGTGGAAGAACAAAATAGCAAATTAGTAACAGATTGCTCCCTTAAGAGGAATTTTCAGTCTTAGGAAAGTAGATGGGAGTATCGAGTATACAACTTCTCACACATCAGCAGCTTTCCAAATTTCTGATGGTGATTTCTGGATTTTATTTGCAGATCAGCATTTGTACTTTTCCAACAACAGCAGATAAGAGACACTGCTGTTTCAATGAAGTGAGGGAACTGCCTTGATGTTGTTCTGCATGTATCTGAACAAGCAAATGAAAAGCGCTTTGGGCAGTGGGAGCTCCATTTCTACAAAAGCCTGTGGGAAAACAAGTGCCTTGCATACTGCCCAGTATAGTCACCTAAGGTTATCTTGCTTTTCCTGCAGTTGAAGGAACCCTTTCCTACTTGTCAGGCATCATAGTAAAGCATGACATACAAGTCTAATATGCACCTTTTCTGGGTTTTGTGTTTTTCTTTGGCAGACGTAAAAGGGGCTGAGAGCTTCATGCAAGCAGTCCACCCCTTGTCATTAAAAACAACACAAAGCATTAAGAAGTTTAAACATGTGAACAAGTCCTTCTGTTTTATGTACTTGGACCTCTTGTCTGCTGAGTACTCTAAGTATACATTCTGGTGAGTGAGGATGCCCATGTATCCTCATTGCTGTTCCGTGTTCTGTGTTGGCACTGTGAATATCCACATTCTCACATGAACAATCAGTCTTATGGATAGAAATTAAACTTAGAAGAAGTTATACCTATTCATATCTTTTCACAGTTTTGCAACTGCTGCATATACCTGTACTGAATTGCAAGATGTTTTGAGTAAAGAACTGAGTGTAAGCTTAAGTAGGTAATGAGGTAAAGATAAATATTAAATCAAGTTCTGTTTCTTTCCTCACCTCAACTGCAGTTATATGCATAAAATCAAGCACAAAGATACAGCAGTGGTGAATGTAGCCTCAATTTACCTCCTGCAGCTGCAGTGAGACTTTATGGTTTTAACCTGGGGGAGGGGAAGAAATGGGTTTCCAGAGGATTAATAAAGCAATGGGCTAAAGCAGCTGCAGTACAAATGGCACCTCTCCACAAATAACCATTTGGATTTCAACACACTTTACTGAAGAAATAGACTTTCTTAGCAACAGGGAAGACAGAAACCCAAGCGCATCTAGCTTTCAAGGAGGTTATGTACCAAGCAGTGTTTTGCATATCAGCATGTATGTAAGTGGTATTTTAACACTGCCTGCCAACCTACAGGTATGTTATACAGCCCTTTCTGTTAGATTACAAAAACAAGCTCTACACTAGGTTATGGGGAAGCTGAATCACTAATGATAGACACAGTAGGTATTTGTCACTGCCTGGCTGCACAGCACTCTGGAGTGCACAGGCTGAGGTTTGGGCCCACTCCCCTGCCACTAAACAGGGTTTGTTTACCAGAGCATTTTTTCCGCCTTTGCTCCTCTGGAACAACTCATGCCAAAGCTCAAGGGGAAAAGTAGGAACAGCACGAAGAAATATACAAGTCTTTCAACTCACGTGTGTGGCTTTGCCGAGCCTCTCATCCGCTGCTCTCAGAGTCGTGCATGTGCCCAAGCACCGGGCTCGGTGGGGGCCGCGCTCAGCCCTCGGCCGCTGGTGCCCCGTCAGGTGGCGAAGCCTGTGGCATGACAGAAGGTACAGAAAAGCTGAACTGCATAAACCTGAGCAATTTAAGGTTTAAAAGACCACACCCTCCTGGTCATGTCTCCCGCAGTCAGATAAGTGTGTGCAGGCTGCTCACACAATAGTGTAATCTGAAACTTTTACTTTTCTTTCCGGCATATGCCAAAGTTCATTTTCAGTCTGGTTCTTCCTTGCATTTCTTTTCTTCTTTTAACCTGACAATAAACATGGTTCAAATTTAACAAATACAAGTGGACCACCCTAAAAATTTCTTCAAGGCGGAAAATTCATGTTGGCTTTCTCCTTTGGAAAGGAAGACAAGGTCCGTAAGTTCTAACCCAGAATTGATAGTTTGGAACCTGAATCTTCATCTTGTTGCTGTATACTTGGTGGTGAACACTTGAACCACGTAAGTTTACCTTGTAAACTCCAGACTCAGCTGTCTGAAAATACAACCTCTGTCAATTTTCTGAACATTGCAAAATTAAGACTACATTAAACCGTCTTACCCAATAATTTTCACTTTAAAAAGCACCCTAAAAGGGGATAAAATGTTGTACTGTAGATAAGGTGTCATGCTGCTGCACTGTGATGCAACAGCTGAGAGCAAATGTTCACAGCAAACACAGCAGCAGCAGCAAAAAAATCTTTTTTTCAAAAAATATTTTCAATAGAGGAAAAGAAACCCTTGTCTTCCAACTTCATGAATTACTAATAAATGCTATGACTTCAGCCAATCTTAAACATTTGCTCCTAAGGAAGGAAGTGTTATCCAGGAAGCAAGGCAGATTTGGAGATGGAGTTGAATCAAGCAACTGCAGTATATGCTGAAAACAGGCAGGAGGAAATACCCAGCCTTTGATAGAAACATCTATGGCTACCAGGTCTTGGCCTCCAATTCATTCTTATGCAAGTTTGTTTCCCTTCAAACATTTTAAAAGCATGCTTACTACTTGTGACTATATAATCCCTTGTTAAATATTTATTTTAAGAAGTCATCAAGGGACATGTCAAGTCCTACCAGCAAGTGTGACAGTCATACCCTTATCTGGATGGATGCTTTGCAGTAGTATTTGCCTTTTCTGCACTGAGAGCATAGCAACTCAGCTCCAAGTTGCTCAAGAAAACCTGGGATTGGCTCCTGCCAAGCCAACCTTCCAGTGCTCAGAGTACAGTTGTCCAAACCCAGGCAGTGCTGTGCTGGATCTGGGGCACTGTGCAGCTGCTGCTCTTCCCCCAGGATGGGTGCAGCATGGAGGGACACAGCCTGCATGGGACCAGATGTCCATGGCAGTCACAAGGCCAGATATGCAAGCCTCATGCGTCAGCCATTCACAAAATTGAACTATGCATATGAAATGCACTTTTAAAAACATGCTTAAGCTACAGAAGCTTAAACATCAGCAAATACATCCCCACAGAGCAAAGCCTGTGTTTAAATCCTTCCTCGCATGGGAGGTCTCTCTGAGGCTGCTCGTCCTCGATCAGGAAGCCCTAAGCCCTGTTGTCACAGGTGACCACATCAGACGCTCAGTTACAGACGTAATTTCCATCCCAGAAACTAGCCAAGTTTGCCCTCTCTCCCACTTCTGGGAGGCTTTTATAAGTTTCCAGACTAAAGGCCAGCTCAAACTCATTTGTTCTCACACTATTGTTACTGAATTGCTTAAATTGCCTTTCCCATCTCATGATATACTTTCCTGTTTTCCTTCCCACTCAAACTCCTTAACTCTCTGCTCAGACAAAAGGTTCTCTGCTCTCCTGCTCACACAAACATCCCTCTTGGGCACTCATTCCTGTCCAAATTCTTCACTTTGGAATGGCATTTATACTTCATTATATGTACCAAGCAAATTATTTTCCTAGAAGGTGAGTTATTTATTGGCACTGAACCAAATTGCTGGTGAGCTCTTTGGTACCTGTTGACAGAAGATCCTAGCTGAACCTGTCTTTCATCTGCTGGCAAGGAACATAGAAGAACCTCCTTTAAACTACAGCTTGTATACTGTATTATTTATCAGTTCCCTCCTTTGCCTGCAGCAGATTTTCTTCACCATCCTCACCAAAAAAGTGAGAGCATTCTCCTACTACAATTCATTATTTTGCACCAGAATGACAGCAGGGTATCATAGACCTGACTAGTGCATTGACGCCTGTTTAATAAACGTCTAATTTCCTGGTATAGATTCATACATTGGAGGCAAAAAAAAATTTAGCTGTTTAATTTTAAAATAAATTTGTACATGTATCTCAAGCTATGCAAATACAGGTATAAGGACAGACATTTCAAGTTGCAGATATTCCATACTTCACTAATGCTGAAATTATTTCCAGAACAACATGCCATAAGCTCTATTGTATTAGACTTACTCATTTATTTACTTCAACTTAATGATTTCAGCATACATTGAAAGCATTGGCAGTACACACTGTGCAAGCTAAGTTAAAAGATTAGTCATGTCATATTAGGGGAAACTGTAATAATCAGTGTTAGTTGATAATATTGTAATGGATGCCATCTGTGTTGGGTTGAAAAGATCATGGTGTCCTGCAAACACAGAGGTCTGTGCATCCTCCTGTGAAGCCCTCTGAAACCCGAGCAGAAGAGGCAGGGGTCAGGTCAGCTCTTTGCCAGCTGCTGACCACTCTCTCCCAGTCCCTGGTACAGGCCAGGCAGCATACTGCTTACAAACAGGGAAATAAAAGAGTTTTCTCCACAGCGTGTTACATTCCTGTCCACATGACTGTGGCAGGGTACTGAGCCATACTGTCTCATTCAAGTACCCAACAGCACTCGAGATTCCTCTGTGGATTTCTATGACGTACCCACAATGGTAAAACACACCCTTGTCCCTGGATCCCCATGGATGGACAGTGGGATGGGGACCAGGACAAAGGGGACAGGTAGACCTGTCTGGCCCTCTGACTCAGTGGAGGAGAAGTGAGAAGGAATGGTGCCAGGAAAGGACCATCAAGAGCTGTCGGTCACAACTCAGAGTGGTGGGGGCAGATGAGACAGGAGGAATTTGGAGTCCCCAAGATGAAATTGTCTCTCCTGACCTCCAAATGGCAGGCCACATGCACATCTGGCATGAATATTCAGTGTTCTCCCATGGGATTGCACCTCAGCTTGTAGAGAACAGGAACTCTACCTGAAGAACAGGAACAAACTCTGGGAGGGGAATAATCAGGTGTAGATACAACTCCAGCATGCAGGCCAGCATTTTCACATCAGTTCCCTCTCTTGTTTCCTCTTTGTGGAAAATGAGCAACCTGAATTTGATCACAAAACATAAAAGGATTTTCAAGCATTTGTACTGGACTGTATATGGACTCTGCTGACTACTGAGTGCCACTGATAGTCTGCTTGAAAATTAGACTGGACTCTGCAGTCATTAATCACCAATATTAAATAGCAATTCTGTACAGTGCGACAGTTTAAATAAGATGTTGATTTCCAAAATTGACCCACTTAGTATAATTTACAGTTGGCAAAGCTCTTACAAAGTGTATGTTACTCTGGGAAGTCATGTTTCATTTGTCATAAGCATTTACTGGATCTTCTGTATCCGGTATCTTTATATTTTCTAGATGACTCCTGAGAAGGAGAACAGGAACATAATGTGGAAATGAAAACCCCAAGATTAAAACAATCTCTTGTCCTCAATTAACAAACCAACAATAGTACCAGACTACTATTTTTCTGAAATGGACTGCTTTCAGAGACTAAGAGAGCACAGGGAAAAATCCCAAAACAGCAACTTGTACCATACCAGCAACTAAAATCATTCCACCAAAGAGCCTGTACAGCATCCCTCAGCAATGGCCTTTGACTTGGAAAGCCCACAGACACAGCTGTGAAATCTCAAGTGAATCTTGGGGTCCATACACCTCCTCCAGAAAAAAATCTGTGAACACATGAGCTTTACATACATAAGCAAAACAAACATTCAAGTGGTTAAATCACTCTGGCTGTAGGGAGAGGATAATATTACAGATAGGCAGGCACTATATGTTTTCCATGGGGAGAAATTCTTGAAGTTAAAAGATTAATCTGGTCTCCCAACACATTCATTAGTCAAATTGCAAAGCAAGCTTGTTACATAACCAACCCTAGGACAATTATATTTATCTCATCAAGGTTCACAGTACAGATGGATTGCTGACCAAGGTAACATGAGTACCTTCTGCAGGGTGAAAGCTCTCTGATCTATTTGAAACATCAGTCCTGTGCCTTACCCTAATTTTCAGATCATTTATTCCTTTATGGAAGAATACATTTGTGCAGTTCCTCCCAGAGGTCTCTCTAGCATGAAAAAAGGAACTGAGGAAAGCTGGGATTCATTCTCTAGAAATGAGTAAATCAAGGCACAGAAATTAAGTGAGTTGCTTCTAATTACCAAAGAAGTGTCTGGCATAAAGAGCATCTCACTAATTCTCCCATATTTCGTTAGACACAGTAAAGGAAATATTTTAAGGTGGAGTGAAATTTCTGTACTTAAAGCATGTACAAATACAGAATGTGTTCAGCCACGCTTGAATTAACTTTTACATAGAGGTTTATTCCTGAAGAGTTCACTATTTGTTGAGAGGCGGAGATCATCTTGTCTGGCTCCTTGCATGTCACAAGCTGCACATCCCCTGCTCTGTCTCTTTGTGGAAGCCATTGCCTGGGTTTAACCCTACAAGGAATCTTTCTAGAAAAGCATTCCACTCTGGTCTGAAGAACCAAAAGGTGGGGAATCTACTGGTCTTGTTGGTATCTTATTCTGGGAATGAATTGTGCATCCACATAAAAACACACAGATAATTTATTGTGAATTTGATGACACTGCCTCAGATCATTGTCATCAACTCATGTTATGCATTTCCTGGGAAGATGAAAGAGCTGGTGTCTGTATCTTTTACATCTATGTGTGAAAAAATTTAGCTAACATCCTCAGTACTAACATCCTCATCTATTTTTCAGGTGAATCAAAAAGGCTGTGGTAGAGACCTGCCAATAGCAGGTGTATTAGCTAGCCCTCATGTAAGGTTTTTGCTATTCCCTGCATTCTCATCCAATTTCAAATTCTCTTTTAAAATGCTGTGTGATGTGATGTGCCTGTGGTGTGATTGAGGTTCCTCCATGAGTCTCTCCATAGGCATACATGTGATAAACACAGACAAAATCAGACCTTTGCACATGTACTCAAGGTTCACACCAGATATTTTGCCCTCCCATTGAGCTATGACTAAATTCTAAGGTTGTCCATTAAGGTCTCCAAAGTCTTTCTTAAGTCTCTGATTTTTTTCTGAAGTTGTCTCCCTCACATGGTACAGGTTCCCAGTTTCCAGGTTTATAATTTTACACTTGATCATGTTAAAGCACACTTTTTTTAGTCTGAAGTCCACTTTTGAGGCAACTCAGATTCCTTTTTCTCTAGTGCCATGCATAATCAGTGTATAGTTCAGTATTTTTCCTGCAAGACTAAGTGAACATTGCCAGAAGGGGTCTGAGTCCAGATCTGGGTCTGGAATCTCACTAAAAAGTTCTTTAAAGAATGATTTTGCAACAACTCCTTTGATCCACAGCCCTTAGCTGCTTGACATGTTCTTAAACAAGAATGCAAAATGCTACATTTTTTTATCAAGTGATGCTGGGATAGCAAACTGAATACTTTCAGTTTCTATTAGGCCTATAGCTACTTTTTTAACAAACTGGGTAATCTTACATTAAAGAAGCAAGCCAAACTTACCTGACGAGACCTAAATTCAAAGAAAACATCATTGGCTGCCATTAACAATAGTCCTGTTCTTTATACTTGAATTCCCATATCAGCTTCTCTATTATTTTGCTGGAAGTGAGGTCAGGCTGACTGCCAGACTGTTATCAGAATCATCCTGTTTGTGCCATTGGGGCACTGGCAAAAAAATATGAGCATGCTTTCAGTCTTGGCAGATTGCTCCAACATTCCCAAATTTATCAAAAGTTCTTATCAGTAGGCCACAAAATTTCTCAACCAATTTAAGAAAAAAAAATAGCATGCATAGCTGCTGGCAATACAGGGGCTACTGCCTTAAAGTTCATTCCTCAAAGTAGGAGTTTTTTAACACTCTTTTAGTTGCAGATGGACTGGAAAAGAATTCATCCTTCTCACGTGATATATATAAACCATATTCTTTCCTTCAAAACATAAACCAGAAATGTTTTCTGAACCTTTCAGCCATCTATACATTTCTTATTGACAGTTTCAGTACCTACAACCTTTGCTTGGCCCACATCATTGCTACTTTTTTCCCTTATGCAAGTTTGAAACTCCTTCAGAACACCACTTGCTTCAGAACACCAAGAATAGACTTTGGGTTAGGCATTACTAGTAATTTCCATTCTTTATAATGTGCAGATATCAATGGATATTTACCTCCCTTTTATAGTCTGTTTTTCCAGTATACAGCCGCATGGTTTATTTAAATATGTAAGTACTGTATGTTTCCATGCCCACACAAGTGTCTATAGGTATATATTTATGCAGTCCCATATAGAGATATGTGTGGACAAATTTATATCTTTTAAACACACGTATACAGATGTGTAAGTCCATTTCTACATTGTTTTCTTTTGCCATACATGTTGCCTTAACAATGTTTTGCCTATTTAGTGAGCCCCTGAAAAGCTTTGTTTTGTTCATGCCTCTGATTATTGCGTTAAGGGTCATTGGTTCAGACTAGCTGCACTGTGACATCTCCTTATTCAGTTTTTTTAGGAGCTGTCCTTAGCTTTGGGAAATTGGCCTTTTCAAACCAGCACGTGTGAATATTATGGTTTGGGACTATATACTCTTCAAGCATATTAAATGTAACCAGGTCTTTTTCAGTAATTCCTGAGAGAACATCTGATTTCCAATCTAGTGGATAAATTCACTTTTATCTACCAGGCTACCTAAAAGCAGAATACTTCCACTCTAGGTCTAATAATATTTTTTTTTTTAGAACTGTCATCCAGTATTTAAAACTATTTTATTGTTATTTCACCAGTACGCAAATTAAATCTTCAGCAAGTATGCCAAATATTGTTCCTCATAATTACACAGTTGCATCTCCATATGCAATATTAACTCAAGCTGTCTTCAGATTCATTTCAATGACTTATAATGTCACCTCTGCCCACTGCTGAGCCTTGATAATCAGCATATTTATTGTGCTGCATTTCCTAAGACCCTGCACTTCTCAGTTCTAAGTTAGGCAGATGTATGTCACCAGGTCATAGACAAAGTCATTCCCCTCACACAATTTTTTTGTCACCCTCAGCCTGCCTAAACAGCTTATACAATTCTAACATGTTGATCCCCCTAGCACTGTAACCTGATGAGACAATTAAGTTGAATTTATCTTGAAAATTGATAAATTCTAGTTGCTCTTACTTATTACCCAGATTCCCAGCTTCAGCATATAAACATTTCCAAACATATTTCTCTTTGGATCCTCTACCATGCTGATTTAATTTGTTCCTAACAAGGAGAATTTGAACCACATTTACTTTCTTAACCCCTCCTTCTGCATGCAGTTGCTTTAAATACAGTTGTGGCAGTTCCCATGAGCCAAGATATTTTGTCCCAGCCACACCTATTCAATCTCTCCATCTTTTAGTACTGTGTATATTACAAGCCAGTACAGAGTTTAGCTCCATGGTATGTAGTCAGTCCAAAACCAACATGGATATTTTGTGCTGACCTGTGGAATGCTGACATGGGCTGGCTGGAATACAATCTCTGCAGCACTGTTTAAAAAATGGCATTCAGCATCATTCTTCTTGTGCCCGTGTCATGTTTTTGCAGGTGGCTTTGCAAAATACTTCACCAAATAAAATTTTTAATATGAGTGTAAGTACTCCATGTAGGCCACACAGGCACAGTTTATCAAGGAACTGCAGTCTTCTGTAATACTTGCAACACCTTGCAGCCTAAAGGCTCAGTGCTGGCCTGAACCAGTCATGGAAACTCTCTGAAGAGACCCAGATGTGTTCCATACAGAAGAAAAAAAATGCATTACTAGTTGTGCATGTCTCACAGTTACCCACTTATAACTTATTTTTATCCATACAGCACAAACTAGGATGTTCTGCAGAAACCCTTCTGGGAACAGGCGGGGGCCCACAGACCTCTCAGATCTGCCTTGTTACTGCACTGGTACCTGCCTTCCCATAAGAGCACAAAACTCAGCACTGAACCCTGGATTGTCCCTTGAAGTGTTTAAAGCCTGTGCAATCTAGCCAAGAAACACAAGGCATGCTTCACCAAGTGTGTCACTTCCATCGAGACAATAAGAACTTGCAAAGGTATAAATTTGAGTCAGGATGCTATGGGCACTATTGGCATTCTGCTCTTTCCTAAAAGAGGTAAGGGATCTTCTCCATCCAGGCATGGAAAAGCTGTACCTTTTACTGGACTAATCGGTACAACAGGAGGAATGGTGTGCCTTCAGGAATGCAAGTGTTCCTACAATCACACACACTGCAAGTTCTAGTACATCCACACAGCAAACCACAAAAGGTAGCTGCTGGGAAAGAACACACAGAAAGGGACCACCTTGAAAGCAGTCAGAATTTTTCAACCTACTGGTTCCTGAGCAGCCCAACACGTTCCGTGTGAACACATTGTTGCCTGGAGATTGTGGCGCTGTGTGCTGATCCAGCAAGCTCAGCAAACAGGGAATAGTGCACATCTTGCAGATAACCTCTCTTTTACTGAGTTAAGCATCAGTCTAAGCACACTCCTTTCACTTGATAACTGCTAAATTGTTAATTTATTTACTGAAGGGAGACTGCAATGCATACAGTATAGATCACACCAGAAACAAAGGTTGTAAGGACACAAAAACAATTACACACAGGCCAATGAAGAGTATAACATGTTATACATTTGCAGAGAACTTCCTTAGCAATGCCTGTTGCAAACAGAGATAGTGATAATTGAAGGTATTTAGCTCAGAAATGTAACCTTAAACTCAAAAGAGCAAGTGCTACTGTGTCCTAAACTGTTCCACTTACAAAGCCAAAGGCCTGAAAATAGCAGATAGAGGAACAACTGAGTTGTTGACTTTTCCCACGTAGAGCAAGCCCTCCCTCCTTTCATGGGCTTCTGTCCTCCCATGACACAGAACATGTATTTTAAGCAGCTCATGTAACTGTGCTTGTGTACCTGTCAATGTCCAAGAACTCACAATTACTTTTGGATTCAAGGATCAATTTCAACTGCTTCTGACAGATGACAGAGGCTTTCAACAGCAATTAAACAAGTTTGGTGAAAGCAGGTAAGCTTTCACATGGAGATGAAAGACTGATAGCATTACACTAGGAGAACACTCTCTCTGAGAATGTCTTATTAAAATGCACAGCTCCTGCTCCTATCATGGTAAAGTGGTCTTAAGTATCCAAAAAGCAGGAAAAACTCCTGAATCTCACTGCAGTCATGAATCTAGAGCAAGATTCCTGGACTTTGGTGGTCATGGATCTGTTTACCTACAGTTGTTTTCAACACTGTGGTAAAGGATCTGTTTGTTTAACTCTTGTTGTTTTCTACTACTGTATATTCAGATGCTGCATATTTTCAAAAAACATAACAAATGAATATGTAACTATATAACACATTATATGTAATGCCTGCACATATATAAAATTCAGCAGAAGATTGAATGACATTTCATCATTTTATAAAGGAAATAGTAGTAGTATTGAATTTGTTTGTGGTCTACCATGTGAATGCTCAGTATAATTTCAAATGAGACCTCCTTGAGACAACACTTCTTATTATACATTGGAAACACCTTAGAAGTGGCAACTCCAACAAAGTTATTTAAAGGAAACTTAGAAAGTTTTCCATTTAACTGAGCTATAAGGTCAGGTCAGAGCACAGTGCTAATAAGGCCAAGGTTGTGGGTTTGATACCTGTATGGGCCATTCACTTAAGGGTTGGACTTGATAATAATTGTGGGTCCCTTTCAACTCAGAATATTCTGTGATTCTAGAAATCTCTTTTTACTGGGTCATTGTTGCTCTCCCCCCCACCCCCACCCCCCCTTTTCAGTGGGTTCTGGGCTGCAGCAAAACCACAGAAAACTCTTCAGAAAAACAGAGAAAATAAGAATTAGTTTCTGACTCATTACAAAACAATAAGCTCAGCTTTCAGTGTCTGGTGATGTTTTAAGTATTTTATGTGTTTTTTTAAAGCATAATTATTTCTGAAGAATATCTACTGTGTTTAACTTGTGAAAATTAAGATGTTACCCAGGCATACAAAGCAGTTTTTGAAAAATCACTTGTACCACAGCTCATCTACTGGAATCTCAGTTGATAATGTTGATGTAACATTTGCTGTTGTAGTTTTAGGCCTCTGAAGACCACATATGTTGAAATATTCCAGATGTGGGACAGCAAAGGCATCAAACTATTTCTATGTATGATATGATGGTGAGAGTTGAACCCACATCTCCACAGGTACAGCGATGACATACCTGTGCTTCCTGCTGCTGGCCTCTCTTGCTGCTTTGCTAGGGAACTGGTGCTGACACTTTACACTGCTTGAGATACCACTAAGGATAAATGAGGGGCATTACTATTATCTTCCAAAGGCTTTGGACTGAAGCTGTTGTTCAGAGCATCCCTGGTGCTGACAGAACAAGTCTATATTCATGCCCTGCAGACAAAATTGCCATTCATATTTAGATTTGCACCACATTCACAAAGTTCCTTGGAAGATCTGTTCCCTTTGTATGTGGGGAAATGGATCAGAAAATACTGACAATTTTCAAAATGCTTGCTTTGAATTTCAATGTCTCCTTCTTGTACTGGTTAACAGTGAGCTACTGTTGGTGCACACTAAGTCCCTCACACTGCACGCAAAGTAAGTTGACTTGACGACTGTGTAGAGACTGCAAACTCCCTTGCCTACCCCTCCCTTCCCAAAACACCAGCAATGGACCATTATCTTTGATTTTGACATCTGAAGGGAGAATGCAAATGCCAGGAAGGAAGTTTTCAGAATCTGTAAAAAAATACTCTCTAAAAGACCTTCCAAAGGGAATATTAAAACAGGATACAGTAAAGAAAAACAGGAGAAGAATTTGAGGGGGAGATGCTCACACTATAAATGAAAAATACTTCTGAGAATAAACACAAACAAAAGCACATCCAAACTTACCTCTGCTTAACAGAAAATTACTGAATTTTCTGCTTAAAATAGACTCAATACATTAGTCAAATACTGGAATATGTCTAATTTATACCTTCCAGACTGCGCAGTATAGTACAAGGAAGATGAAAGTACACTCAGAATTGATGTTGTGGCTGCCCCTTCTGGACCACCAAGGCAGAAGTTGAAATCCAGAGGTTACAAGCTGAGTACTAGGATGTAAATTCACTGAAAAATTTCCTTTATAGGACCAGGGTATCTTCTCAAGAATCAGGAAAAAATTATCTCTAAAATTGCTGAACTGAAGATTAGGAAATCCCAGTCTTTCTGAGCATCTTGGTAATAGATGGTTGTTATAAAATTGCCATTACTTATTATGTTTTGGGGACAGTGACTAGATTAGGGCAATCTATACTCTACGCTATGACAACATGCAATATAATAGCTTTACCCCAAATGCAGCCCTTCTCCTCTGCCAGTTTCTCCTACTAAAATCTGTCAGAGTAGACTGTACTCTGCAAACCACACAGTCTGCACATCAAAGACTTTGCAAGCTAAGCAGTTGAGATCAGGAGACTAGATCTGCACATGAAATTCCAGAACAACTCAACATTACATGGATCTGAACAGGACTTTGTGCACGACATGAAAGACATTCTTAAGAGCCTGACTTCCAAAAAAGATAGGGGATGGTCCCTTGCTGAAGAAAGTTATAAAGATCTGAACAGTTGCAAAGCATGGCTGACTTTCAAACAAATTCCTGAGCAGCTGAGAAGCTGTCTCAGGAAAAAACAGGTCAGAGCATAACAAGGCAGCAGCACTGGCTTGGTTTATGGTTTCTCCTGTGTTATCAAGCAGTAGGTTTTTGTCAGAATGCTTTCCAGGCCTAAGGACTTTATGAAGAAGCCTGAACAGACTCTTAGTGGTCTACATGAGAACATGCAGTTTCATAACAAAATAAAATTTTCTGGTTTGAACTGAAATTGCAATGAATGATCACGGAGGAGTAAATGAAAGGAAAAGCATTAAACTTATGGCTAAAGTGATGCTGTAGTCTTAAAGAGCATCCTTTGCTGGTGTTTTCGCAAGCTAGGGGGTATGGCACTGATCTGTAGGTGCTGAGCACAGAGAGCAGAGGTTGAATGGCCTCACAAGGCTCTGAATGAGTGACAGGACTGTGCTCTGTAACCCAGTCAGTCAAAAGTTATCTTGGGAAGAAAAAGGTGTCATGACGAGGGGAAAGGGTGCAGAGAAGAACAATTCTTGCAAGAGGAAATTTTCTACTTGTCTACCTTTAATTCAGAAACTAGAAAATGCTCAGAATCATAGCTTTAAATTCATCTTCTCCCTAATTAAGAATTTATCCTTAATCCAATTTCTTAGGGAAATAAAGTTGAGGCATTCACACCTTTTTCTGTGTCTGTCTATGTGTCTTCCCTCTATATCTTCAGAGTCCAGTGGCCTTTTCCACTACCTTAACTTTGACAAAAGAGAGTTATTTCAAAGATATTATGTGCCCATACACATAAAGAAAATAAGGTAGAGTAATAGAGGAAAGAGACCTCACTAAGCATTCACATGGAGAGAAAGACTGAAGCATAAATATACTGAGGAATCAACAAAAGGCTTGAAATTCCTGAATGCCTCATGGGAAACACTTCAATTAAACTCACACCTTTCTACCATCAGGAAATACAGCTACCAAATACAAGACTGTAAGAATCTAGGCTTCACTGGCTCAGCTGCTCACCCAGCAACTTCACTTCAGCAAGCAAACCCATTACTAAAATTGGAAAATACCTGTATTTCGTCGGATGGAGAGCGCAGCAAACAGGCTCTTGGTGAATAATCTAGGCATGAAAAATGTCAAGGAAGCAGTTTCCAATTAGCAGTCCTCACCAAAAGAAAGCTTCCACTCCACCTCCCTCCAGGGCAGCATTTTCGGGAGCCCATGGGAAGGGGCCCTCGGTGGCCGGGGGCACACAGGGCTGGGGCTGCTGTGCGGGGAGGGCTCCCTCGCTCAAGGGGAAGCGCAGTGGCGAACCCAAGAACAACAAAACAGCATTACACTTAATCCACTGCCATCTGGCTTCATTTTGACAATCCACAAAATCAGACACAACATTCTTCTGCAAAATCCCTGAAAAACAACACAGAACTAGTGTCAAACCCAGTGTCCCCTCCCTCGCTGGCCCCTCTGAGGGCTTGAGAGAGAGGTTTCTCATAAAATGAAGAGTGATTTCCCCAAGTGACATTTCTGCAGGAGCATTCAAGCTGCAGATGTTTTCACTGAGGAAGAAGAGTTTGTATAATGCAGCACTGCTTGTCATATTTATGGAGGCAGGGAGGGGGAAGGGGGTGAGAAACAGAAAACAGGAGAGGCTGCAAGCAGTGGTGTTGATCCATAGGCGATGAACTGCCTGAGGCCATCAGCTCTGTGTGTTTGTTCAGCTCTTGACCTGACCAAGGCAGAACAAGGACCATCCATCTTCCCCAGCAGAAACCAAGCAGCTGTTCCTGAAAGGACAAGGCAAGCCACACAGCCTTTAAACTAGCTGGTAACACATCTTGCAATGCAGCAAGATAAATCCCATTATTCTTGTTATTTCAAAAATGTGTTGCAGGAAGCCTTGATCTGCAAAATTTGCATTGTTACTGAGGCATTAAGGTAGTCTGCATGGCCTGCTAACTGAGCTCAAACATCTTCTCACAGCTGATGGCTTTCAAACTTCTAAATGGAGGTGTTTCTTCCCACAACAGAAGGCAGAAATACAAACAGAAATATTGAAATAATGCCTATTTAATGCTGGATTGCATTGACAAACATTGATTTTCCACAGAAAACAAGTTGCTAAGAACTGAACCATGCTTTTGTTGACACTTCCTGACTTTGGATTGCAACTCAACAGTTTGGCTTCTCGTGCCCTTTCAGACAACCAAATGCTGAAGGTGCCTGGCCTCCATCATGACATGGGCCTTCTGTGACAGATGTTCCTGTGACATTGCTACCAGCTCTATGTAGATATCTCAGGTATTCTGGGATCTCCCATCTAACACTAGATGCTTGAATTCAGGCATCTGCACGAGATTTCAAGAGTTAACCCACAGAGGTTATATCCTCCCTTACAGCATCCTCACGTAGTCCATGTTGTGACACATCTTGCATTTTCTGGTACCTATGATAGGAGCAAGTGTATATGCCTTCTCAGTTGTGAAAATTAGTGGACTAACAGGCAAAGCATCCACTCATTAACTAAAATATTTAATTCACTAATCATGCTTTGCCCCGTTCCCACATAAAAGCTGTCAGGACAGAAAACAAGGCAGACTCCATTTGCACATCTGTCTTAGAGCTGAACACCACAGGAATGTCCCCAGGCATGGCCTGAGCTCTGTTTCTTAGCATGGCTGAGCATCCTGTCTTCCAGAAAGCACATTACTGACAGCAGCATTAATGTTAACAGGCACATCTCTGTGGAGTACTGCATGTGCACATGCATTAATCAGGCATCTTTCTTAATGCTCAAGATTGTGACAGGGAACAGCCTTGCCTGGCCTTCATACAGGAATTAGAAGGTTTGAGGGTAAATGGAAAGAGTAAGTTCCCTGTGCAATAGCAGTGTGATGTGCAAAGGACATGTAACTTCATAAAAGTTTATCCTATTGAAACTCCCAAATGTTTCCAGTTGTAGCATATAAAAAACCACATTCATATCACAGCCTGAGAGGAGGAAATGGCACACTTGTGCTAAATACTGGGGGATTGTCTTTACAGCATAGACAGTATCTGCATGACCTTCAGCATCGTGGATAGAAAAGCTATGCAATCACATAGCAGTAGCTCAAGCAAGTACACACCTGGAGGGAGGGGAAGGGAGAATATAATCCCCTGAAAAACTAGAATTGCAAGCAATACAAAAGAAATACTTATATTGCTGAAGGCAGTAAAGAAACAACAGGCAAATAAGATATTTGTATCCTTAATACATAAAAAAAAAAAAAAAAAGGCAAGAAAACTTGCTTATGGCTTAGACTAAAAGAACTGAGGAACCTGTACTATGATGAATAATGCTGATCCATGATTTCTGATCTTAGCAGATTTTTTGAGTGGTTGAGGAAATAGTGTGACTAGTAACAGGCTTCATGCTGAAATTACTAGCTGTTGAAATGTTGCTGTTTACTTATAACTACATATATAGTTATATTTATAGCTTACGGATTTGTGTATAGCTATATATTTTGTGAAACAGTGTATTTTGCAGGTTCAGTTTGTGGGTTTGACCATTTCAAGTTGTAGGCTTTTGTCACTTCTCACAATGTTCATCCTCCAATTATGCTACAGCAGCACTACAGATGGGAAGTTACAAATGCAGCTTCACTTCATAGCCAAGAAAACTCTAAAAGGACAGTGGAATTTGAATTGCAGGTTTTTACTGAGAGCAGCAGTCTCCAGTTCCTTTTTGCACAGGCACGCCTGGTGCCTCCCTCTCTCTGTCCTTTAAGTCCCTCGTGTACACCATAACTAAGCAGTCACTCACCTTGGAGGTAGGCTGAGTTCCTGATGTCATTAGGAAGTTTTGTCTCAGAGACTGAGTATAAACATATATGAAGCCAAGGTGATGGAATTGATGAATTTTAAAAGGGTACTTTTGTTTTTTTGAAAGAATGAACTCCATTTTGTTCTGCTTTCATACAGGATCTGTTCAAAGCTTCGTAATGATCACAAGAGGATTTGACTTGGCTCTTTGCCAAAGCTATGACCTCGGTATAATCAAGTGAGAGATCTGCTTGTCAAATGTTTACCGGGCTCTATTCTACATGAAAGCAGAAAAGCTCTGCACCTCCCATTCCAAAGAAGTCACTTTTTCTACTCCAGGATGTTATGAGAACTTCAAAAAAACAGGTTTACATCCTCTTATGCTCATTTAGCTATACCTGGGGCAATAATTACCTGTTCAACATCACTGTAAACTGAAAACAGCAGAAATCTGACTATCTTCCATATGCCTGCTGTGGGAAGGAACTCTTTGCTGTGTATTTTTGAGCATCTTAACTGTATGTGTTGATAAAATTAAGGCTGAATACTACAATAACTTTTTACAATAGAAAAAAAATGCATGCCCCTGAAGCATGCCCCACCATTATATGATTTATTTACACCTTCCCTTCATGTTATTAGACATACACAGTTATGAGTTCCCCTGTGCCACTGGTATTATCACAAGCCTACCAGTGGTTTGTCAGCAGGGGTTGGAATATCAGTCTGGAGTTACTAAACTTACATATTCAGAACCAGGTACTTTGAGTACATCCTGCTTCCCATTCCTCTTGCTGTGCTCTGTCTTCTCATTTACTGAACTAGAGCTTCTCCAGGCAATTTGATCCAATAAGTATTTTCAGTTGATGCTAACTGATACCTGGCAGGAGTCTGCAGCATTATCGTACCCAAATTGACATAATTCCAAAATTGTCTCACAGTACCCTAACTTCATTCCTTTACTGAGGTACAGTCAGAATTCTAAATGGAAAGAGGGGCTTTGTTTTAAAGATGTTGCTTTTGCTTAAGTATTCTCTTTTACTGTATTGCAAATTGGCAATATTCTTGGAAATCTTTGCTGGAAGAGGGTTTCCTACAGCAATTAAACTGTCTCACAAAGCTGTATAAAATACTTGAGGAAAATGGAGTAAAAAATTGTAAAGGACTGAAATATTCATCTCTTGTCATCTGCTACACAGGATATATGCTATTTTCACTTGTTTCAATGCCTGTAATCTCTTTATGTACAGCAGTTTAAAGCTTTGTTCTGTTTTAAAATAGAAAGGTAAAGCTTTTTGTCACACTTCATTTACTGGCCAGCTGGAACTGCACTGCCTGTTTCTGCTCATTTATGAGACTTCAGAGGAGAGGGTTGTGGGCAGCACCCCAGTTCAGCTTCTCTAGGAAAAAAAATTGACAGGAAACAAGGGGAAAACTGACTATAAAAGTCTTTCTTAAAAAAGGCAAGAGAGGTCTTATGAATGAGAATTGCACTCCTTAACTTCATCTCACAAATAATATTCTCAAGGCCAAAATCACTCATTCAGAAAGGATCTCAGAGACCAACCAGGATATGCTACGTGGCTGGCCTCACAGTGTTTGTTGTTGCAGACTTAAAACCTCTGCCAAAATATTAGAATGCAATTGTAGGTCACAGCACAACAATTGTGGAAAAAGAAAGTGTGTAACAGCAGAAAATAAATCATAGTTAATTGAAACATCACTTTAGAAACTATTGTGGCTCTCATATTAAAACACACACAAAATTATTGTTGCTCTTTTCCAATCGAAAGAGGTTTATTTTTCCATTTTAAAAGGGTACACTTAATGTCTTTGCTTTACACTGTGCAGTGTTATTTTTTCATCTGTTTGTTTCATCTTCCTTCCACCACTCTCTTTCAGTCACTTCACAGAGTGCTAGTTCAATACCAACAAGAGGTGAATTGAGTGGATATTAAATGTTTCTGTCACATTATCATTACCATTGCCAAAATCCTGTTCAAAATAGTCCCTCTAAACACCCTCCAGGTTTCTAACCCAAAGCGTTAGCAGTAAGTGGCTGCTCTTTGGCTCATTTGCCAGTTGTAATAATATCTTGGCAGACACTCTTATCTGGATAGCAATTCCATAACCAACTTTCTGGTTTAGTTTTTTTACCCCTCTCTCTCAGATCATGGGAAGACTCACTCTAGTTTGACGTATGTAAAAACCTGATTTAAATAAGAAGAGATTCTCCTTAGGTCTTCTCCAGTCTATATTGCAGTTAGCATGTCTGCAGTTGAAAAAAGAGTCTGGAGCTGCTCAAACAAGACTGCTGGCCTATGTTACTTCAACAGAGAAGATATCTTCCCATGGGAGACGGTCAGCAGTAACTCTGTCATCCTTTCTCTCTTCCAGCTGGTTGAACTTCAGCTGTGTCTTGGTTGAACCAGGGCCAGAGGCTCTGCTCCCTGCATGTTGAGATAGTTATCCATCTCCACCTTAACAAATTGCATTTATGAAAATGTAAGTACATGGGCAACCATTGATGAAATATTGCTGACTGTGAAATCCATGGCACCACAAATTGTTCTAGATGAGGTATCAGAGAGAAAAAAAATACAAAATTGAAACTTCCCAGTGAAAAAGCTTAAAAGAGCGGGAAGATGCTTTACATTAACCTTGTAGAGAGAGGAAGGATAGGATTTGCCCCAGTGCTCTCTCATCTGCTCTGCAGCTTTGGTGAGCTGGAGCACAAGTGCTCAGGCAGTGATGCCTGCCAGTGTCCTTCGTATCTACAAGATCTGCCTGGGCTGCAGTGAGTGTGGGGCATGGACAGACCTCCAAATCACCCTTGCTGTCCACAGAGGTACACCCATGCAGAGTAAGAAACACAGTGGTTACCAAAATTTCTTTCATCTGACAGGGAAAATACAGTTGATGGAACATCTGTGTTGTTACCATTCTTTGGAGAAGAAAGTCTATAAAGTGACATTTTTCTCCTCTAAGAGGTGTCTGATGTGCTTCAAACCCAGTGTTTTGATTTACCTGCTCACTGCTGTCATGAAACATAGCTAAAATCCTCTTCAGAATACCATGCTGAAGATAATCTTTTAATCAAGTTACTACGTGTCCAGAAGGAAAAAGTACTTGTGGAACATGTTCCACAAGCTCATAAAAATATACCTTTTAACAAAGATAAAATTAGAGTTAAAGTATGACAGTTACAACAGGAAAGAAAAAGCAAACACCTGCTCAAATCTGGAAAATGAGGAAAGAAAGCAAGAGCAGAAAGAAAATTAAGAATATTTCTTTCCTCTTTCTGCAGAAAAATCCTAAAATATCTGCTACTTGAAGAGTCTATAATTTAATAGGAAGTATCCTGAAAGCAGCTGCAAATTATGCATCCACTGTACTCCTACAAGGTGGTTCAGATCAGTCTCCTTTCCAAGCCCCTGGCACACAAAGCTTCAGAGGAGAGCCTGAATGAGTTGCAGTTATATCTTACTAATTGTATTTCAATTATTGAAAGGGAAGACTTGACCTATGCATGAAAAACACCAGCTTCCCAGGATACTGTTTGGGGTTTTTTTGAAAACCAATATTCTAAGTCTCTAATGAAAAAGGGAGATTGGATACCTTGCTGGTAGCATAATTTCAGTTGGCCTGGATCTGTTAGGATCCACAAGGAGACAGTATTATTAGGGAAAAAGAGGACAAGACCTCTGTAAAGACACAAAAAAGGCAGCAGAGCTCTGGTGGAGGCAGAGATACTTCATGAGTTAAATCAGTTGGAAGTTGCAGGGTAAAGAGCCCAACCCCACTGCTCGGAAGGGATCTGCATTTCAACTCCATGTGCAAACTGCCAGCTGCATCACACAGAGGCACTATGTGAGGCTAGCAGTGGGACACAGCCTGCATGCCTCTGCTCCCAACACACTCCCAGGCCAGCCAAGCAGCGGTAGGGACCAGATGTGCAAAACCTGCAGCTGGGCTGTGTTTTGCACTGACCAAATGAAGGCCAGCAAGGCAGCAGAGCAGGGGGTTTACATGAGAAAATCATCAGAGCTTGTTTCAGTTTGGTCACTCTGTGCCTCTCAAAGTGAACATCACCTCTCCAACAAGGGTGATGAAGTTCAGAAATGTCTTTTCCTGGCTGGGGGTTACTGTGCCGCAATTTCCCCTTCCCAAGGCGGCATTGCTTGGCTTTTCTTACTGCATAACCTCTGAACAACCACCACAGCTAGGAGAGCCTTAATCCACACTCACAATAAAAGCTCTCGTGTTCTTTGGAACATTTACAAAGTAGCTAATAGAAGCATTGGCAAAACAGAAGGCAAACAGCAGCTGGCAAATTTAGGAGGGAACATTGGCTATGGTTTTCAAAAGTGGAATTACTTTTCCTTCTTACTGCATTTCCTGTGGGATCCTGCCCTTTAACCTGCTACTAAATCTCAGCATAATTACATCATTAGTTCTCTCTCCCTACCATGGCAAAACTTAGCCTAAACTGGCTTGGATAGGCTTTGAATAACCCAAATTACTTCTGGATTGTCTGAGTTATCTCAAATGTTATTTGGGATAAGAAAAAGCCATATGCAATAACAAACTGTGTTAAGGTGTTACAGGTTTCCTGTAAGAGGGACTTTATTCAGACAGTCAAGATATGAAGGGAGGACACTGAGAAACCATCTTAAGGACACAATGATTGCCCTCTAAAAACCCCAGAAATTTAGAGTTGAGGTCAATTTACAAAGCCATACACATTTTGAATCACAAAATCAGCTTGCTCCAGAGGATGAATAGTAGATATCACAAAAACCCTTTTAACCAAGTTGAATCAAAGCAGGTTGCACAACTGATCTGAAATGTGACTGTAGGTGCTGGTATCACTCACATTCCTCTCCCACAGCCGCACAGTGGGCAACTGGAATTTATAATTTACAACTAGCAGACTGCAGACATGTTCTCTCAATATGTTAACTGTTGTCTTGATTTGTGCTGTTTATTCCTAACATCACAACTCCTTTACTAGACTTTGTTGTGGACAAGGTTATGTACATGGCAAAATATCCCATATGGAATGGTTTAATGGCTCTAGGATATCAGTGCAATTGCTGTGGTTTGCAACAGATGGGGCTTGGTTAGCCAAGGGGGCAGATACCATGGGAGTTTCTACAATTGTTTTACACAGGTCTCCTATCACCACTTGGAGGTAAAGCAGACAAGAGACATCTTCAGGGATGGAGAAAGCAGCTAGAAGAGACACGCTGGCCAAAAGACAGAAGGAATCAAGGAAAGCAGAAGGTCAAAGCATAATGTTCATGGCTGCATCTGCTTTTCAATTTGTTACCAGTCCTGTAAGTGACACTTAGCCACTAGTCTTACTATCAGCCATGAAGTGGCCCTTAATTCTCCTCTAGATTGTGGCCTATCCAACTAGTAAGGCCAACAGCCAGTGCAGAGATAACCTCATTTCCTTCAGCTGTTTCACCCCTACTTTCACTTTCTCCATCCACCTCCACCCCCCCAAGAACAGGACACGTTGTGCAACAACATGCATATTAATGTCACCCTGTGGGCAGAGAAATGTACCTACAACCTCAGCACAAAATCCTGAGCTGAAACACCACAACCCAAGTCATACATCACAAAGCAGATGTTTTCCATGTGAACCCAAATTAGGTTCAGGTTGAGGCTATATTCCACAGAATAAAGGTGATGTATATTGTTAAAATCAACCTCTCATTAGGGGTAGAAATGAGCCAAGACACAGACATTTAACAACATGAAAAGGGTCCCAGTTTGTTCTTCCTTATAGCTCAGCCATCCTAACTCCGATTACAGCAAAGTCCTGCTGTAAGGCCCAGTTGCAGATTCTGACTGCTGGTTATTTCCTGCTGTACAAATATTAGTTTGCAGACTCTGAACACAGGCCGTAGCTAGCTCAACTATGTCTAGAGGCTCCAACTCCATTAGACCCAGACTAACCTCCTGGCAGATCTTTTTGCCAGCAGTAACTCACTTCTTCGGGTCCCTCTGGAGCACACCTTCTTCCTTGGGGTCTTCCTTAATAAGCCAGCCCACCCCTTTTATCACACCTCTCTTTATTAGTCACAGCTGTGATCCTTTAAGAGCAAGGCTGTTCCTCTTCTTTGGTAATTAGCACAACTGTGACTTATCAGGGGTGAGGCTGCCTGTAATCCCTTCTTCCACACCACAATGTATATGTCCTCAGCTTGGGATTTCCCTCTGGGTTTCTCCGTTTGCAAAGCAATGCAGCATGACCCCACTGCTTGTGCATGCTGGTTGCCGCTTGTAGTTTGTATTTCCTCCTTCTAAACCACCCTGAGAGAGGCAGAAGGTGGTGAAAATGAGTCTGAGGAGAAATAAATGCACCCTTGCAGTCTGCTAATTTCTGAAACAGGCTGCTGGCGAAGTGCCAAGCACCTGCAGGCTCATCAAGGGCATGTTGAGCAGGTGAGGGGCAATATGCTCCGAATGCTTTGGGAAACAATGTGGAGATGGGAAAACTTTAGCAGTCCTCAGGTTGGTTCAGAGGAAAAGCTACCTTTGTCCCTTCCACAGACTCAGCTAATCTCAAATATAATGGAGGCACAGATCTCCTTCTCTCGGGGTCAAGGAGCAAAGCATAGGGCAAGGACTGAGCAAGTAACAAAACAGAAATCAACTGAAACAAAGAAGCGCATTTAGATGAGAAGAAGAAAGAGTTGTGTAAAAGCAATGACATTTCTAATGGAACAAAAAGAATATTAGCTGAAAGCCAAGCATTGGATTCAGAGAGAAGATTTGAATCATCCTTTTGGAACTGTTCCACCCTTAATAAAACATTAACTATTCATTGAGAGAGAACACACGTGTGTGCATGAATCAGTAGCCTGGCGGGTCTTCTTTTGAGAGGTTAGACTTCCTGAGCACCAGTTCCTCTTCTAGTAAATGTTAATTGTTTATCCAGAGTGGAACAACTTCAAAAGGAGAAGTTGAGGTCCTCCTGACTGCCTCTGCCTTGGGCAAGGTAATAACAGCAGAAGTGGACCAATTCCTTAACTGATCCACCATTCAGTAAAGGTGACACTCAAAAACCTCTTCATTTATGTCCAAACAAACAGAAATATTTTGGTGTTTGGTCAGAAAAAAACCTGGAGACCAGACTCCCTCACAGTACCATCTGATTTGAATTTAGCCCTGCATTTCTTTAGCTGAAGAGCAGCCCCAGTGTTGACCCAGGGGAAAGAGCCCTTTCCAGGCCCAACTCTCACTGTCATCCTCAGCCTTTTAACTGCAACTGCAGATCTGCCAGAAGATTTGTACTTTTATACCAAAATAAGCTGACTAGATACCACACAGAGGCATAATCACAACAGAGGCATTGTGATTTCTACATGCACTGCCAAAAGCAGCCCCTCTGACAGTAGCCAGGAATGGCTCCTCTGTAACAGCCAGCCACCCACCTGTCTTGGGCTTTGCCTTGTTCAAGAATGGTAGTAAGTCTGCTTTAAATAAGTAGTATTTAAAAATATAAGTCAGCTAGTCTCGCTTACCTATATTCACTGGTCACAATCAGCTCTTTGCCAGTATGTTTTCAAAACTTATTTATGCTTGACATCGACTATTTCCCAGAGGATCCATTCCTGCTAGCAGGCTGAATGCTTGAAAGCAGTGTTTTCCAGCCATTTTGAAATCAAAGAGTGAACAAACAATGGGGGCACCCGAAGCCACTATCCTTGTTGTTTTGTTTTTTTTTTTGTTTTAAGTTGCACACTTTTTCTTGGGCATTGCCAGTGACAAAAGCTATGTTCCCACAGCTGTGACCAGAAGGTAGGGTGTTTGGTAGCCATCATGTCTCCTTTCATCCTCCTGTGTGTTATGAATCAGCCATGGACTGAAAATCACAGACTGCACAAGACAAAATATTGTCTGTCATTGTTTACTTTTTCTTCTGTCTGGGGAAAGCAGATATTTTGCTCAGTCTGCCATGGAATTGCACTTCTCATCCTGATTTACACCTCAAGATGCAATGAGGAAAGAGGGATCTGCCCTGTCATGCACGTACTGAGTGGCAAAAGCCCCAGTGCTTTGGCATTTTCAAGCCAAAGGGAATGCAGCAGAGCAGAGGGACAAGAAGGAAGCAAGAGTGCAAAGGACATGGACCTGAGAGGCACAGACCACTGCCAGAGCTCTCACAAGATACTAGGCTTCCAGTGCATAGGATGGTCTTGGCGCCCTGTTTTCTCCTACAGAGATCCATTGTTGCCTCCTGCTGCTGGGATAAGAAGGAAACTGGTAGTCTTAGCACATCAAGAAAATTCCTTTGCACTAGGACATTACTTGTTGCTTTATAACTCATACTTATACACAGAATTCAAAGGGGAAAGTTGCACTGAAATGGTTGGGATAAGAGTATGAGGATCACAGGTTCTAAGGAGCAGGAGTGGGCAATCTGACCATGCAAAATTGTTTGCAGATCAAGATGAAAAGCACTAGATTGATTGTTTTCCTGACACAGTGGAGCTCTTCCCTTCCCACTGTGCAGTGCCAATGTCAGCTGGGCGCTTTTCATTCCTTTCCAATTCAGACAACTCAACTGTGTGAGCCATCCAAGTGGATGGCTGAGCTAGATCAAATACAGGGCATGCTTTGCTAAGTTAAATAAGTTAGATTACACCAAACCCTAGGAATTGCCTGGCACATCTCTGCTAGACAGAAAGCAGCAGGAACTTCCACATGAATAATCCTCTTGTTAGAAGGCCTGTCATTAGTCCTGAGCAAATCAAATCTAGGCAAAAGATGCACAGAAGATATATCAGACTAAAGTACCTTGAGACTTTAAATCTTCCTAGAAAAAAAAAATCATTCCTTTAGTTACTTCTTCTTTAGGGAAAGACAGATGGGCTTAAAATGAAGGAGGAGGTTTTTAAGTCTTACTAAACATGAACAGGTACAAAACATCTCCAATGCAGAGCAGAATCACAGACCATACAACACTTGAGTTTCAAAGGGGCCTCTGGAACCCTCCTGATCAAGCAGAGCCACCTGGAGCTATGACCATGTACAGACGACTTTTGAATATCTCCAAGGATAGAGATCCATGTCTGGGCAACCTGTGCCAGGGCTTGGTCAAGAAAAACCTATAAAACCTTGTTTCTTGCTATTCAAGGAACATTCTGCTGAGGTTTATTTGGGACCTGAAAAGAGTAGCAGTAAGAGCAAGCTACCATTGTGAATTTCCTTGAATATCCCTAGATTTCAGAGCTAACCTTGAAACACCTGCAAGAGTTGCCTAGAAAGGATCAGTCTGGCCACAACACCAAGTACAGGCTGGGCCGGTATGGTATAGCAGATACTTGAATGTATCTACTATAAACACATACTACCTGTCACCAAATCATCTGAATGAGAACAGAAATTATACCCAAACTCCAAATATGCATCATCATCCCCATGTTCTATTATCACACATGCAGAAAAACACATTTTACATAGAATCATGTGTATATGGGACACAGACCCATTGAAATGCATCTTCCCCCCCTCCCCCCCACCTCTCTCAACCACATTGGAAACCATGTGATTAGTTTCACCAAAGCAAGAAACCTCTCTTACAGGAAATAAAGCAGACTTAGTAGTCTGGCTTTCAGGCACTTTTATAAAATTACACACAAGTTACACTAAAAATCTCCTAATTGTTAAGAAAAAGAGTTATGTTTGTCATTAAGCAAAAGATTGCACTGGTGTAAAGAAATAAAGAGTTCAAATCAAATTTAAAGAAATATAGCAAAGTTAATATAATGTATTCATGGCACTCCAGGAAACCTGTTATTACAGTGAAGAAAAATTTTAAAATTCCAGGTTCCCTGCAAGCCAACTGCTAAAATCATTAAAGTTTCCTGGAATAACAGTGTATTCCCTCATGACTTAGCTAGACCTGTCAACAACAGGAGCCCTGAGGAATCTGCCATGTTTGCTGGTCACTGCTCTCCTCCTTGTGTTCTTTAAATCACGTCATGATGTTCATCTCAAGGGTAGAGCACAGCTGTCTAACTTCCTCTGGAACCTACCAGGACCATTCCTGGAATGACCCCACAGCTGCAGAGGGGCAAACCAGCCGATGTGCTATGTGAGATGGTTGCCTTGGACATCTTGGGCTCTCCACAGGTCATCGTCATCCCACTCTGCCTCCTCCTTCTCCTCTAGGGACATACCCATTTCTTCTTTCCTTAATATACCCTCCTTCCTCTTCTGAAGCACCCTTTGCATTTATTTATTGTCACTACATCTCCTGCACAGCCTGCCTCTCCTTTATCTCCTGCTCGTTCATAGCCACCCAATCACCCCACCCAGAGAGGAGCAGCTCAGCTCAGAGGGAATGGAGCTGCACAAGCAAACTGCAGGGCACAGCTGGCTCATCTTCAGCCACTGTCACACAGCACCCCCAGGTCCTTCTCAGCTGGGCAGTTTTCCAGCCTCTCTACCTCCAGCCTGTAGCGCTGCCTCAGGTTGTTGCGACCCAAGGGCGGGACACAGCTCTTCACCTCATTGAACCTCATAAAATTGCCCTCATTGATCCAGCCTGTCCAGTTCCCTCTGCAGAGCCTTCTTGCCCTCCAGCAGACCAGCACTCCTGGTCAGCTTTGTGTCATCTGTGATCTGACTGAGGGGACACTTGATCCCCTCTTTTCTCAACTAGTCACCTGAACAGGCCAAAGTCTGCCCTCTAGAAGTCCAAGATGGCAGTTCTGCTGAGTCCCTTCTTACTTCTCCATGAATCAAAACTCTGTCATTTTGTGACCACTGTGCCTAAGAGGCCTCCAAACAGCACCAGTTCTTCTCTATTCACAGACACCAGGTTCAGTGGTGGACCTGGCTCCTTCACCAGCTGTGTCAGGCAGTTGTCAGCCACACACTCCAGGAACCTCCCAGGCTGGGTCCTCTGCTGGGTTGTATTTCCAGCAGACATCTGGTAAGCTGAAGTCTCCCCCAAGGTCCAGAATGTGAGACTTCTCCCAGCTGCTTATGAAATATTTCAGTCCTTGTTGGGTGGTCTGTAACCAGGATACCTGCCTTGTTGGCCATCCCCCAAATTCTTACCCATAAACACTCATCTCTATCATCACCATCACTAAGCTCTAGACAATCAAAATTCTCCCTAACATACAGTGCTACCCCACCACCTCTCCTTCTTTGCCTGTCCCTTCTTAAGTGTTAATAGCCATCCATTGCAGCATTCCACTTGGAGTCTTCCCCTCATTTCTCTGTGATGGTGACTGAATCAGTTTTCCTGCTTCTCCTGTTTGCTGCCCTTGCTGGGTGCACTGGTGTAGATCCACCTCAGTTGGATTTTGATCCCACTGCCTTTTTGGAAAGAAGCAGCCCTAATTCTCACACGACCTACATTATAGTTGTTAGTAAACAATCAATCTCAAGGAAAGTACATTGCTTTTGGGGTGATGCTACTTCATATATTTATTTTTTTTTCTCTAATTAGATCTCTTAGGGTGGGAAAAAAATTCATAACAAGCCTTTCTATAGGCCTCATGATTATTTAACTGATCCTAAGCAGATGAGGACACAGTGGTGATGCTTTACTCTCCTGAAGCACAAAGCATGGGTGAAGCTGTGAAAGAATGGTGATTCCAATCTTGCAGACACCATTTGGGATAACTTGGATCCATGGCTAAATTTAAGCTTAAAAGACAACTCTTAGCTCTCTAATGGGCTAAGCCATATGAAGACAAGGGAATCTTTATTCTTGAGCATATTTGAAACAACAACTGTAGAAACAGACTAATCACTCAGAGGCAAATTGTTCTCATCTGCATAATTTTTTGCTTTTCCAACTTCCTTCCACATCATCTGGTTGTAGAGATTAAAAATGGTATCTTGCATCCAGCTTTGCCTGTCCATAGTGGAACAATGAAAAGGTCTTAGAAATAAGGACTCTTGTTCAATGGTTTGAAAACTTAGCAGCAATGTCTGAGCAAATTTGCCATATAATCCATGTCAGGGTTTGGCTTTGCACAAGTAATTTTAACATGAAGTATAAGAGTCAAATTTTTGGTTACATTTTTGTAGCTTTACAAATCAAGTACTGGTATAAATATAGAGCAAAAAAAGACTAGAAATTATGTGCCACTTGAAAATTTACAGATCCTTAGTTTTTCTGTTAAGAGAGCATCATATTTTCATGAAAGCTCTTCTAAATCTAGGCACTTAGATTATACATATAATTAAACATGGAATATGTTTGTATTGACCATAAACAACCACAATGTGCAAGCAAAGTGCAAACATACGGTAAGACCAAGAATAGAAAAGGAAAGAAATTCTTCTGCTATAAATGAGAAACCTGATACATGGAAAGTACCTGTCCACAAAGAAAGCCTTTTAGAAAGATATGTGCTACACATAGAAACATATACAACCAGAACTACAGGCACACACCTCCTATCAAAGGCAGATATAAAATGCTTTACTTATTACTTCCAGGCAGGTTTTAGACACTGGCAGGCAAAGCACCACTGGGTTGTTTGGACACCTAAAAGAGGACTACTTTGCTGTCACCTGAGCGGCTCAGTTCAGCTCTGTTCACCCAGGCAGCCCAGGAGAGAGCAGCTCCTTCCTTCTCTCATTCAGAAATCTCTCCTCAAAATTTCTGCAACACGGAGAACTAAGATCCAACCTGCAAAAACAGAAGCAAAAAGAAACTCTTTCCATGCAGCTTTAGCAGGATCTACAGTCACAGTTGGCAAAGACTTTTGCTAATGGGAAACAGCAGAGGGACCTGATTTAACAAGTAAATTAAGTGTTTTCTACACCTTGTATATGCAAGTCTCTTACCCTCGGGCATACTGTCAATGAATGCAACTGCAGCTCCCTCATGAAAGCCCCACATTCAATACCACTTTTGTCAGGGGAAAATGTCAGGGCTTTCAGGCAAACTGTAATAGCAGGTCACTGCTTGCAGGCCCTGAGTTTAATTATTGGCAAAACAGCATTTGAAGATTTAGCTTTAGCTTGCACTGTGCTTGTTCTCTGGCCATTAGCAAGCATTTAAATAGAATTAATTGGCTACTTGCAAGGTCATTTCAATAATTTTTGAAACAAAGCCTAGTGAGTTCTTGCGCGAGCAGGGTTGGTGGTACACAGAGCTCAACCTCCCAGCAATGAAGTGTGCAAGACACAGCATAACACAGAGCTAACTATTGCAGTCCTCAGATTAGTGACTCTTTTGTCTCTGCAGAACTACACATAAGCAGACCCTGTGTGTAGCTATCCTAATCCCTCTACATTTAGGGCTCAAATCATTGAGAGAAATGGAAACAGAATGAGCAAGGTGGGGGTAGGCTGGAGAGAAAGGAATTTAATTTTGCTGATAGCTAAAAACTGATATTTCCCCTCTCCACCAAAAACCATGCATTTACCTTTGAAGGGAAGCATGGTTCAGCAACATAGCCATGTCCTAGGAGATTCCTCTTTCAAAACACTCAAATATTCTAATTCTAAAAGCAGCATTTTTCTCAGGTCCACAGTTCTTTGTCAGGAGAGAATTTAAACTCCATGTTTCTTTTGTGGTTAACAGCTGCACTAAACAATTAAATTAGCAACATATATTTTACAATTAGGAATCTATTGTGCTTCAGCCAGTCCTAAATTAAGAGCCAATGTGTAGCTTGATTGCATATTTTGCATAATTAGCACAACAAATATTTAAATCCTATCTTTGATCATGAAGTTGCAACAGCCTACAAATCAATAGCTATCTACTGTGGATCATGAACTTCTCAGATCCATTTATTAAACTGTCGGCACAAAATTCCACCCCCCCCCAAAAAAAAAATAATGACAGGGAAAATAATCAGAAATAAACCCCAAGAATAGGCATGGAAGTCCTATAAATGTTCACACAGTTCTAATAATACCATAGAAAAATGAAAGATGTGACATATTTAATTGTTTTTGAACAGCATATTGTATGTGTGTCCTAGGAGATAAGCTGCAGGTTGTAATAGCTGACTCAAAAAGGATAATCAGAGTTATATCGACAATTAAAACTAAAAAGACAAAGCTATGCCTTATTGTGGACTTACACTTTTAATTTTTTTTTTCAGAACTAGCATAAGTATAAGAGTTTTGATTATGTAACATTTTCATGTTACAACTGGATTGGTATATTAAAAGTAGTGTACTATGGAAAAATTACTCTAACTGTACCTATAGTAGGCTCTAAAATAGCCATCACTATGCTGAAAACAGATGTCAGTATCACTGGGAAAACCTCAACATGCTGCTCTGGAGACACTGTATGAAACAGCAGAAATGATTTAAAGAAGAAAATGTTTTCTTCCTGCATTCATCTGTGGATATATTCAGAATTTTTTTTTTTTTCCTGAAGGTAATAGTAGAACAGCAAGAGATCAAGACAGCACAGGACATGCAATGAAGATCTATTAAATCATGAAAGACACAGGGAAAATAAACAGGGGATGATTATTCCCTTTTCCTTGATACAGAGGAAATAGGTAGCAATCGATCTGGTTATTAAGAAGCAGGCTTAAAATCAACAAAAGGAAATACAGTTCCAACCTCTGCTAAAGGTCCAAAGTACATCTTGATCAAAACCTAAACTGATCAGAGCTACAGAGCAATATTTTTCTATATATAATAAACATGGTAGCTTATATTCAAATTATGGCTCAGGATTTCCAAATCTGTAAAGGTTCCTGAAGGTGCCTTCAGGCACTCTGAACAATTTCTTTTATCTCTTCTGGTTTTTATCACTGAGTTTTATCTCACTGGTTTTTGTTACTGCCCATTTCTGAGTATAGGGTACCTGGCTATATGGTCTGCTATAGAGAGCTCTTGTGCAGTTATTAGCCCTGGTGTAGGCACAGCTATAAACAATGATTTTAGCAGTAGAACTTACCCTGGTGTGGAGAAGGAAAAGAAGCCAAGTCAATGTAAGGACCCTGAAGCTGCATCTTCAGCAGAGTGCTTCTCATAACAGTGCTGGTGGAAGTATTTCATAAGCTATTTCATAAGCTTTGTCTATGTTTCTGTGATCATGGAGAATATGAGAAAGCTACAAATTAATTTATGCTGGCACCAGGACATTCAGAGACCTACAAGTCTGTCCTTGGCTTCATACAGAGTTCACCCAAAATAGGAACAGAGACAGCATTATGTATTTCTAATTGGTCATAAGCAACATTTAATATGTGGAACTCAACATTCCCAAACTATTTGATCAGACTTCTAAAAAAGATTAGGCTAAAATAAAAATCCACTGAATCCATTTGTTCTGCAGAAAAAGGCAGTAAATTATCTTAATTAATGTTGCCATTGTGAGTTATTTGCTGAAGTGCCTTAAATAAGTAAGCAATTTTGCTAGTTCCCAAAACCAGGAATGATTTCTCATAGGAATCAGAACTGAAAAGTTGCATCACCAAAACTTGTGTTGTCATAACCTACTGTCACAACAGTCTAGTTTTGTCTGCAAGCTCCCTGTGTGTTTGCACATGCATATGTGAGAGAAATAACTGAGCTTGAGCTTGCACGTGTGCCTTGTTCTCCAGGAAATTTACATCAAAATAGGAGATTTTAGTGGGGAACTCTCCAGGATTATTTGAAAGGAAAACTAAAGAGCCTCTCTCAAGACCTTTTATGATGTCCTTCATTTAAAATATCTTATTTGGTTATCTGCTTAAAGATCTTTTAAGATCATATTGCATCATCTAAAAGAGCTTGATAATCAAAGGAAGAAAACAATAATATTTTCATTTAACTCATTCTGTCAACTGCAAACAGATTCCACATTTAGTTCATTTTCGAAAACGAACACAGCAATGAAATGCAAAAAACAATGTACCAATTTAAAAATACCTCAAGAAGAAGGTAAGCAGCACTTGAGTGCTAAACACTGCCATATACAATATGGTATGGTGGTTTACAGAGATTTACGTGCCATCTGTTAATCTCAGGAGCGCAATACCAAATAAAAGTTGTCTGAGTGCTGCCTGGTACAGAAGGCAGCAGCCAGAGGCTGTGTTCTCAGGCATTCTCATGCCTACTGCCCTGACCTCATTGTTTTGGCTTTCTTAATCCTACAAATTTTTACATTTGGTGGACTAGAAGACAAATGCCATTGCAAGTCCTTATGAAACCAAGTGTTGTACCAGAGATGCTTCGGCATGCTGGAGAACAGAACCTGGGCTCTGAAGGAGAAAGGAAGCTTGAGCTGCTTTCAGATAAATTAGAGTCCAAGAAGGAAAAATATATGCCTTTTTTTTGGTAGGCTTTCTTTTTCAAATGTTTTATTCCTAAAAAAAAGTTCTTCCCACCTTCCTCCTCACAGAGAAGGGAATAAAAAATGACAGTACAATTTCCACACATTCAATGAGAATAATGCCTCCATACCCTCCAACTGCTCAGCAGAGACCTGAGAGCCTCAGCAGAGTGCAGCTCTACAGCACTCTGCTGGGACTCTCCATGCTACTGCAACTCGGCTGGGGCAGTTTCTAAAAAAAGATAGAGGAGGACCAAAAAAATGCTCCAGAAGACAGGAAAATTATCAGAAGTGACCTATAAAGAGGAGCACCTGTTTACTGCATGGATAGCTGCATGGGAAAGTTAGGGGGAGATTTCTGAAGGAAGAAGGAGCCTGATGGTACAAGTAAATGCCAGGCTGGGTATTTAGAAGTTTGTAGTTTCTGTCCTCAGCTTTTGGTGTCTTCATCTAATCTTAAGTGGTGACTGTCTATCAGCTCAAAGAACAGCAAAGCAGGAGTCAAAATCAAGCTCCAGTTCTAACAAGATGACAAATGTGGCTGCCATCGGCCTGAAAGACAGGTCCTTCTGGTATTTTAGTTAATAATTCATGGCTGGCTGATATAAATCCATAAATAAATAAACCAGGAGGCTTTCCTAGCAATGGTGGTTAGGGTGGGCTGCCCTGGCTTTGGAACCATGTGAGCAGTGATGCTGCTGCTGCACCAGGGTCTGAGTATCACCACTGCTGCAGTTGTCACTGACTCAGTCCTCATCACACCTGGCTGGTGGCAGCAGCTCTGCCAGGGTGGCCAGGAGCCAGGCAGGGCCAGTGCCTGTGGATTTGCCACAGGAACCTGCCTGTGGCTTCCTGGGAGGTTGCAGAGAGGAGAGAACTGTATTTTATTACACACACTGACTTAAGCTAAGATTCAATGACCTGTTCTCCAAGCAGGAGTTTAAGTTAGCTTACAGCTGTCCCAGCCATGTGGGCAAGCCCCAGGCAGAGAGCCTCCAGCATGGGGCTGTCCTGCCACTTGCAGACTGCTGCAGCTGGAGCTGCAACTTTGCAATTTGCCTTGCACGTGATTTCTACCATGAGTTAGGCAAAGCTGAATCAATACATTTTTTTCTTTTATATTTCAAGGATTATTTACATAACCAAAAGAAAACAAGTCTCATAAGGAGGAATCTTATTGCAAAGGGCGAAATCTTTAACTTGTTCAGAGCAGTAAATTCCATGGAACTAAGCCAATGTAGGCCAGCTGAGTTTCTGTCCCTTCATGTTTAATGATGGAGGTAAAGACCTAGTCCAGAGCTTTATGGTACAAAAATGCTTTATAATGCAAAACAGACCAACGCTATACAAATGTTCCCAGTATTGAACTTATTTTCATAGCAGACGTTAAGGAGAGAGCAGCACAATATTGGGACTTGAGAAACCTTTACAAGAATTAGACAGAATAGAAAAAATAAAAAACAACCGTTAATGTCCAGGGCAATTTTCAAAACCTCTTTCACAGTTTTCTCTTCCCTCCTTTTTAAAAATATGGAAACATTTAACCACTCAGGAAGAACACTTTGTAAATTTGGAAACCTAAAAATTCCCCTTTTAGACTCAGCCCACACTAAAACAAAGAGATTAGATTTTTTTTGTCTTGTGAACAATAAACATAATATTTTGTGTGACAAAATACCAAGCAGGCTTTCCACCCCACATTTCAATCATCTGAGATTTTAAATACCTCTTAAAAAGTGTCATGTAACAACCAGGCTAGCAGTACTGCAGTGCAAAAGGGAAATCTTTCCGACTTTTTACACAGAACACTAAGAAAAAAAACCCAGCCCACCAGAGGCCAGATCTTACATCCCCTGTGCAGGATGAAAGGACTTTGTTACAGCCACAAGAAGTCTGCGCAGCGGTGATCTTGTCAGACAGAGGAAGACTAATCAGAAATGTCTTTTCCTGTCCAGCCAGGGAGACTGCATGGCTCACAGGGTGAGCTCTGCTGCCTGCTGCCCTGATGGGAAAGAATGTCTACGAAACTTGGAGTGAGCCTGGTCAGAAACTTGTGACTCAGCTCCATTTCTGAGCCTTCCTAGCAGCTTGGATAATCCCCTCCCTCCTTCTCCACCTCCCTGTGGTACCCACCTCCAGACTTCTGACACTGGGCCCTTCTGGCCAGACTTTTTGTGCTTATATTTCAAAACCCATCTACTTGTTGATGGAGTGACACGTTCACCATCAAAATATCTTCAGGGGATAAAACAAGCCTGAGTTCAAAGAGCCCAGCTTTGACCATAAATAGCTGGTCTTTCCTGCAGTAAATGCAGTAAGAACACAGATACTGTGCAGTCTCCAAGTATTTTTAAAGATGCCAAGAATAGCAGAAGAGCATCTCCTTCCTAGAAGAAGGCATTGGGTAGCTCAGACAGCTAATATCTTAGACTTTTGTCCAAATATGTTTGTGGATAAAGAGGCAACAGGGTGTCTGCCATGCTATGCACCCTATCCATGGTGGTATCTGTGCCTGAGAAGCTCTTCAGATTCTTCAGAAACAAAAATCTCAGCAAGGTTTGAGAAATACACTGCTTCTCAAACCAACAGACATTTTACCTACTGTAGTGTTTGCCTAATATAGTGCTAAAAAGGGTGGGGGTTTTGTGCATATTATTTAAGTTGATCATGTTCAAATGTGTTGGGCTGACGAAGAGCAGAGGAACAAAAAGAAATTTTAAAATTACCAAAACAAACAAACAAAAACTAAAAGGCATCCCTCTCTCTGAATTGCGCAAATTATTTTCTGCCTAAGCACAGCATGGAAAATTTTTTGTTCATGTGTGTATCTTCTTAATAACCAGAAGAATGTTGCATGGATGAAAAGATCTTTTTCAACCAGTTAAATCCATGAGTAACATAATCACAAATGCTGGAAATTCCATGCTGTCCTGTATCCACACATAAATTAATTTGCTCTTACCTGTACATCTGTTGTATGTTGGAAAGCTCAAAAAACCAGACCCATGGTCTGGATGTAAATCAAACATCTTTACAAACCTAAGCACTCTATCCCTATTAAAATTCAACAGGAGTGATATATCAAAAACTTTGCAGATTATTGTGAAAATTTAGCTTCAGGGAAGTTGACCTCTTTTATAGCCAAAAGAGAGATTTTTCACTAAAAGCTCACTGTAACATTTTTATTACAACTGAAAATCTTCCCATATTCCCATGAGATGACTGCATTGCATGTTATCCCAGAGACACAGATTGCAGGACAGGCTTGACAAATCCAGACAACATTAAAAGTAAGCGGATGACGATTTTTCTGCTGGGAGAAATCCAGCAAGTTCTAGACTTGTTTACTAGCCCCAGACCAGAACAGCTCATCAAACTGCAGTACTTAAAACCAGAGCTGAAGCTCTAATATTTAAAAGTGTGTTTTGGAAACAGTCTGTGTACACTGAAAACGTTGGACTGGATTCAAATGGAGCATTTGAAACTGCCATCTCCTAATTAAAACAATATACTCCTAGATACTTGCTTCAATTGATACCTTAAGCACATCTTGTTGATTGAATTTGTTTAGTGAATGGAGATAGAAAAATTTCCTCACAATTAATTTTCACTTATTTGAATGTCTAAACAGTTTTACAGTCTCTTGTTTCCTTCTGATTAATCTGACTTACAAATGCTAAAGATTGGGGTACAGTTTATGTCAATGTCTTCCAGATTTTTGGCTGCATGGTTCTATAAATTCTGTGCTGATACTCAATGGAAATTTCAGTGTTTGAATCACTTTAATTTGGTGAAATTCTTAATACAAGCTTGTGGAGAGAAAAAGAAATATCCACACTTTATTTAAAGGTGTTGGAGCTTTTTATAATTACTTTCCTTTAAAAAACAACATCCCAGTTTCCTATAGAAAATGCAGAGTTTCAAAACTTTTAAAAGAAAATTCATAAAGGAGTATCCAATGGCTTTCATTGAACCTAAACTTGTTAAGAATATTCTCCTGATAAGGAAAATATGATGGAAAATAAAATGAAATGCAAAGTTATATGTTCATAAAGTCTATATAAAATGGTTCTAAAGACACTGATGACAATCTGGCACCATGTATGTAGGACCTCAGGCAAGCCACCACTTTTTTCACTGTTGCAGACTAACTGAAGGTCAGTGTATCATGGAACATGAACAGATTTATTCTAAAAGATTATTACATTGTCCTCAGTGCTGTCTTCTGTGGATTTTGTGAAAACGATGTTGTTTCATACATGAGAGATAAAAATTACATCACTGATGAACCACTCACTTGTAAGGTTTTGAAGAAAGGAGAAAGTAAGGCTGTGAGTAAGATGTTAAAATCAGTAACAGTTTTCAACATACAGTCTTGTACGCATAATTTAGGTTTTGAAAATCTGGAGAGGGTACGAGAAGACACAGAGGAGTTGAGGGCAGAAGAAAATGTAATTTTCTGTTTTACTGGAAAACTTAATAAATGAAAAACAATTAATTTTATAAGAAGAAAAAGAAAATGTTCTATGAACAGCAAAATCCCTGATGCATGAATTCATATAAACTTTTGGTGTAAAGGAGTTTGATGTAAACCAAAGGAAAACCCTCCTCAGTTTGTTCCATCTTCTGACTGCACTAAGGTAGGCTGCAGGTGGCCAGTAAATACCTTCCCACTGACTGGCTGGCCATGTGCTGTCAAACAGTGTATGGCAGCTGAGGTCTCCCTTCTCTGAGTGTCTCTCCTCTGCCCAGGCCAATTTTTCATCAAGCCAGCAAGAAGTCTCTTCTTTGAGACTTCTACACTCTTTCAAACTTGTTTGAAATCAGCAAAGCATTCCGAGTGTGCTGGATAAGAGAATGTAGTGGACAAAAGAAGATCACAAACCTTATCACTGCAGGGTCCAGACACAAAACAAGGCTGACTTGATGACCATCTGGACATGTGTATACCTTCTCTAAGACAAGGTACTAAGACTGCTCCTTAACCTGAAAAACTTTGCCAAATTCAAGGCAGAAAGGTTGACTTAAGGCAATAAGACAAGTGTCACCATGTAAAAAAGTCACTGAAGAGGTGATTCTACATCTCCCTCATGTTCAACACGAGATATTGATTTGAAAAAAACATATTTTACCCAAAGTGGATGAAATATGATGGTATAATAAAGGCAGGGCAGACAGTAGACCCTAAGGTCTTAAGCTCTGTGAACCATTCTGCATTAGTTATGGATGCCGTCATGCAGTAGGTTGGTGTTAGCAAGAACCCTGTGAGTAGTCCCAAAAGCTGGGTTCAATGGGCCTGATGTGAACATGGGCCTTCAAACAGCAGAGACTGCAAGCTCTTCAAAACAACTTTCTTTGCAGCAGCATCAGCCCAAGCACCACTTGGGCTTGGGCTCTTTATCTAAAAATCCCTATAATCCATCAATTTACACGAGTAAGCACAGCTCACAGTATGCCACTAGAAGTGATTGCTATTCCTATCCATAACTGCTGCCTTCCCCTTTTTGTTCAGGAGTGCTGCAGCACTTCACAACTGCTCAGCACAGTGGTGAGGCAGGTTAGAGTTGCAAAGACTGGACACAGCAAAGCTCTGTGTATGGCAGCCTGTGCCAGCCACGGTGCAGGATCACCCCATGTCCTCAAACAAGTGCTGCTTTAGCAGGAGCACTGGGAGAGTGAGCATTTAATCCAGTTGGAGTGATCTGGCTATTTCAGACAGCATTTTCCTTTTTTGAAGCAGCTGTGAGTCTGAAAAGCATTCACGATCTCATTCTGTGTTGTTGTTAGACAAGGTGCCTGGTTCCCATTGCCCACACTGCCTGGGAACACTCCTACAATTCCAACTCAGATGGGTAACTTCCAACCTCCAAGCCTCCATCTTCTCCACCACATGCTTACTCAAGGATCCAACATATGCCTGACCTTACTTGGCTTGGGAGCATTGACTGCAGCAGACACAAACAGAGTTGTCTGTAAGTGGAACACTTCCTCTGGGATTGCATCCTCCCTGCATGCGGAGCCTCACGGGCCAGGCTCAGTCACTGCTGGCTTGGGCAGGCTGACAGCAAGGAGTGTCCCACCATAACCACCTACAGAGCAAGGCTGGGGGAACCTCATGCTCTGTAGTGACAGTGTTGCAGCAAAATGCATTTGGCAGAAGGAGGTAACTTCAGCAAAAAACTAGGGTGAGAAGAGTTGAGTGTTGGCAACCTTAACAAGCCGGATTCCCAAAATGAACTGGAAGGATTTGGCAGAACTCAAATTACATTTTTAAAGAGTTACTGTAAGTGTAAATATTATTTTATCCACCCCCTTGAACTGGATCATCCTGGCCAGCCACCAGGCAACCACACCCACGCTGTTACTTTTACAGCTGCAGAGATGGGGGTCAAGATTGTCTATATTCTGTGTAGCTCAAAACCTATTATTAAAGTAATTCATTTGCAAATAAATCATCGTTGTTATGAAGCTCCAAGTAAAAGGAATAAAATAAGAGCTTGTGAGCTTGAGTTCATTTGCTGAGTGCAAATCCTCCTCCCTTCCCTGAGCACATTTAAATCATTAACAAGAATTTGGTCACCAAGGGACTTCCTTATTTCATTCAAATTTGGGGAAGTTGACACAGGAATCATTAATAAAAAATAAACTACAACAAAAAGACCCTAACGAATCACAAGGTTTATCAGGTAATGGCTCTTCATAGGAAAACAGAGAAGGTGTTGCAAGTATAGGTAGGCTGCACTAACACTGAGCCAGAACATCACTGAGAACGTGATTTTTAATTAATTTCAGTATTACTTTTATTGGATCATGAGAATGTGAGGCTGGTCGCAGGTGAGCCAGTATAAAGCCCCACCATCTTCCACCTACTGTGGAAGGTTTGGAAGCTGTCACAGGATTCCTGAGAGGAAGCAAGTAGCTTCTTGTCTGTAGCCCTGTACATGATTCAGCTCTAAATACTTGTGGGTCCAGTTCTGCATTTGTTCAGCACCTCACACCAGCCTGCTCAAAAGTTGTCTTTTTCTGGTGGTGCTTTTCAGGTTTTTTAAATTGTACCCTCTTGTCTCCTTACAGGGCCATGTTTGAAAGATTTTTCTGTATTTATAGGAATGTCACCAAATCTTTTGAATGATAGGCAAGAGGTACATCACATTTTCTTTTAGTCTTAGGGTAAAAATTTAAGGTTTGTTTACTTCTGCAAGTCTGCACCTGGTTATTCTTCCAGTACTTTCTACCATGATTCTGTAAGATACTGGATACGCATGAGAACCACAAATTTAATATAAATCAAACCTGGCCTTTAAGATTCATGATAATTTTTAACAAAACAAATAAAGGAATAAGTTGTTATTAAGCGTAATGTTATTTTGTGCTTGCTAAGATATCCACAAATATACATAAAGATTAGTCAGCTTTCATGTGATGAATTAAGGCCACAGGATGAGCTTTAAAGTGATACCACATCCATAAAAATATTATGCTGAAACTGAAACAGCCAGAGTCAGGCTTTTGTCTTACTTTATGATATAGAGAATTCTGAAAGAAATTTCCACAGGACATATTCCCTGATTTTAAATAACTATTCTTTATGTAGTGTACCTTCTCTGACCCTGTATTTTAGGGCCTCTGATGATCTAGCCACCCACTTGCTGCTTGACCAATATCTAAGCTTAAATAATTTGTTGGTTTTTTGGTTTTTTTTTACTTCCACAAGTATTTTATACTTATATTGAGACACACTTTTGTAATAGCTACAAGAAAAAAATTGAATTAAGTTTGCTTACATTCTTTTCTGTCTACAAAAGCATAAGGTTCATTATGGATGTTTCTAAAGATGTTGGGCTTCTTCTCAATATGTAGTCATATGGCCTATAAATTTAAATTGATTTTTTCTACAGGAAGATTATATTTTTAGTATTTTTTCCATTCCTTTCCACTGACATTTTAACACAAAGAAATTATTTTTTTTTATATATTAATATTGGCAATATCTGGAAGTCATTATGTTTTCTGAATCCCAGACTAAAGAGGATCCCGTACAAGCAGCAAACGTATTTTTCAATGCTACATATTAAGCCCCACCACGTTTTTTCCTGCCTGTGGTCTATGTGACTTAGACCTCGGGTCTCTCACAGACAGAGTCCAGATCTTGCAATGTGCCTTTCCAAAAGGAACGCTGTGAGTTCCTGCTCAGAAATTTTTCAGCAGCTTACAGTAGAGAAACAATAAGCCATCTGTCTTGCAAAGTCTGTGCTGTTAGAACCAAAGGGAGAACTGACTGAAAAAAAATATGTACACCCAGAGCAGACTGTCAGTCACTTACTGTTTTCCTCCAGCTTCCCTTCTCCTTCCCTCTGTGGGACCTACCTCGGACATCTACGGAGCACAACGGGGGTAACAAGCTGTGAAGAGACCATTCCACCACCAGCTGTCCTGCCACCCTTACTCTTGCAGCACTGTCCACCCTTCATCTGGAAATTACCTCATCCTTCATCAACACGTGTCTAGCTGCTAGAGGCTTGGGAGCCCAGCAGTGATGCTCCATGGTTTTGCCAGGGAATAGCCTCATTTTATGAGTCTCAGGATAAAACAATCCAGTAGTACCTGCAGAGTTGGTACTCACTGCTCCTCCCCCATTTTTAGGTCTTCAAATATGTAAAAATCAAAATGACACACTAGTTTTACGCTTCAGAGAGTGACATGCCAGGCAAAGGACACACATGAGATTTTGTGGGGGGAAAAGTATCAATGGTCTCTTATTCACTCATCTTCCAAAAAACAGCACCACCAAAACAAAAGCACAACTGTTCCCACAGGATAAAGGGAGCATTGATAGTGCTCCTAAAAACAAGCTAGTGCACTCTTGACATTCCTGTCTTGTTGAATGTCACTAAACTGTACAACAGCTCGATTTCAATTTGTCATGATCACCAACAACTAAAATTGCCCTAAGAGCAAAGGAAATGCGTGCTTGGGAAATGCATGTCTCCATGCACAAGCAAAAGTACCTGATGAGGTATTAGAAGAACAGCAGGGAAAATATAAAATAGAAATTCCAAGAAAATGGTGTATTGTATCTGACTAATACTTTTTCAATAATATTACTTTTTTGGTCTTAACAAAAGTCCATAGCACTGTGTCCAACTTCTAAGTTACTGATGCACACACAAAGGCAACAGTGCCACAAGAAGTCACATGGGAGCAAGTACTAGACAGGACAAACCCTGCCCAGGCAAAGTTAGAAACAAAAGAGAAAAAATATTTTAGCAATATTTGCTATTATATGCCTTCCTGTAATTTTGAGAGGGCTATAAATATGAGGCCAAGGGGTGGCACATGGGACTGATTGTCTGTTTGGTTACAGTTCTGCTAAAGAAAAAAAAGTTATAGTTATTTTTCAAAGTTTTCAGTAAACCAAAAGAAATTATTTCAGTTAGAAAGATGAAGTATTTGTGTTCAAATCTGCAAAACATTTTGGACCAAAGTTATCTTTAGTCATAAAGATTATATAAATCTTTAGTTATATTTTATGTTTTTTTTAAGGTGATACAGAGGCTTCTAAAACTATGACTTGTCTTTCTCCAATAGAAATAATTTGCTGTGATAAGCCCTTTTTTTCCAAAGCATATTAAATTTCTGTCTAGGTTAATTAAGGAATTTTGAGCTAAAATGTTTCACTTTACCCTTACTCTCTCAATCTTGTTTAGACTGTGATTTGTCAATCTAAGAGAAGAGCACTGATATAGTCTTGTTGTGTTATCAGCCAACATTGTACAGAAAAATGCATGTTGTTTTCCAAAAAAATAACTGTAACAAGCACTCAGGGAAAGCACTATCACTGTATGAAATATGAAGGGTGAAAAAAGAGAGATAGTTTATTCCTAATCTACCAGAGTGCTGCAAACTGAGACGTATAGGGATGCTTTCCAAGTACTCAGAGCAAGAACACTGCCAAGTTTATCCTATGGAGCTGAAACACCCTAGCATGATAAATAGGACAGTAATTTTGTTGTCTTTATTGAGAAGACTGCCTGTGAGCTTATAGAAAAATTTATATCAAGCAAGGCCTGTGAAGTTGTTCATCTTGCCTGCAGTTCTTAAAGCAAAATGAATTGGTTTTTCTTTATGCCCACCTACAAGTAGTATCTTTCCAATTTTAGCTTTCAGGGCCCAGAACAATTTTCTGTACAGTTACACTGAAGCTGCTCTGCATGAAAAATGTGAACAGAAGGGAAGGATATGTCCCTCTGAACAGATGCAGTCCCAATGAAGGGTCTAAAGAACATCACAGCAATAAAACTCTTTGAAAGGAAAAATCATTTCTAAAATATGGAATTTGAGTCAATATTTAAAAACACAACAACATGCTTCAATAAAGGTGAAAAATTGCAATTGATTTCAGATCCTGAAAGTTGATAACAGCATTCCACATAGACACAGGTCATGGCCACAAGACAAACAGTGGTGACTCCTAAAGAAATGCAGAATATTAAACATCAAGATTTATTATTAGTAAATAATGTTTAGTGGTTTGCCTTTTTTTGATAAACTCCAGAATATGCCTCCAAATGGCTCTTTTTATTTCACTTGTGCATCTTCTTGTACTACCTACAATAGTTTGTACTTATAACATTTCTTTCCAATGAATTAAAAAAAAAGGACAGATGTTTCTTATTTTCCTCTATATGCATGACAACACAGAAATTTGGCACTGACTCAGTCTTGAAGTAGATTTACCACATGTCCCAGTCACAAACAGCAACACATAGTATAATGTTTCTGGAAAGAATCTTGCTGCAATAAAGTGGATCACAGAAAGTTTGCAATCTCTGAATTCTACCCAGAATATAAAACACAAAAAATTCCCATGATTAAGTATTTGAAATTGGAACCAATTCTCAAGCCAGGGTGGAGGCAAAGAGGAGGGGGTGGAAATTAGTTGTACATTACAGGAAAATGCATTCCTGTTCAAAAATCACTACAAACTGCTGACCACAACAAGTTTTTACAATCAGGCAGAACATCTTTTGCAATCTGTGAAATATATCCAGTGAACAAATTATTTGGAGAAAATGTCAATAAATAAATCAAAATAATAAATCAAAAGGACTAGCACAAGTATCCAATTTGATATGCCTTACTGCACAGGTGAGAAGGCTTCCCTGAATTAATGCTGCTTTGAACTAAACACATCCATTTTAGTTAAAAATCAACTCGTGGTTTCAAAAATTCTCCGTGATGAAGAATGTACTATAAAACTTGGTAGGTCACCTAGTTAACAGCTTGCTATATACCACAGGGTGTGTGTCAAGGCTTGAGGATTTTATTTTCCAGGGAAGTGCTTATAATCTTCAGGTTCCCTTCATCCCCCTTTTCAAAAGCTGAGCACCTTGGTCAGAATCTCTCTGGACACACACACCTTCACTCACATACTAAAATTTCTCTCACACTGATGGCATCCTTGCCCTGGACTGAAATCCTCAGAGCATTTCCTGAATCCACATTTAAAAGCCCCATTAATGCCTCTTTCCATACTGCCACTTTGGTAGCTCATGAGTAAATAAATAAAACAGAAGTATCCCTTGTCTCTTTTCCAGTTGTTTCATAAGGTCCAGCATGTTTCCTGCACATTCACAGACCACTTTTTCCAAGAGACAAGGAGCTGAGGAGCACACCAGCCTGTCCAGGGCAGCATTTGTGCTGACAAAACAACGTCTGCTCCCACCTTGCTTGACCAAATGACCCATCAAGGTTACCTGGACAAGTCATCCTAAGCCTTGGCAACTCATTTTATCTCACTTTAAAGATAAAACTTGGGGATCCACAGCAGGGACAAGGACTTGTGCAGACAAGCTCCAGAAGCTGAGGGCAAATTTCAACCTGTCCCTCTCTCCAATTAAGTGGCCAAGTCAGGGCAGTGTGAAGTGTTCAGGATGCCACTGCCTGGAGTGGTGACTGGGTAACAGCTGGTACTGACTAGCAGGATGCTGCCCCACCTGCCAGACTTCAAGGAGATGCTTCTGGTTCTTCCTTCAGGGGAAAAATTTAGCACTAGGAGTGGGGCACTACCTCCTGTGGCTGTTCCAAGCACAGCTCTGCCCAAAAAGGAAGCTCCACCAAGTTTCACAGGCTATTGGGAAGTCTCACGTGTTGTGTCACTAAATAGAAACTTCTGAATTTGATTTTGCCCTCATCCCATCAACAAGACTTTTAGGAAACTCATGTTAGGAATGGGAAAGAAATTATCAAACACTTTTAAAAAATCAGAAAGGTAGAGAAAGAGAATAGTTACAGAGGCAGGGGAAGACAGTATTTTTACATGGTTACTGGATGACAGATCTACCACAGGGAAGCTGCTAGGCATGTTTCCTTTTCCTTTTTTTTTAAACACATCTTCCCTTTTGTATTTCCTATGTAGAGTGACAGCTTTTTGGTAATTTGTAATTATATATATCTATATATTCTGTAATTATATGTATTTTTGTAATTTCTTTTATATAAAGCTATTTTGCATATTACAGCCAAAGTCCACCAAGATACAAATGAACAGAAGTACTTCAGACACACTTCAAATCCCCCAGACTTCCTGCTACAGAAATAAAGGAAACCAGCGGTGTCAACAACCACAACAGGATGGAGGATGACATTTCTTAAAAGTCAACAGTCATCCTCAGGATCAGGGCAACACTTTGTCCACTCTCATCTGTGGCAGGTTCCAGAGGAGATGGTGAGAGCAAATGCATGTCCATGGGCTGCTCATTATCAAATATCTGGAATGCTAATGTGAACACCTTGTGTTTATTCATGCTTTGCCTTTAAAGACTTTTGCCAGCATTAATAATAATGCTACTACTCACAGAGCTTCTGTAAGAATTAATTTGCTGTGGTCATTAGAGTCCCCTGCTCTTTACCACGGTTATGTAATAACACACTTGCTGTACTCACCAGAACAAGCAAACAAACAAACAAAACAAAAAAAAAGAAGCCAGCTTCAGTACATTAACATCTGCTTATGGCAATTCAATGATTTCTTCTCTACATGTTCTAGTGATGATATGCAGCCACACACTACAGAGTCTTAAATACCACATCTGCTCTAATCTTCATATACCCATTATTACAACATCTGCCAATCTACCATTTCTTCTCCTTCATGAGGGCACTTTCAGTGTAAGCTGATGTACCAAGCAGTTCTGCTATTGGCAACACTTGTGAACACTTCTTTCCCCTGAGTATGGTTCACCCCATCCTCTGAGCATCTTCCAGAGGTCTATGGAAAGACAGCAGCTTGCCTGTCACTTTGTTTTCTAATTATAACAGAGAATCCAAGCTTTGGCCTGACAAGTCCATAAGGAAAGGCTAACTTTTTTTCAAATCCTCATGAGTTACTTGGTATGCAGCACTGGTGCATGAAGAAACAGGCTGGGATTGGTCTCTAAATTAAAGTTCCTTGCCCTTTTTCCCCATTGCTCGTCAACTTGCCTCACTATGCTCCACATATTCTTCCTCTTCACCATTTTTTTGACATAAAGACCATTTCCCCTACTTCAGTGATGAAAATTGGTGGCTTTTACCTGAGAGTTAGTCCTTCACTTCAGGGCTTGGTAGTAGTCCCTCTTCTTTTCCAATCTCTTTATATTTTCCCAGCCCTTCCCCAGTGTCCTCAGCCCCCTCCGCAGCTTCTGGGAAATACAAGGAATAGAGAGACCACAGCCCAGCATCATCCCTGGCTCCTCTGGAAAGGAAGCAAAGCTCCTACTTCAGGCAGTTCCTAAATTTAGCTGGGATGAATCTGGGATTAGACCATCAAAGAAGGGAATAAAACCAAGGCGTCTCAAGTATTAGGCTGGAGTCTTAACACCATCCACTACACATTGTGCTGGGGATCGCTGCTGTTCAGCGGTCCAAGTGTGCAACATTAAAAATGACACTGATAAAAAAAACAGCACTGAAATCAAAGCAAGTAGAGATCAGACCTTTAAAAAGGACAGTATTTTCATACATCATCACTTCCACTCTGCTGTTTAGGGTTTTTTTAAATTATTTAAAATTTTTTTTCTTTTAGAGAGAGCAATATTTGTATTAAGCCTGATGTTGTCAGTATAGTGTCAGAGCAACACCTAGCTTCCCGTGTGCACATGCAGGGGAGTGCCACCCCCTTCCCCTTGTGGTCCTGACCTGGAACCTTTACAAGGTAACTTCATGCACCAGGCTGCCATGGCATGCTGCAGTGCAAATGGACCCTGTGTTTAGCTCCATGACGGTGTTTAATTGAGTCTGTGAGCAGCTGGACAGGTAGACAGCCCTCCATGAGTCATGGACACTTGTGCTCAGGGAGCTATGCCTAATGGAGGTAATTGCATAACTTTGGAAAGGGCAGAGGAGCCAAGTCACACCCCTGGGTAAATGGTGCCTGATGGTATGCTTAATTATAGGTAACATGCCTGGCAAATTATGTATGATCTCAGAAATCAGAGATGGAAAAGGCCTGCTACATAACCTAACCACTACCATGGTGAAAAATATCTCCCTTCCTGTTGGAGGCAGTGAGCCTTTCACTGCTTTCCTTCACAGGCATAGCTCACATTATTTACCACGCTCCTGCTTCTTGCTGTCTCTTGTTATTATATTTCATTATTCTCAGAGTCAGCCCATTTCCAGCAGTAAAGGGCTCCTATAGACTCCAGTTCCCACCTGCTTAGTGCCTTACTGACCACATTGACTTGTACTCATCCTTCAAACCAGGGAGTGGAGGTGGCTGCGGAGGACCCTGACCTCCCCACAGGCACAGGAGGTTCCTGCTCCCCACAGCAAGTTTGGGGTGCTCAGGCACAAGGCCATGGCCCAGGACAGGAAGCTTAACCCTAGCACCACAGACATTCAAATTATTTCCCTCCTTCTGCTGCCTGTGCCACTCATATCTACCCATCTAAGGCACCTGCCACTTGTTTGCTGATTTCTTTCTGCTCTGCTTGCTGTGTGACAGATAATCCTGAAGAAAAAAACCAGGAAATATAAAAGGAATTATTTCTTTCCATTTTTTTTTCTTTTTCTTCTCCCTGATGTTTACACATTTTGGTGGTGCTTGCTCTGGGCTCCTTAAATTTTTGCAGCATCACTGGTGCAGCAAGTCCCAAGCAGGACCCTGCATGCACAGTGCTAATCCCAAGTCACAGCCTTGTTCCCTGTTATTATCTGCTGAGCGCTGATGTGAGGTGCGTCACCACAGGAAGTTCTTCCAAAATTTTCTGTCTGGTAAGTGAGGAAACACCTCATGCATACAACAGGGAGTTCAGATGTGCATATCTCCACACCCGAGTCAACATATTCTGCTGTTTATTTATTTATTTATTTATTCTTTAACCCTGAGATGGCTCCTGTGCACTTTTGACCTGTTCTCAGTTTGAGCAGCAATTATCTTTTCATGAAAAGGAATTACATACAGCATCAGTGATGCGTTTATGTAAGTATGAAATACCAGCAATTGCAGTGATTTATATCCCCTTCTATGCATTCAGCACTGCAGATAAACAACAGTGAAAAGAAAGGAATGGGTCTGAGACTCAGAAAAGAGCCTCCTGTGTTTTGGTGACAGGTTCCTAAGCAAGCTGGGGCTGCCAGCCAGCTCAGGAGCAATGCAAGTTTTCAGACTTGTAGCCATAATCTTTTAGTGGAGCTCTTCAGGCATTTTTCAGGAATGCAACATTTTTACAAAGAGGTTAAAAGAAGAAAACAGCACTATTTTTAATTTTTTTTTTTTGTTAAATGCAGAAAAGCTCAAGATAAGAAATCATTTGAGTGAAGCCTAAACTTTGTACACCACTGCAGAAATACCTTGGTGCTATGATTTGGGACAACTTCATTGCTCTCTGACAGGGTTCCTTGGAAGTGATGCCTGCATCACCCCATCACATTTGCTCCTTACTTATTGCTATTTTGTGGTTGCTGGCACAAGATATGCTGGTTTCCCAAAGAGGGGATTCATGTACCCTGGTGGAACACATCACTGGCTGCCAAGCTGGAGGCAGCAAAAGGGTCTGGGGGGCTCCAGGAATGGTTACAGGATGTTGATGAGCTAAATGAGAGCCTGATTTTCCCAGAAGTCCTGATATCTAAAAGATAACACTTAAAGCTGTGAACCAAATGAAAACAATCTTTTCTCCTAAAGTAAAGCTCATAAAAAAGAAAAAAAAAGGAAGACCCATAATCCAGAACAAGTCAGAGACATCCAAAGATGTTTTTTAAAAAAAG